>OZ035997.1:5351387-5838887 GCA_964035015.1 Corallium rubrum | reverse complement strand
TTTGCGTGTGTAAATACCCGAATTCAAACTATATGTGGAAAGTTAACTACTGTATATGTACGCATATTCAAAATCTGCAAAATTACATGCATGATTAGCAAAACCTGAAAGCTCTGATATGTTTATAAATATCTTAATTAATGAAATGTTTCAATGAACGACTTTGTTTAGAATATAGAAAAAGATAAAAAAGACGATGGATCGAAACGCTTGTCATACTTGGAAGGCCTAGGGAACGTAAGTTTCTTTAGAGCAATTTTTACTTAATTTAGTTTATATAGAACAGTATACACAACGAGAGCGTATATTTTTCATGGGAAGAGAACGTAAATTGAAGCCTATAGTTGCATGACTATCCATTCAGCAGAGTGTTCACAAAGGTGATGGCCATTATGCCGGCTATAATAATATATAGTATACTATAGAAGATAAGGGCGAATTATACAATGGGCTTGTCTCACCCCACGTGACCCTGACCTCTTCCTTACTGCGATTGGTCAATTATAGCGTTTGAGGGCAAAATGTTTTGCCCTCAAACGCTAATTGACAATCACAATAAGGCAGAGGTCAGGGTAGACCTCTGGTCAGGGTAGACCTCTCTGCATGAAGTTAATGGTCACGTGATCTATTTTGAAAAAAAGCGTTTCATTATTTTTCGGAATATGTTTTTTCTATATATACTTTTTCAAGATGTCGGCCAACCTCGTTCCCATGGCCTTTTTAAAATTGATAGGGCGGGAGAAGGCCCTAGCATCGACTGGTGAACTCTGCATTTTCATTGGTTGATTGCTTTTCTTACATTCCTCATGACACATATTTATGCATAGTTTTGTGCCAGTTATGATCAAATGGCTTCAACGGGATTACCATTACTCAGAAGATTTTACATACTAAACTAAATTGCTAATTTATTACACCCAATATTTCTGGGTGCTGTAACCAGCCGATGCCCTGAAATTTTGGATCTCCGAAGTTTTGCAAGAGCCAATGAAATCTCGAAAAAACCCCCAAAACAACGTGTTATCCAAGCACTTCACACGGAAAGGTTTATTGTCAATATTGCTTACGTTCATGTGACGTCACTTCCGTTTTATCTGTGTAATGGTGGTCAAGGGCAAATGGCAAGGTCAATTATCACTTCAGAATATTTACATGATATTCATGATATTTGATTCTCAGGAGTTGCTTACGTTCGTGTTGGAAAACACCGTACGCTTGCGTTATTCTAGGTTGTACAAATCGATCTAATTTTATTTTGAAATGTAGTAAGGTTATACTGCCGTAACATGGAATGTAGAAGTTTAACGTTTTGAGCGAAGGCCTTCGTCAGAGATAAATAAATCCAACCTTACTATACATTTCGTTTTGTGTTTCAACACTGCCTACACAGCACACTTCTTTGATTTCACTAATTTTATTTTGCCTGACCACCATGCATCTGGAAATCAGAAATCTTAAAGTAAAAAGTCACGTGATTGAAACCTAAGAATACAAGTGCTGATACACTATATCATATGTTTGTGACTCGTTGTTTTGTTTGTAACGGTGTAAATTTTTGGTTTATTCTTTTCATTTTTTTTAATTTTCACACGGTTTCTCTCATGTATTTAGGCTGAGCTAGAGTTTGAAGAACTGAAGGCTTCTTTTGACGCTCAGAATACCAGGCACGAAATTTTAAAAGTGAGCACCAGTTATACACAGAGTATAACTATAAGTTTTTTGACATAGCAGTTGATGGCTATGACCATGTATAGCTATTACGGAAACTATGTTTACTGATATACTGTATGCTGTAACTCCCGATCACTTTGACAGTTTGACTTACATGACCTATCCTTGAAACTGACGTTTAAAACGCTTTAATATACAGTTTGTAAGATTGTAGCCCAATTCATCGCAAAGTAAGGTTGTTAATTTTTCTTCTAGGCAAAGTGTTTACGGGATGCGATTAGTCAGTTGGCAGACGGCACTACAATGTTAGCAAAGCGACTTTCAACTATAGGCCGAGCGCAAAAAGAGCTAGCAGATGCCATTCCTGTTGTTCCTACTCAAATAAGGGGAGAAAATGAATACCAAGGTTGGTGAAATAAGTTACTGATAAAGTTACTGATTTAACCGTTTCCTAAAGGTGATCGACAGTGCGATCTGCGCAGTCTCATATTAACCATTTGGTGGTCATTGTTGCCATTTTGTAACTTATATATTTTGCTTTGTCTCACGCCAGACGATTTTACTCGTCATGTACCTCCTGCATGAAATCCGTCCAGTAAAGGCTTTTAATCTTAAAAAAGTTGATATTTCTGACAGGTTACGGAATAATTTTATTGTTAGCGGAAAGAGAGTGGTTCCGCGCACGGTCGTTTTCAAGTAAAGAAGAACAAAGAAGTCGGGAACGTTATTTCGTGTTAACTTTTGTGAAAACGTAAACAAACCACCGTTACATTGTAACAAACTTCTGACCATACCCAGTTTGCATTGTACGTTACTGTAATAGTATAAACTTTTAATCTGATGCACTTTAAACGTATTTGAAAACCAAGCGAGAATTAGGGAAAAGAATTAAATTATTATTCTAAAACAGAATAAAAATAATGTGATGGAAGCATTTTTGTTTTCAGCAAACTTGAGCCAGGCTTGAGCCTTTTTGTCTCTATTGCGCTTGTGCAAATAGTTTTGCAGTTGTATCTACTGCGCTTGCGCAAGTAGTCGTATCTACTGTGCTTGCGCAAGTAGGTACATTGCTATATCAACGTGTTAACTAAGTTAGCTAACAATAGAAAGCCTTCGGAGCCAATTAAAACGTAAAATAATTAAGCAACAACTCACGACAAACTGCTATTGGTAGAAGCGAAAGGCCTAGAAACTAGGCTAGCTTAAGCTAGTAGATTCAACGGTCCTCTGTAATTGAAAAATTGTTGTGGTCCCGTGTCGAATAGCGGCAAACCTAAATAAATCATATATCATATATACTTAACTTATCAATTACGTGTAGAAATTAGACAACGACCCCACGTTTTCTACTGGTGCATCAGTTTTTACCACAGTACTGTACTTGTATTGTAGTTAAGATACATGTACGCCTGGACGTGCCTATTTTTTATACAGGCCAACGACAAAACTACAAGCCCTTACCCGAGTCATGTTTTGATTGGAAAACTACTTTTCTAGCTATAATATATGACGGTATATTATTTATTTTCTCAAGGTAACGAACATATGGATGAGATTGTCCAGAGAACGGCACATGTTTTAAATATTCCTCGACCAGAACCTTTCCGCGAGCAACAAGCTACCAAAAATGTGCGTGCGCGTAAGACAAATAATCCAATTTCCTGTTTTTCTCCTGGACCAAGTGGACCAAGTTCACCTGTAGAGGAAGAATGGATCTTAGTAGAACCACCGTTATCACAACACGAGGCAAGCAATCACCCAAGATGGCCAATTCATCAAGGACAACTTGACTCACAAATGTTGTCGTCTTTGAAAAATCGTCTAGGTATCGATAGTCCTCACGGAAGATCCTACATTTCAATTCATGGAATTGAACAGGTGAGGGCTAACAGGCTTCGTGGATTAAATTCAAAGGCTGCAGATGTCAAGATCGATCGACCAGCTGCACCTCTACCTCGTACTCCCAAGAAAGGTGAGGATCCTACACCTATATATACTAAGACAGTTTGACTGTTAAGGTGGCTCCATACAGTTTCTTGAAAAATGGAAAATACAAAGTTTGAGAGTCCAAAACACTTGATTAAACAATTCGGGAAAAGAATAAAACTAAATGTTGTGCATAGTTAAACAGTCTGACAATCAAAAACTGTTACCAAATAAATAGCAACAGTTGTTGCTATGGCAACAATGACGTTTCAAAATGGCTGCCAATTACCCTTCAAACTAATTTAATTCGAAAAAAACTTTGGTGACCCCCAATTTTTTTTTTCTTTAAAACTTTTCTTGAAGTATGAGTAATCAATAGGCCGATTTTAAAAAAATTCTGTAGAACGAATAATTTTCCCCCCGAAAAATCATGTTTGCCAATTTTTAAAATATTTCGTTCTACCGAATTTTTTTTCAATCAGCCTATTGATTACTCATACTTCAAGGAAAGTTTTAATGAAAAAAAAATTGGGGGTCACCAAAGTTTTTTCCGAATTAAATTAGTTTGAAGGGTAATTGGTCGCCATTTTGAAACGTCATTGTTGCCATAGCAACAACTGTTGCTATTTGTTTGGTTGCAGTTTTTGATTGTCAGACTGTTTAACTATGCATAACATTTAGTTTTATTATTTTTCCAAATTGTTTAATCACGTTTTTTGAACTCTCAAACTTGTATTTTCCATTTTTCAAGAAACTGTATGGAACCACCTTAAGTAATATTTAGTAAACGAGCAGCAGTATTTTATCGGATATAAAACACGAGGACATACTGCGAATCTTTTAAATAGCTTACAGTGAGTAGTATATTTTAAAAACAACGTTGTCTTAAGTCGAGAAAATCAAAGCTAAAGTTTATGTAAATTAAGATGGATGAAACCATGGACAGGTACTGATTTCCTTTGTGGTTTTTTAATACTCAACAATTCTTGGTTTTCATCTGACTTCACGGCGGCCATATTGGTGCACAGAAACATTGAAATGGCGGCCATATTGGTGGACAATCTTTATCCTATGGGAATTTAACTCTGTCTTATTCAAACATTTTGTAATGTTTCACCACCCCAACGGGGCCGCCGATCACGTGAGTGAAAACGATCCATAAGTGTGTTGACGCTTTTCGAAGTATAGCTGCGTCTTGTTTATTTAAATAAAATTTTCGTTGGTCTCTAAACGCAGGATATGATAAGAAACTTGTTTAGTCTTTAACTTAATACAATAAGGAAAGGATAAAGTCGTTATGTATTTCCATTACATGAAGAAAATTGTCTTTTATCCTATCAACGCGAGGATGTACTCCCCCCCCTAAAAATTGTCGATAATTTTTACGATGTGTTGTTTTTAACTTTCTTCCTGACCTCAAATACCATTGACAACAACCAGCTATGAGCACGCGTTTGCAAAATATGCTATTTCCACATCGCGCACTTACGCCAATTTTAAAGTTTGTTCAGTTAAATTTATGTGGGTTAAACATCCAGTGATCTTTTCTCGTGTGCATCTAAATTAGACTTTCTAGGCTTGTTATAAAGCAAAGATTCTTTTGAATCACAGACACACAAATGAGGCGAGAAAGGCTGATTAAGATGCACAAAAAGAATATTCAAATCAGTTTCCATTGTGAAAGTGGTGTATACAACCATTTTCACTATGACGTCACAAAATTCTAAAATGTTTATTATTAAACCTATAAAGTTTGTTGTTTTATACATTTTGTAAATTATTATTACGAGTCTTCATGGAAAATTTTAAGTCGATACAAGTTTTCCTTCTTGATTTACAGAGTTTTGAATTATATTATTGCGGACGTCAGCATAATTTTCAAATGTCGTTAAAAGCCAGTTTGCAAGGCGTCAGTTACGTTTTGGTAAAATCTAGAACGCGGTAATACGTTGTGCTATAATACTATTAAACAATCAAAATTTGTGTCTCAAGTGATTAAGTGGCTTTTTGCTACCTTAGTTCTCCAAATTATTGGGGGGGGGGGGGGTTCACAGCGCCGACCCCCTATAGCTCACCCCTTGCCAGTTTGTGCACACAATTGAACCACTGACCTCTATATAACTGGACTGCGGGTGCCCCACGAAAAAATGGCCCAAATACACGCCATCAGGCGCCATCTTGTTTGGTCTTAGCCGCGAAATTGACCAGTCACAGACGACCCTGACAGGACGCCATCTTGTTAGGTCTAAAATTAACCAATCAGCAAACCAGAAAATCAAAGATGGCGCCGTTCAATTGAGGACACTTCATGTAATACAAAAGTATCGTGGACGGCCGCAGTCCAGTTATATAGAGGTCAGTGAATTGAACATACAAAGCTTGGTTAAGCTTTAGAAGTGATGTCTAATCATATCTGATGTACAGTCTAAAGATTCTCGTTGAAACTACGCTTTGTACGAGCACGCAATATTTGTGTACCAAATTGGCGTCTGGAAGGGACACAAATATGGCGGCCAAAAAACGAGAACTCGTATAAAGTGTAGTTTCAACCAGAATATTTATATTGTACATCAGATATGCTTAGACATCACTTCTGAAAGCTTAACCAAGCTTCGTATGTTCAATCGCATGTACAAACATTTGAAAATTATGCTGACGTCAGCAATATAATTCAAAACTTAGAAACTCAAGAAAGAATACTTTTATCGACTTAAAATTTCCCAGAAAGGCTCGTAATAATAATCTACAAAATATGTAAAACAACCAACTTCGTAGGTTCAATAATAAAGGTTTTAGGATTTTGTGACGTCAGAGTGAAAACCACCTATACTTCCTCGGTCCATGAAATTTTGTATCAATCGTCTTACCTTTGGTCGAGGTATAAACGCGTAACTATTTCTCTTTTATTTCAAGCCCCCATAGACCTTCCGCGAGTTGAACCTTACGCTGTTAGTCGCTGGCAGCCAGATGCAGAGGGACTTTACGCTCGAGCAAACTTGTTTGCCTCTAGTAAGTGATATACTACTTTTATAAAATAGGTTGCGTATTACGCACTGTGATTGGTCAATTACCGTGTTTATAGCAGGCTGTGCAAATACGGTTATGGCGTCACAGCACATTTCTTAGCCTTATTTCATAAAAGAAATAGAAAATGGATGCCCTGTGTTTATATAACAAACACTCGGGTGAGTTTGGGAGAATTCGAAAGTACTTGCTAAAAACTTTCGAATTCTCCCAACTCACTCTCGTGTTTGTATAAGGCTATATCATTGAACTTTAAGGAGACTGGAACGATAACTCGCTTGCACGTTTTGAAGCCAAAAATGGCGGACATGGGGGCCTCCATGCACGTCAACCCCAGTCTCTTACTCTCTTTTACTTTATAGTAAATTTAGTAAATAGTATTTTAGTAAATTTATATACATCGAACTTTAGTTGACTAAAGTTGTTCGCAGTTTCGTTTTGAACTACGCATTTGATTTGCTGCTTGCATGGTTCCTATATAGCAGCCAAGCAAATACATAGTTCAAAAAAAAACTTACCAGTGAACTTGCGAACTTCGGAACAAACTTCCAAACATTAAAAAGTGTAAATTATTGATAGTATATAGTTTGATTTTTTGCATTCAATCTATATAATAAAAGGAAAATTCAACTATGGCTTAACGATGTGAATTTTATCTTTTCCTGCACGCATAGTCGGAGATAAAATTCATACCTTCGCGCTACCTGACTGTGTAATATGTCCTTTCGAAATGAAGGGTTCCTATATCCTATCAATTTATTTGTCTTATGTAACTATATGCGGTGAAGATACCTTTTGTTCCCACCGTACACGAAGAATTGGCGTATGATAGTCGGGTGTAAATATTTCTCCAATATCGTTTAAATTCGAATCAGAAGATGATAGCCCTTTTATTAGATAAAGAATCTTCATTTCAAACCTAAATGACACTTTCCAAATAGCTTGTAAATTACTCATAGTTCTCTGTTTCTTATTTTGTTTTTAAAGCATCGATAGGACCTTGTAAAAGCTGGTCAGAGGAAAGTAGGTCAGGAGAACATCACAATGAGAAAAGTGCCAAAGAGAAATTTAATGCATGCAACGAAGACTCAATTCCAACTACTCAACAATCTTCGAGGGAAGAAAACGATGAAGTCGTTTATGCTGTCTTAGAACGAGAAGATGAAGAGACATCGAAAGATCCACCTTACCTTGATGTTCTTCATTGACATACCTTTAGGTATTTCCGATTATATGTTACGTCATCAAACTACAGGTAACTTCTGTTATGATACTCTTGGACTAGTCCCGCACGGACTATATACTGTATACATGGATAACTCCAAGCCAGTTAACTGCATTCTCAGTGATGCTCTGTTACGTTGCTTTTTGTCCCTAGCTCTAGAAACTGTTGCCTACAGGGTCTGGTGTCAGATTAATGGCGCAAGTGACCGACGTAATAGGTATAAAATGTTCACTTCACATTTACAGTCTATTAATGAATGAAGCTAGCGTTCTAGGTAATGTTCCTATGCATGTTCCTTTCTTTTTCATTTAATAAGTCATCGAGAACAGGTTTTGGAAAAGCGATCCAATCGATAATTCCCAATCCTGTCGAGCTATAATACATCAGCGCTGGTATAACCGCATAGAAATAGAGCGCAATCTACGATTTGTACAACAGAAGTTGACGTACAGTGCGTTGGGTAAGTGGATAAGACTTTATAAACCCACCCTCTCCAACCGGGAAAATATAGTGAGATTAACCTCCAATATATGCTCTAACAAATAAACAAAAACATGCATGGTGAATGGGATTGACCATACTCGATGTAAAAAGCAATCATTTATTAAATATTTTTTCAGCATTAGACAAACATCTTTATTTTCAGCATTAGACATATTATGCTTGAGCACTGTTGCTTGGTGATTCGGTTCAAAAATGCTTGTGCAACGAAAAATTCTGTTCGAAAAAAAATATTGTAGTTGAAAACGTCTTAAGTTGGTAAAGTTTTGTGCTTATGTAAAAAATTCTTGAAATCACCGAACATGTGTGCTTGTCTGTTCAACTATATCAAATGTACAGTACAAAGATAATAAGATTAAATCGAATGAGGCCAAAGTAGCTACTGTTTTAAAAACCTTTAATAAATGAATAACGATAAAAATAAGGACATCATCAGTTCTGCATGATGATGTTGTAGCAGAACGGAAGCTTAACTCCTTATTTTTATCCTTATTCATTTATTAAAGATTTTTAAAACAGTAGCTACTTTGGCCTCATTCGATTTAATTTTATTATCTTCAATATGCTACTGAGGGACAACTTCATTAGATTATCAAATGTACAAAGTTTCAGGCGACTTCGTTAAAATAATGGTAAAAATATATAGTATACTTTCAAATATGAGGCCATGCGCTATAGGGAGAACAGTTGTTGGCTGTGTTACCCTGTTGAAATAAGTATGTTATTTACCGGCTGGGAGGTCCGTATAGAAAAATATTTGCCCGAGGACATTTTTGAGACCGAGGGCAAATATTTTTCTATACGGACCGACCAAAACGGTAAATAACGTATTTATTTTTTTGTTACATAATTAGATAAATTAATTAAATTAATTATTGAATTAAGTTGCGTAATCGAGATGACGTTCACGTGATATTTATAAGTCCAAAGTTTATCGTTCGAGTTCGACAGTAAACAACTGCCGACATGCAGTCTTACAGGGAAGCTTGGAACCTTTTTTGTGATAAAAAAAACCATTCAAAACTTGAAGATCTAGTTACGAAGGGAAGTCAAAATGCAGTCCAAGTGTTTTTAAAGTTTAGTTGATAAAGATTCTTTGTCGTTCTTCTTCATCGCTTGCTCGTTTTTGGCTGTTCGCTTGGAAAGTCGCTTTCAATATTTGGCTGCTTTCAATATTTAGCGGTTTTGTTGAGTATAGCGGTTGGATAACAGAAGAAAGATTTTAGTGTCAACTGTCACAAAAGGTTTCAGCTTTTCGATCTTAATCTTGTGGTCATGATTTTTCTATATATACTTCTATATAGTTTCATTTAGTGATTCAAAATACTGTGTTCACAAGTTTATGTATGTTTTCCCTACCGTCTTAAACTGTTTTCTTTATAAATATCGCTCGTAAATTTTGCTTTGTCACAGTTTTGCCAGGGTTTCTTTTAAAATTCGCTTTTTACACACGAAGTTGTCAAAACCAATTGGATAATAAAACTCATTTGCATCCCCGTAGCTCTCTGTGAAATATATTTTTTCTGTGGCAAGCGAAATAGTTATGAAAATCGATCAATTTTAAATGACAGAATGCAAAAACATAACTTTTTGGACCGCGGTCAGATATCGTAAATTGCAGGAAAGCCTAGGATTCCGCCCTCTCACGACTAATAAAAAAATAAAGCTCATTATTATTATGAAAATTTATTTCCAACCGAAGTTTCTGTTGCACCAACACTTTAACAAATACTGCGACAATAGGAAACTCGTATTTATTGCTATTACTGTAATTAGTATTCAATGTTCATTCTATTCAGTATTAATAGTTTTAGGTCTTGAAAATACGAAGAAAAATAGCGATTAAAACATTTTAACCTACATTAATCATTAGTTTTATCTAAGTATTTTCATGCGATTGGCATCGCGTGATGGACTACTTACAAACAAGAAACATTATCTAGTTACCAGTCTCTTATGAATATATGGATATGGGGGTTCGTGAAACTAATGAGAACCTATGTATAGATATTATCATTAAGGCCGTTTATATAGGAGAAAATAATCCGCGGCTTAAATAAGTTGTGAGCAGCTCGTATATTAAAACGGTCAGCTCCTCAATAAGTTACGGCTTACTTTAGACGAACTTCGACTCAGGGTTTATTTAAGCTGCGGCTGATTGAGGAATTTGCCACGCATATTACCATAAAAGCGCTATTAAGCCCCCCTCCCCCCTCGGGTTCTGAAATTAAATAAGCCACCGGGGGCTTAATAGAGCTTTTACGGTAGCCTAATTGGCCGCGGATTAAAACATCGTTTTTTAAAGAAAAATGTATTCATTTGTAATTCTTCATTTTAAAATTACATATATTTCCTTTGTTGCTTTACTATAATGGAAGAACTAGATAACACCTGCTGATTGCGACTGTGATTAGTAATCGCCAGTGGACTGGCGACTTACTATAAATGAATCAATTGTTTTCGCTTAAAGTGCACATCGCATGACACTCACCCCAGTTTAAGAATATATTTTCAAGAACACTAGAAATAATGGAAAATGGCGTTTACATCTTACTCTGTTTTTGAGTTATTAATCTTGTAATTTGAGCTATGGCGTCATAAGGTGTGTATAACATAAAACGGAAAATCACTCATAACAAATAAATCAGCCATATGTTTGGATTTGTTTGACTAAACTGCCTCAAACTTTGCTGACCAGCTCTGGGAATGCTGGGATCTGGACTAATTAGGTTTACAACGTTTGGTTTAGTTTAGTCTGACCGATCCGAAGATATAGATGATTCTCCATTTCGTAGTATGCACAATTTTCGACGTCATAGCTGAAATACATGATTAACATGATAAAGATGTCAAAGGCATGTTAAAACCATTTTTTATTATTTTAAGTGTTCTTCAAAATACAATCATAAAAAAATTTAAAACAGGATGAATTTTCATGCCATGTACTCTTCAATTTTGTATGGATTGGATTATGAACTGGGTTCAAGAGTAGTATACTGTCACTTACGTAAAATATTTCAATTGCATAAGAGGCACTATTATGTCAAGAAGTCTATTAACGTCGTCCTATTTCCATCGGGTACTATATCAATCTTCCAGTGTTCGGAACGCTTGTTGCATCTGATCAAATAATTCGCTGAAATCAGTCTTGATTTTTGTTTCTCCATCTTTGACAGGATCCTGATAAAAACAATTAGTCAACTAAGATATCTTGCTAACGTTTTTTGTTATGAACAGCAATTACATGGTAATTTTAATTATTTTGTAAGACGATGTTGTGAATTTAACCGCATGGTGTAGATGAGTTAACGTAACTTTATTGTAGAATTTTTTACCATGGCGCCATATATAGAGACTAGCACTCAGTGAGCTCTATAACTGGAGTGATATCTGCTATTCATTCACCTTGCAAAGATTGAAGCCAAACATGGCGGACATGTAGGCCTAAAGTACGTATAGTTCCAGTCTCCTACGCAGTTTTTTTGACCAAATCAGACTTGACCAGACCGCGTAGAAGACTGGAACTATACGTAGTTCACGCCCATAAGGATCGCGGGCTCTGAGAACGAGAGTGCCACAAAGATATCACTCCACAAAGATATCACTCCAGAGCTCACTGCCAGCACTCCGCAGATGACGTCAGTTTTGTCGGTTTCAGCGTTTCAAAAACATTCACTTTGAATCCCTCAAGTCGATTTCAATATATATATATATATATATATATATATATATATATATATATATATATATATATATATATATATATATATATATACCATAGGGACAAATGTATTTAGATTTTTCATTCAGTTTGAGGGCAATAAGTTTAACACCTGTGTTGTGTTACGTGCCACCCTCTTTAAATAAAGTTTCGTTCGTTCGTTCGTTCGTTCGTTCGTTCGTTCGTTCGTTCGTTCGTTCGTTCGTTCGTTCGTTCGTTCGTTCGTTCGTTCGTTCGTTCGTTCGTTCGTTCGTTCGTTCGTTCGTTCGTTCGTTCGTTCGTTCGTTCGTTCGTTCGTTCGTTCGTTCGTTCGTTCGTTCGTTCGTTCGTTCGTTCGTTCGTACTAATGGCTGCATGATTAACAAGCGGAAATCATGAAAGTGAACAGGTATTCTGCAATCTAGTTGTGTTAACAAACTCCATGATGTTAACGAACGATCAATCGTACAGCGAGGTCTTACCTTAAATTTCATGCTACTTAATGCGTATAAATTTTCTCCCATGTGCTCCTTTAGAATACTCCATGTAATCTTGTTATCGGCGTGCGCAGTTGTCTCCACGGCATGCCGGGCCATTTCGTAAAAAGCTATTATATTACTCAGCATTCCAACGGTTTTGTAAAAAGGACAGAAGCGATCATACGGCGTGTAGCCATTTTGTTGAAGGAAATCATCTTTAATTAGTTTAGCAACTTCTAACGTTATCTTATCTGCCTCAGCAAGGGAACCCTAAAACAGAAGAATGAAAAACATTTTGATAAATACTGTACTATGAACGAAAAATTTTTATTTTTCTTCATGTAGTTATTTTCAGCTATTCTTTTTGAAAGTTTCGTTAAATTCAAAAAAAAGATATTTGGATAACTTGCACTTCAAGTTCTTCCGATTGGATTTTGCACCCGCGCGACCCTGACGGTATGATCAATTAATCACAGAATATGAATATATATATATATATATATATATATATATATATATATATATATATATATATATATATATATATATATATATATATATATATATATATATATTCTGGTCGATTTTTAAAAAGCTATAAAGTATAAAACGCTAGCCTAGTGGCCTGGGTTTTCTTTGGACTTTTTTCAAGTCTCGTAACATCCTTTGTCTGGATTAGGCCAGAAAGCATCATATAGGTTTTCACTCCTTTAATATATCATGTAGTCCAGTACACATGATGGAGTTCGATACAAACGTTCAGTATAATCCCCGAGCCCGGTGAGGGTGCTAATCTCGACACGCGTGGAGTCATCTTGCACGCGTGGACAAGCGTGATATCTGAACAGATTTCTGTGATCTGAATATTTATTTATTACTCGGGCTACCTGTGGTAGAACGAGTCTAGGTTTCGGTCTGGTTTTTGTTTTTTTGGGGTCGCGATATTGCCCCAACAGGCTTTGCGAAACTGCAGGCATGACGTCACAGCTCAAATGGCGATGTTTTATCATGGCGGATTTTCATGCAGGAGTAGCATTTCGATGGGTAGTTCAAAGTGAAGTGTTTTTGCCAGCTGCTTGCTTGGTATGGAAGTGTTTGAAGTCAGTTATGCGGCTGGCAAGTATCTTGTTTATAAACTTCTCCGCCGGTGTTCACAAAACGTTTTCGAGCCCCGCCGAAGCTGTCGCATCCAAGTGGCAACCGACATTGGGTCTGGAACTGGACTACAACCGACAACGATATACAGACTACAGTATATTTTTCTCATGGCTTAATAACAGGTCTCTACATTCCATAAATATTTAATACCCCCGGTATAGAGTTAACGCTAACATTCTGGATCTTTATATTGGCCTTTCTAATGCCTTTGGTCGAGCAATTGCAATGTTCAAGGTTTTCTACATATTGGCTTCAGCAATACTACATGTAACAGTTGTCTGTACGTTGTTCAATGACCTTGGCTGAATTGGTCTGAACTCAGGACCTATTAAAACCTCATGAAAACTATTGCAAACAAAATCCAAGATGTGAGAACACAAGGAACATTCATGAAGATGACAGACTTTGAGGAAACAGTTTGTTGACATTGACAGTATCGTTATATTTTTTGCATTATTATTTATGTGCTTAATAGTTAATATTACTAAACGAGTTAAATATATTTGTTATGCTGAGTAGGAAGCTTGTATACACATGTATTGTTTATGTACCATTTGTGTTTTTACCGACTGTTCCTTGTCTTTGAGTTTGAGATCGGCAATGGACAGTAGCTTTATTGATCCATTAGGATTTATATTCAATGTTGTAAGTGCTTTGAACCTTTGAGTATGTAATTTTGTCACAAGTATGTTATCCATATCTTGATGTTCAGATTGAGTAAAAAGATATTCATCAGAAAAATAACTTTGAACCAGTCATGTTCCTCGCATACAATTACATACAGTAATACTTTAATGACATATCAGCCATTATAACATCAGTGTGTGTTAATATATGCTGGTGGTGCCAAACACTATAGAGAAATTACAGTGTCTGACATTCACCAACAGTACCAGTGCTGCAGAGTCAAAGAGCCTTCTCAACATGCTCTAAAGCAAAAACATGGAATCAGGATTCATGTTAGGGTGCGGGTATATTTACTAGCCACCTATTGCATATTTGCTAGTGCATCTGTACCTGGCCTACACATGTGAAGTTTGGGCACCTCAGACAATAACTAAAATCAGTAAGGTTGAAAGACTACAATGCAGGGCAACTAAATATATTTTACGTTTGAACTGCATGGCCGAATGATTTATCATACAATCTGTCAAATGATCATCTGAAAACAGTTAATCTACTACTATACCATTATCATACTGGCATGACTTGAAAGATCTCATCTATTTTAAATGTTATACAGGTCAGTGAAGTCATCATAATATTCCTATTAATAGTTTTGTGCAACTCAATAATTCAGTCAGAATCACTAGAATACAGTCCAGAACTAGACATACTAGTTTCTAAGTGCTGTACTATTGGAGTAGTCTAATTCGCCTCAGTTAATCAGTTTAAAACTCAACTTTCTAATCACTACATTAATGCTGTAATTATTAATTAATGCTTATGCTCCCAACCTATAACATACTCTCTTCTAAACTTTATTGCTACTGACCTTAATCACTTATTCTATTGTATTTGTTTACATGATTATCCTGAATTGTGAAGTGGTCTAGAATTCCAGATAATCCTGAATAGTAAAGAAAATGAAACCCAACCCTGACCGCCACCTCTAAACCTGACCTTAAACCTAACGACAACCCCTGGTAACCTAAATCTAACCACAACCCCCCCCCCCCCCCCGCCTTTCAGACCCTGACCACAACACCCCTGTTTTTTTTTGTTATATGCTTTTTAGTTTAACATCCTGCATGTGGGACACAGAAGTCCCTTAGGCTTCAGGATAATCCTGAATTCTAGACACTTTAAATTGACAATTCAGGACAGTCCTGCACCACATTCAGCTTCAATCTGATCTTCCTCAGCCCACTGCTACCTCTGCTCATGCGTTATAGACACCTGCACTTTCCAGTAGCCCGAGTGCACACCTGACCCAGGTGTCTTGTTTATTTCTAGGCATGGTACGTTCACTTGCGCGGTAAGGATTGTGGGGCACTGGGAACAATAAAATCTATCTGAGAGAAAAAAACTTTGTTCTTGACAAAAAGACTTCAGAAAAGGCTTTTTTTGGATAGGTGTAACGCGTTCAAAAGGACAGAAACAAATCAAGAAAACCCGTCAAACCGAAACTCGAAAGGAGGAAAAAGCACTAGCGAAAAACCCAAAGGCCGAAATGGTTAAGCTTAATACGGTATTAAATCACGAACATTTAGTAGCAATGCTGTTCAAATTTCCCTGTTTTTAATATATCCTGTCACTGTCACTGTTACAGTAATTTTGTTTGTCCTTATTAAAGTATTTTAATCGTATCCGTTATGTTTTCGCTTGCCCGTTGTTGGCTGGCGTCTTATATTTCTCCTTTTAAATATTTTTCTTATATATGGTAAAACCAATTCTACAGTATGGTAAAACTTACCGTAGCTTGTTTGCAATTTGGCATAAATATCGGTGAAGGAGCAATTTTTCGTCTGTTAAACATATAAATGCTGCATATTGAAATATTACAGATGTAAAGACTGCATGAAAATAGTTTTTTCAGGTGAAACAGTTTTGAGACGAAACTTGTTTTTGCTATTTTACAAAAGAGTTTGAAATACAAATATTTTTACATGCTCTAGCAATATTCTTTGTAAACATGGAAAGAAAATATAACCCTAATATTTTGCTATATTTTGACGTTTGCTTCAGTAGCCCGGTAGTAAGATCGTCAGTTCGCACGTAAAATGGTCGAGTTCAAACCGTGGATGCGACTTGCGTTTTTCTTCATCTCAATTTTTTTCCTGAATATTGTCTTGAAAATTTTCTTTGTTATTTATTACTTTTTTCTTTAAAAATTAGAGTTACACAACTTTTTTTATTTCAAATATTATACTTTAATTAAAGGTTTAAAACAATATTTTGAATTGTTCCAATGGCTATTTCCAGTCTCCCAATGAAAAAGAGCGCGAAGGTGTTTTTCTATCAGAGGGTATATGCAAAGGATATTCACAAAAATTCGTGTAAAAGAGGGCGAGGGGTTGTTGTGTTAACATATTTCTAGTATCATAACAGACGTTTGTTCGTTCGTCAAGAGCTTGACGAACGCACAACAACCGTCTGTTACATTACACCAAGCTCGCAAACGTACCACATGCACTACATGTATACGTACAACTTAATATATAATAACATCATAACGATATTTATAATAAAAATAATATATGTTATTATTGTTTTCAGCTTAAGTTTCGTTTGTTTTTGCTGTACAAGCTGTCGTAAGTTGAACTCGGAGAAAAACTCTGAGCTCCAGACGGGACTCACTCGAACCCACAACCTTCGGAATGCCAGCCGGACGCCCTCACCATTGAGCCACTGGAACTCAGACGGTGGGAACTAGTCAAACCGTACGTATGTCACAAGTACTTGTTGGGCTACAAGTCGCATTGTGTCAGTTTATTTTCACTAAATGTTTTTGTATAGTTACGATTTACAAAAAAAGGATGTTATATCAACGGTACAAATACACATGTTGTAGGGATTTTTTGTAAAGGAAAATTTCGAGTGTAAGAATACATCATTTTAAGACCAAACTGGGACCAGTTGCAAAAATGCAACGTCTAGATGCAACGTTATAGTCAACTGAATCATATTATACAAACCTTTCCAACTAACTGAACAATTTCTGACAAGTCTTCCTCCTCTTGAAGTATTTCCTTTACCTACAGAAAATAAAGACAACGTCGTACAACCATTATATAATATTTAAAACACGAGCAGGAGACAGTGTTTTATCAGATATAAAACACGAGGCGAAGCTGAGTGTTTTAGATCTTCGCCTCGTGTTTTAGATCTGATAAAACACGTTCTGCGAGTGTTTTGAATGGCTTTAAAAACGATCACCATTTGGTAAGTTCGTTGGCGTAGTAATTTTGAAAAATAACGTTGTCTAAGGCGAGAAAATCAAAGCTAAAGTTTATGTAAATCAGGAGAATGTTTTACCACCATACGGTTGATTTTTCTTTGCGTTTTCCTCATGAGTTATTAATGAGTTTTTTAATGTACGTTTTTTAATAGTGCATTTTCATAGAATAACAAACTCGTGCTCGTCCATAACTTAATTATCAAATACGTACCTTTGCACGAAGTGCAATAAATTCAGGATAATTTTTCTCATAGAAATCATCCAACGCTCGTAAGTATTTGCTATAACTGATCAACCAATTAATTGATGGAAAATGTTTCCTCTGAGCAAGTTTCTTGTCCAAACCCCAGAAAACCTACATAAAGAAACGCCAAATATGACGATGTTATGAATGGTATACGTATACGTGTAGTGCATGTGGTACGTTTGCGAGCTTGGTGTCATGTGACAGACATTCAGTGGACACGTTCGTCAAGCTCAAATACTCAAAAAAAAATTTTTTTGAGCCCCAGCCAGGTATATCGAACCTACAACCTTTTAATGACCTATAAATTTGCAACCTTAGCTCTCCATGCAATCAAACTATACAGGAACCATATTTATAAAATAACCGGAAGTAAATGAACGACAATGCACTCTGATTGGCTATTGAGTCAAACAAGCGTGCCATTATAACTCCATAACGGCACGGCACACGAGATACTTCGCGACGATTTTGTCGTTTTTGATGAATTTTATGTGGATTTAATCAACGAAAGTCAAAAATTACTTGGATGTATGTCTAATCACATAATTAACACAGCAGAATGTTTTCAGTGCAACTTTAAGTGCATTTTCATCGCTAAAATCGCCGACGTGTTGTACGCAGCCACGCGTGGCGCTAAATGGTAACGAACTCGTCCTGAGACAGGTAATCTGTTTTTTCGCTTACTTTTCTTGGGTTTATTGACAATTTAAAGTCATTATTTTATAAATGATGTATAAATGTTTTTTAAATAAAAAAAGTTAGTCGCCGTGCGATTATCGAGTTTTAGTATAAATACACAGGTGATTATAGAAAATCACGCGCGCTGATTGGTCGAGCTACTTCGGATTAATTCTCGATAACCACCTACAGCGTTTATTCAGAATGGCCGCCAGCCAAAGTTGTCAATGCGACAGACAAGGAAATTAACAATTTTAAAGAAAATGCTCTTCCTAAAAGTACGAAAATGTGTATTTATACTAAAACAATTATTCACCTCAGGCTCAGTGAATATCGGTGAATAATAACCTCGACTTCGTCTCGGTTATTATACACCGATATTCACCTCGCCTTCGGCGAATAATTGTTAAATAATGCACTCGAGAAGCTATCGCCTCGTGCTTTACACGCATCTCTCGTGCGCTATAACTCGATAATCGCACGCGACACGTTTTTTATTTCTTAAATAGTTATCAATCAGCAAAAACAACGAACTGAACTCAACTGAAATGAAATGGCGTAATTTAATGACATAAAATAGGTTCAACCGAACTGCAGACCCAGACTCGTCGCTCACTCCTGATGGCCCCCACGAGCCTATATGCCTGACACCCCTGCCTGATATATGCAATGCCAACAGCGCAAACGATAAGAGCTAAAGCGACTGGGGACGAGTGTGCTGCAGATCCATACTAATCTGCTAATTTTGTGTTTTTAGAATAAATTAAGTTTAATTAAATTCAAATTGGAACAACAACATCACTGACAACTTGTATGCTTTTTTGTTCAAATACTTGGAAGCCACTTTAACTCTTTCGTATTCCCATACGTACTTAGTTTTTCTGACTAATGCCAGACGATTTTATTTACCTCTGCATGGAAGAGCCCTGGACAGGGGTCAGTTAAGAATCTAAAGCTGGATTTCCACTAGGCGTAAAATGTCGCGCGCTCGACGTTTCTATTGTACAAATTGAATAGTTTTGTCGAGCGCGCGATATTTTACGTCTAGTGGAAACCCAGCCTTAGACTGGTGTACAACTGCACTGTGAATTTAGAAGAGATTCTGGTACTAAAATAGAGTTTAAAGTCTCGGTAAAGCTTGTACAAGTATAGTGTAGACTGGTGTAAATATAAAAGAAACTAACTTGAACAATGCCAAGCGTGGCTGATGTCACAGGGTCGGAGAAATCTCCACCAGGAGGCGATACAGCACCCACGATCGTCACACTGCCTTCTCTTCCTGGGTTGCCAATACACGTTACTCTTCCAGCTCTTTCATAGAATGATGCAAGACGAGCCCCGAGATACGCCGGATAGCCGCTGTCTAATAAAACACAATTTAAAGCAATAAGTCGTAGCATTGTAGAAGTAGTGAACTGTTGCCTTAAAGTTTCATTTTGGGTTTGCAGATAAACATTAGGTTTGCGAATACTAATAAAGTAAATAAAACTTCCTCAATATTTTGTAAAAATGAAGCTCTGATCTTGACATTAGAAAGCTTGAAAGACGTCTAGAGGATATTATATGGTATGAATAAAGCTTAGTGTATTTGGAGAACGAAGAAAAGTGTATTAAACTACTAAAGTTTTGACACCGGAAGTGTTTTAAATCGTCACGCGTCACATAGGATCCCAAGGTCTGTAATAAGCCATTTGTACGGTGACGTTTGATGGTATTGGGTGACTACAACTCCCAGCATGCTTTGCTACTATATCCTCTATTTACGACCAATGGAAGACTGGCAAAGCATTCTGGTAGTTGTAGTCACCCAATGCCATCATACGTCATCGTGCAAATGGACTATTGGAGTTTCTCTCTCTGTCCTATTATTTTCTTTGAGTAGAACACATCAATTATGAATACTTTTAAACTAGAAACAAGTAGAGACCAACGATCCTGAACTGCTGACTAATTAGAACATTGTGAATGAATGATAGCGTAAGTGGTATAATTTGGAGAGATTCACAATAAAGAACAACAAACATTTACTAACTATAATTCAGCTATTAATTTGTTCTTACCTGCAGGCATTTCAGCCAGACGACCAGAAATTTCACGCAAGGCTTCTGCCCAACGAGAAGTGGAATCCGCCATCATGCTAACATTATAACCCATGTCTCGAAAGTACTCCGCAAGAGTGATTCCTAAAAATATCATACAAGAACTTAATTTCTAGTTAAAGTCCCTGTCTGAATAAAGTGTCTGAATAAAGTGCAATGTATCCATATACTAAATCAATTTGAAGCTATATAATTGACCCAGGGTTCGCACTCTTCAAAGCACAGAAAATACCAGGACTTTTGAGGACCTTTCCACGTTAATTCAAGGACCAAGACGTGCCAAATTTTTAGTTTGTATATTATTATACTGAAAATTAGGTCAATAGTTAAACTATTACCAGCAGTTGTTTTAGTATGGTTAACTTATTGGTAGCACAACTGAAGGGAAATTCCAGGACTTTCAAGCACCTCTACTGATTCCAGGCCCAAAATATTACTTTTCAAATTCAAAGACATTTCAAGATTTTCAAGGAATGTGGGAACCGTGTTGATCAGATGAAATATAATTTTAGAAGAACAAGACGCCTGGGTCAGGCGTTCACTATATTATTGGCAAGCTACTGGGCTACTGGCAAAGTGCGGAGGTGGTTCCGCAGGAGCTCTATACCGCGCGAGTAAAGGTGGGAATGGGGCGAGGGGGATCAAATCGAAGGCCGAATGTGGTGCATACTTCACACTGGTGAACGTATTTACGATTAAGACAGTCGTCAGCCACATCTGCTCACTGTTAAACTACAAAGTCAGTCAGTCACTTTCAAAATCTACCAACAACGTGCAAGAACACCTTGATCAAAAGGCAAAGCTGTTCAACTTTCTGTCCAACTCCAAAAGCGAAAGGAGCAAAGAACTTACAACATGCCTCCTCACGGCCTCACTCAGTCACACGGCTAACAACTCACCGGAACAGATTTTTCGCTATAAAAATTATCGATTTAAAAAAACTTCTGTCTTATGAATTTTTTTAAAAATTATATATACTTTAGAACTTTTTATAAACTACTTATGTACAAAATTTTACCAAAATTCACCGAAGAAAACGTCTACAAGTCTAACATCCATGTCGACGCGGTCATAGAACTTCGAATCGACAAGATCGCTGTTTACGCATGCGTAGCGATACTACTGTAGTTCTACTTTCTAGTCACCAGTCCCCTATTGAAATTACCGTAGGGAGCCACCTTAATGGAGAATACACCATTTCAGCAGAAATAGGTTAACTGGAGCAACTGTTTGTTACGTCATGTAAAATATCATTAAAATTATGTACTGCTGAAATGATACAACTAAATTTAACATTTTAGCTTTATTATACAGCGTGTGTCATGAGGGCCATATTTATTAATTGAACAGTATCATAAATACCTGTATAAATTGACGCCTCGCGAGCTGCGACGGGCATGTTGGAAGTATTAGCCACCAGTGTAGTTCGCTTCATGATAGATTCTGTGACGCCACCAATTTCAACTGTTAGCTAAAAATAAAGTACAAACAGGTACTCGACATTCGTTATAGCCAGCGCGAAATCCTAGCCATCGAATTATGCTAAACTGTGGCTTAAGGTAATTCCTCAGTAATTCTTCCAGATATGAAAAGTTGCTGAAACTCCCCAGTATTAAAGTTTATGATATGTTCATAGTAATATTACAAAAAAAAGTTTGGGTCACCGAACTCGTTTAGAAAATACAGCTGCCAGTAAACGATGATGTTTTCTCAATTTGTAGCCACTTTGGCCAACTCTTGATTTCGTCTTGTTATCTTAAAAAAATCCTTCATAAAAGCACTTTGAATAAAAAATATTTGATGTTTTAGATGCACTTATATATGAACTATTTAGTGGCAACAAATAATGGAAGAAAATTTGACGAAAATAACAATTGACAAACATTTTTGCGATATAACAATATCCACATTCTTCCTTGTTACATGTTTTTTGAAGCCGAAAGAACGGGAAACGTACGATATTTCAAATTCTCGAATTTATTTTTTCTCTATTCTTTCATATATGCTGTAGAGCTGGTGGAGGAAATAAATAATTGACGAAAGGTGGGGGTCACCCAGTGTCTTCGTGAGCTACACAAGGTTAATGCTTGAACATGGAGCATTATTTCCTATCATTTCATCTATATACGAAAGCACGCAACAACTTTTAAATTTTTTTCAAAAAACAAAATTAAGTTAGCTGATATTTAGCATCCTTAGCGTTATTTTTTATGTGTTTTCGTTACTATCACTTGGATACATCTTGAATTAGTATGGCAGAATTATGCGCAGAAAACTGCGCAATGCAAAACTGAGGAATTACCTTAAGCTATGTTATACAACATGAATTTCTGTATCGGTAGTTTGGTGATATTTCCGCAAAACTCTGTCTCAAACGGAAGTCTCTGTCTCACCTCTGGGAAATCCCGTAGAACTTCAGACATTTCGTTTCCTCTCTCCCCACATCCAACGTAAACGATGACGTCAGAGTTTGAGTACTTGGAAAGAGATTGAGAAATGACAGTTTTACCACAACCAAACGCTCCTGGGATTGCTGTAGTACCACCTTGAACGCATCTAAGAAAAAAATTAAAAAGAACAACTAAGATTTAACTTGGTAACACTTTACTTCGCTTGGAAAAGGAACATTTTCTATGGAACTAACGTATTAGCGAGCATGTTACAAAAAGAAATTATTCAGGATAGGTCAAAGACTGCGCTTGTCAATACTTACGGAAATAGTGAATCTAAAACGCGCTGTCCAGTAAGCAAAGGATGGTTAGCCGCTAATTTTTCAACGACAGGTCTCATTTGACGCACTGGCCATATCTAAACACAAAATATTGATTAACTTCACTGTATATATACAATACAAATACCATTTTCCATCCAGATATGAATTAACTTAATTTTATATATCGTGCGGCATGTTGGAAATTTTGGTACAACCAACAGGTTATGTTAACTATGATCCAATATACAGTTTAGTTTTTGTATGCCTTTTCTACATTGCTAATGAACCTGCTAAAAGATGATAATTAACGATCGAATGAGAACCCTATAATTTACCCTGGAAACAGGAAAACTGTTGTGTTTATACGACCTATTATATATAGCAACAAAATACCTGTAACATCGTATGCTCTTTTTCTTCGCCGTCGAATTTCGTTTTAAGGACGACATCCTAAAAAAACACATTAGAATGGTGGTACAGTTGAGATCGACAAAGTTCTCAAGAATTTGTTACTGGGTAAAAAATTCTGTATGTTAAAAGGTGATAAATTATAGAACGTATCCTTAAAAACACAATCAAAAAGTATTTGTAACAAAGAAATACACTAATGTGAGTTGAAATTAGAGCAAAAAAGTGCTATACGCCATTACGCCTCTCAACCATGTCCCTAGCAACAGGGTATTAACGAGGTAAAAATGCTGAAACCAGTGTATTCCCATCAATTCCAACCGAGTAATTATTACTTGCAGAAAGTGTGTTTAAAAAGTCTTTTTTGGAAGATAGTTCTCTTTTTCTAACACTTGGATAAGTTTATTTTTGTTTGGAAAACAATAGATTTAATTAAAGGGGCAGCAAGACGCCAAAATTGTCTATCCCAATTGGATTTTATTTTGGAGTATTTTTGAAATAAAGAAGAATAGCCTTTTCGCTTGCTCAGTTTCTCATCTTGTTCCAAAGATATTTTGTTTGTTTTTTTTAAAAAATGCAAATAAGACACCTTATGACGTCATCTACTCTAATAATTCCGTAAAGGAGAAATGTCTGCGGCAATGAGATTTTGAAGTTGTTCTAATACGAATGTTACATTGCAATGTACACAGTTATTGCTTGATATATTTCTCATTTGGGGAAGTTTGTTTATTTGCGTGGAGTAGATGACATCATAAGCATCTCATTTGCATATTACAACAAAACGGAATATCTCTAGAATATGATGAGATATGATTTAATACGGACGATACACTCATACGGAAGTACTTCTAGATAAAATCAAAATTGAACAAAAGATTTTCCACCTTACTGCCCCTTTAAGCGACAATAAAAAGCATCAGTATTGCGCTAATAATGCGTTAAAATGAAAAAACCCAAAAAAACCCAACAAACAACCAACCCAACAATATTGTCATTGGGTCGCTTGCTACCCGTTGCTAGGGAAATGGTTTAGACCCGTATATATATAAGATATATTAACGTGAAGAACAAAACAGACAGATCCTTTTTAGACTGAGTCAGACAAAGATAATAAACCTTTCCGCATGAAGTGTGTGGATAACGTGTTGAGAGATTTGATTGGCTCTCGCAAAACTTCGGACATCCAAAACTTCGGACAAACACTGAACATTAGCCAATCAGATTTGTCAAAAAAAGATCAAGTGATCTATTCACTTCATGCGGAAAGGTCTATTACAGACGCAACGGAGGCTGGTTAAATAAATTATTGCAAAAAATCACCATGTAATAGACTGCATCGGACACAAAATGTGCACACGCTGTACCTTTAATTTTCCTATGAACTTACGTTAAGTGTATAACTGCCAGGCGAAGCAATGTAGGTTATAGTTCCTCTTTCTTTAGGATGAAGCATTATGTAGTGTTTGAGCAACGAGTTCTCGTGGACTACGCCATAAATATCACCTCCCGTTATGTGGTCGCCATCCTATTTAGTGCGTGACGGAACGTTGTCAGTATGCGAGAGAAAGAAAAACAAGAGGAGAAACGAAAAAAAATATATTGGACACATGTTAACATGTCACGGGTCGCAATCCTTTTGTCGTACACATAAAATTTTTGACTTGTAAAGCATAGTTTTCATTTAGTCGCTACGGTGTCTCAGTAGGAACCCTACTTAAGATGCTACGACGACGGCGCTTAAAAAGCAACATAAATTTTAAAATTAAATAAGTCACGGTTGACTAACTATTATATTTGAAGTTAGTTTAATGACTTTTAAAACGCCCCAGTACTGCTACAATGATTGTAGTGTTTGTGTTGGGATCAATGTCAAGGGACAGTTCTCATCTTCTGGCAAGTTTACGTTGTCCTGAAGACGAGAAAATGCTCTAAGTGGCATCGTATAAAGAACGAGGACGGTGTTGAGATTACTCTTGGGATTACAAATTATTCATTCTCTTTGTTTCACAACTAGAATTCATTTATTTAGAGGACGGACGTCGTCGTTGAATTTGCCGTTGTAGATCTTAAGGTCTCTGTTGGTTACGACGGCGTCTTAACAGAAACCGGGAAACGAGGCTTAACAAGTACTACGCCATATCCGCATACAGTACAATGTCAATCATCTATATCTCAAAAATTAATTATAAAACAATAAAATTAAATTAAAATAATTTTTTCTTATGCTGAAAACTTCGTTATCTTTTCCACAACAGCTGTAGCTATAATCTCAATATAGTTTTCCAATCATCTGAAAATAATTCTGACCTTCTCGGATAAAATTAAGAAAAGTTCATTATAGAGGTATGAATGACATATATATCGTCTGCAACGTCGTCGACAGAAATCAGTCAATCAATCAATCAATCAATCAATCAACCAACCAAGCAATCAATCAATCAATCAATCAAACAACCAACCAACCAACCAACCAACCAACCAACCAACCAACCAACCAACCAACCAAATCAAATCAACCAAACCAATCAACCAAACCAATCAATCAATCAATCAATCAATCAATCAATCAATCAATCAATCAATCAATCAATCAATCAATCAATCAATCAACCTTCAATTAATCAATCAATCAATCAATCAATTAAACAATCAAATCAATCATTGTGGACAACTATCTGCTAATCAATCAATCAATCAACCAAACCAATCAATCAATTAATCAATCAATCAATCAATCAATTAAACAATCAAATCAATCATTGTGGACAACTATCTGCTACTGAAACGGTTCACTATAATAATCAAAACTTAATAGTCTCTGATGCATCAAAAATTTATCCAAACTCCGATCTATGATTATTATAAACAAAGCCTAATATTTGCCATAAGAAGAATACAAACAAGTGTTCACAAATTTCTGTTCAAAACTGTAAAGTAAGACGTTATTAGAACAAAAAATACTTAACAGTGTATTTATACAGCATTTTGCAACTGTATGCATACTGTACTGTGCATATAATATTGTATATTTACAATGACTTAATATTATTGTATTACTGTACATACAAATGGTGCAACGTACTTCATTTTTGGAAATTAAATTAATATACCAAATAAGCCATTTGCACGATGACGTGAGATAGCGTTAGATGGCCCTACAACTACCAGGAATGCTTTGCCAGTATTCTAGGGTTTCGGCTAAAAGGGATGACTCAAAGTACCCGTCCAGTCCTTTCGCGGCTTTCGCTTCCAAAAAGCTAGGGGGTAAACCAAATTTCTGATTATGATTATGGTTAGGGTTTACGTTTTTCCAAAAAAGCTAGAGGGGTAAACCACATTTCTGATTAAGATTAAGGTTAGGGTTTGTGTTGTGGTTAGGGTAACAAAAAGACTGCCAAAATCTTACGAGACAGACTGAAACTTGACGACAAATTTGGAAAAAAACAAATTTGACGACACATTTTGGAAAAGCCGCGAAAGGACTGGACGGGTCACTTTGAGTCATCCCTTTTGGCCGAAACTCTAGAATACTGGCAAAGCATTCTGGTAGTTGTGCAAAGGGCTTATTAAATTGTAAGAATTCAAACGTTTACATTAAAATTATAATTGAAAAATGTATCATTTCACTATTCATAATTATCTTCGTAATTAAAAATGTGGTGTACTCATTTATACTGTAACATAATAAGGGGGCACCTACCTGGACCCAGTTCAACAGACAATGGTTTCCCTGTCCGTAAAACAGGATCACCAACAGAAACACCAGCTTTGATTGGGTTAACGAAAATTGGATCAATTACCAAACTTTATAATACTTTATTATCAATTATTAATAAATTATAACTACACTGAAATTTATTAGATGAAAATTTATTTATATGTACACAGAGGAAGTCCGTGGTTGGACGAAGAAACCACCTCTGAGAAGACAAACCTGGTGGTGGAGTGATGACGTTAGTGCCATTGTGTCCTTGAAAAGGAAACTTTGGAAAACCTATATAGAAGATGGGTGGCAGCAAAGAGGAGCAGACTGAGGCAAAGAGATCAGCTAAGCATGCGGTATACAAAGCCAAGAAGGCACCGAAGACAGGGAGTTTCGTGACCTGAAAGACGGCAAAGACAACATACATATTTCGTATTGCTAAGCAGATAAAAATGCAGAATCAGGATGTGATCAGGGAGAAGTGTGTAAGACAATGGCAGCATGTCGTTTGATGATGAGTCCAAGAAAGCAGCCTGGAAACAGCACTACGAGCGCATGCTAAACGTTGACTTCGAATAGAGTCGTGACGACCTAGAGTCTACAGTGGAATCTGTGCTCGGTCATCCAGTACAGGTTTCCGCTGAGATGGTGACAACAGCCATCAGAAAGATGAAGACCGGAAAGGCGGCCGGCCATCAGGTGTAGTGTAGTGGTGTCAATCTAATGACAGTGCTGGCGAATGCCATTATCAGTAGCGGCAAGGTGCCTGAGGAATAGGATGAAAGTTACATCACCAATCTTTACAAGGGTAAAGACGATGCTCTGGAAAGGGGTAACTATCGTGGCCATGAAAGCGCTAGAGACTATTGGAGAAAATGATTCGTGAGATGGTCAGGATCGACAAGATGCAGTGTGGCTTCATGTCCGGGGAGGGACAACGAATGCGATTTTCATCCTGCGCCAGCTGCAAAAAACCCACCCTGCCAAGAAGCAGAACCGCTACTTCGCATTCGTGGATGATGTGCTGTGGTGGGCGATGCGCAAGCTGTGAGTAGAAGAGTGGGTCGTGAGGATTGTGCAGTCTATGTACCGGATGCGAAAAGCAACTTCTCTATGCTGATGACCTAGTAACCACGGCTGTGACGTTGGAGGAGGTAACTGAGAAACTCAAAACCTGGAAGAGAAATATGGAATCGAAAGGTCTCCAAGTCAATATGGGTAAAACCAAGATCTGCAGTGGTCTGGAGATGAACAATTTGAAAGACTCTTGTAGGTATCCGTGCGGTGTATGCAAGAAAGGTGTTGGTAATGACTCCATCTTCTGTGGAGGTTGTCAACATTGGATACACAACAATGAATGCTGCAACATTCGTGGCAGGTTGAAAGAAGATGCAGAGTTTAAGTACGACAGATGCAGATTGAGCACAATGCTGATCATATTTTCACGTATGGCACAATATGGAGTTCTATGCGACAATGGCCAGTCTTGTAAGGTAATTCCTCAGTAATTCTTCCACAAGTGAAAAGTTGCTGAAACTCCCCAGTAATAAAGTTTATGATATGTTCATAGTAAAATAACAAAAAAGTTGGGGTCACCGAGTGTCTTCGTGAGCTACACAAGGTTAATAGCATTTCCCTATCATTTCATCTATATATGAAACCATGCAACAAATCTTTAATCTTTTTCCAAAAATTTATAAGTTAGTATCTTCTTGTCAAAGTTGTTCGCTAATTTAGCCTCCAATAGTGATATTTTTATGTGTTTTCGCCATTAACACTTGGATACATGTACATCTTGAATTAGTATTGTATTAGTATTGTGCACAAAAAAGCTGCGCAATGCAAAACTGAGGAATTACTTTTATGCCTGAAACTTGTACTTTCTCATTTTTGTACATGTACTGTACTCAAAACTTAGTAAAATGTTAAAAAAATCATATTCTTAGTAAGGTGCCCTCCAGTCAGTTCTTCGCATAATCCGCCAACCTTTTTTTGTGAGTTTCACAAACAAGACATTTGTAGATAATTACATGAAGTACCCAGCTCAGTGTAAACTGTTCTGAGCAACATGGCAGAAAACCAAGCGATTCGGCAAGGATGTTTCTTCGGATTTCTTTTATTTCTTCTGAAAATGATTTGAGTTTTTTTACTACAAGTAATAAAGAGGAAGCAAGAAAAGCTCACGTCTTGAAGAGGTATGGGTAATTTTTTTTTGTAAATAAAGATGTAAACATTAATTTCATACATGCGCAGAACGGACTGGAGAGCACCTTTAAACTTTGGAGCCAGTGGACAATACACGAATTAAGCAGAGTATAGTTTAGTGTACGTCATGAACTGTACAAGATATGTATTGACAAAGGATACAAGTTTCTTCATACACCTGAATAGTTGCAAAGTCTCCTTCCAGGCGAATAATTTCTCCAACAAGTTCACTGTGGCCAACACGAACCTAACATGAAGTACAGATCAATTAAGAATATTTCGAGTAAAAGTCTTTCGTTACAGACTACGGTACTACTCAGAAGTAACCTAACAAAAACCGCGGTAAACCTAGGTTAAACCTAGGTTACACAAAGGTTGAACCCACGTTAAACCTCGGTTCGTAAACGGTCAAACCTATAGGTTCAACCCCGGTCAAGGATGACCGCGTGACTAACCGCTCTGCGAACCGCATGAACCGCAAGCAATAACCGAATTTCGGAAGTGCTTTTGTGGCATTGCGGAAGACAGTCGACTATCTCATTATATATACTTGCGTGTATTATATATTTATTTTAAACGAAACCCAAGCGTTAAAAGTATTTTTATAGTAGTTTTATAGTAAAGCTGGTATTCATATCCCTAGATTGCTGTCCATTTACTCAAGAATGAACTCCGCTAATCCTCCTGTTCCATATAATCGCTAGAAACGCCGCAAAACAAACGCAGTCAGAGACCAAACCCGTGGACTACATACAGTATCTTGTACTTACAAAGAAACATTTAGGTTTATATCACCAATATATATGGATTGAAATTCGAAAACTTGGTCTTGGGTATTTTGCTTTTGGTATCGCAAGCTTATTACATGTAGCTTACTTTTTATCATATCTATAAACATCGTTGTTGCATGAGTTCGTTGTTGTTCCAAGCTATGGTTTCATGACAAGAAAGTCATTTACATGACTGTACACGTTTCGATCAGCACGTACCGATTGTATTTAATATATAAATCGCCAATAACTGTTTCTAATATAATCTCTACGATTGTAGCGGCGATCGCTATTGCCAGGATTGCATGCTGAGCGTATAGTTGCATAATCGCTACAATCGCGGAGTTTATATTTGAGCAACGGTACCAATTGATATACTATCAACAGAGTTTCTCGTCTGCACATTCGTCTAATAGTCGGAAATCGTCGGCCCATCGGAACAAAAGTATTGCATCGCAACCTCGACCGCAGATTTACCGGGGTTCGGCCGCTTTGTAACCGCCATTCGACCTCGCTTCGACCTAACTCTGACCGCTGTCTATTGTTCAACCGCGTCTCGACCTCAAACGTGTTAGGTTACTTCTGAGCAGTACTGACTGTGACTTTCGTTAATCTTAGGGATTCAATACTGTTCAACCTTATGATTTACTGGTTCAATCTTGGGATTCAATGTTAGGATTCACTGATTCAATCTTAAGATTCAATGATTGAAGCTTAGATTCGATAATTCAATCTTAGGATTCAATGATTCAATCTTAGGATTCAACGATTCAATCTTAGGATTCAATGATTTATCTTAGAATTCACTGATTCAATCTTAGGATTCAATGATTCAATCTTAGAATTCAATAATTCAATCTTAGAATTCAATGATTCAATGTTAGGATTCAATAATTCAATCTTAGAATTCAATAATTCAATCTTAGGACTTGATAATTCAATCCAATCTTAGAATTCAATAATTTAATCTTAGGATTCAATGATTCAATCTTAGAATTCAATGATTCAGTCTTATGATTCAACGATTTAATTTTAGGATTCAGTGATTCTATCTTAGGATTCAATAATTCAATCTCAGAATTCAATAATTCAATCTTAGGATTCAATGATTCATTCTTAGAATTCAATGATTTAGTCTTATGATTCAACGATTTAATTTTAGGATTCAGTGATTCTATCTTAGGATTCAATTAAATTAAATTAGTTATATAATTATACTCTTTTAATCTTATACACTAATCTTATTGGGTAAATACTTTTAATAAATGTAACTGTAAATATTTAATACTTTTACATATTTTTTTTAACTTTGTGTGTTCATTTATTGTAAACATATTGTAATTCATCTTTGATGTGAAAATATGATAATAAACCAACTAACTGTATTTATTGATTAATATATTTATTTATGTAATACTCTGTTTACACAGTTATGTTTCCACCGCGCTGTTCGAGACTTTCGTGTTTTTGTTGGGGATGGTTGTTTCCTTTTTTATTAGATTCGCCACTATAATACACGTATATACTGTACAATACATTAATACTGGCAGGAAAATAGCCACAGCAGTAAGTCAATACTGCGGGCCCAAGTTTGTCTGACATTTTTGCTAACTAAAGTTTTGCCTCTTGTTTGTTCTTTTTAGTTTTTGTTCACGGATCGGAGTTCATATTCAACAGCGACGTCCTCCGGCTTAGCTCGCCGCCCTTTGGCAATCAACGCGTCGCAGTGCACTCGCTTTTAACTGCGCGGAGTCTTAGTGACTCGCTGTATGTTGTCGCTGTTCACCGTAGTCTCTCTCGGATTTCTCTGACCTCCGTCACCGCTAATTATCCCACCCTGGTCGTCCGCTCCCACCTCACCTCCACAACTGTCCACATTTATCAATCACACCATCTGATTCATTTATTTTTTCCTTGCTAGTTCATTCTCCGACTCCCTTCGCGCATCGTCCATAGGCCCACAATTGTTTCTGTCCGTTTTAGCCCTGCTTGGTTATGCCCTGAACTCTCGTAAATTCCAGAGACAATCTGGTCTTCACCCGTGCAGGTACGAGATACCGCCATGGTTTTCGAACCGGGCACTCTCAGATTTCCCTTGAGACGGTGTACCTTGTTTGGGCAAGGCGTAACATAAAATCGGCGCTGGAACACGTTGATGTTGTCGACTATGACTTGAAGGACTGCGTTTCCTATTCCTTTATTTCTCTTCCTATCCCAGCTCTCCATTGCAGCCCATTTTGCCCGTTTGCCCTCAAGAACAATCAACCTGACAAATGGCCCCTCATTCTTGACCTGTCATCTACGTGCCAGGAATAGTGTGAGCAACACCATCTACCTAGGAGCTGCCTTCTATTCGGTATTACTTTCTGTCAACAAGGCTATTATATATCATATTATTGGAAGTGAGCTTAGGAACTCTGATGGCCAAGTTCGATGATTAATATACGGAAATATTCCCATTCACTCACCTCATCGGCACCTCTTAGAATTGCACAGGCGAGACAAATCTTTATCCTCTGGTTTAGGCTGTATCAATTCCGAGCTAGTATCACCACATCAAGTTTCTTGTCCAACCTTCAGTTAACGATTTTCAGGCTCGTGCCAAGAGATTCGGATAAATGCGTGAATGCAAATACTGTGCGTGTATAGTTTTTTGAAGTTTGAAGCATTGAATTGTGCTCAGCCAGTCAGACTACATGTGTCTCCAGCGCACAACTGGGCCGCAAAGCGTATGTAGATGCATCAACCGAACAGGCGTCTGTGATTCGGCCAGCCATCCATCACCAGTGCAGGTTATCAAATTCCAGTTGCTTGTGTCACACCCCATGCCTCTTCTGAGCACATGTTGAAGTTTGTTTCTCGGCTGGTTCCGTCCTGATCTCTCGCCTTGGTTGATGGTTACTAAATACATGCACTGCAATTCGATCACTGGATATCTATCCAACCTGGCTCTAGTAACTGTCGTCGTCACCAGGTGCTCAAGGAATCAACCGTTCTTCTCCCAATTCCTGCTCTTGCTAGGTGCTGATAACAAATAAAAGAATTATCTGTTTACAATGTACTTCCAAAACTTTTTTGTCATTCATTCAGTGATGAAGCAGCAAAGTTTTGGGTCGCATGTTGTCTTGCGTTCTTTGGTTTCTTGTGACTCTGCAAATTTTCCACAGGGCTCCGTTTGATCCATCCTCATTTTGTTGTTCCACTGGAAGATGTTCATGAAGTATTTCCTGGATGTCTTTGTCCAGTGTTCGCTTAATCTACTGAAGTCCTCTAGAACAAATCCACTCAGCATACCATGCTTATTTATTTATTCATTCATTCATTTACAGCATAGTCATTCAAAATATGGTCTGGAAACTCACCTAAAGTCTTTGTTCTATCTTTTTGTTTGCCTTTATGCATTTTTGTGCATAGTGTACGGTCACTGAAGACTGAACCCATTGTATTTTAGTATAACGAACAAATTATCCAATAACAACGTTTCAGTTCAATCACTCAACCGTGCTATTTAAATATTAACTAGAAATACATAAACGCAACGACCCCTCGCCCGCTTTTAATACATTAAATATACATAAATACACCCCCCGGATTAAAATAAGCACCTGGTCTGTTTTTGTATACAAATATAAACACCCTTGCCCTCCTGGCCTCCTGTACATCCAGTTTTATCACTTTTATAATGTAGTTTTTCTATTCCATTTTATTCCAAAATAATAAAGCAGTGACTGAGGAAAAACTGGTGTCACGACCTAAAGCACCAGAAACTGAGAGCAAAAATAAACACTAATTACAGAGCTTATTGCTATCAAGGTGCCTATATTAAACTATTTTAATAATATATGATTCCTCATGTTCCTAATATAATGTTGAACCTCTTGAAAGAAAAACATCAGAACAGAAAAAAACGTAGGTAACAGCCTTAAAAACTATAGGTAAAAGAGAGGAAAAACTAACCAGGGAAGAACTATAATGCAAAGCTTCACTCGAACCATGGAAAAAAACGCCTGGGAAAATGTATTATTTGACAAGATTTTTGCTGTTTTAACTGAGTTTAATACTGAAAAGGTTTCGGATATATAAGGACTCCATTCAGCTAAAGAAAGCTGGTAAGTTAAATACGAATCACTGCTTACCGTTCAATTTTCTTTTGGCTCTGCTTGTAGCCCGTATGGCAGTGTTTGCAGCATCTGGCGTTTGGTTTCCGTGGTTTTCTCGTTCGGTTCTTAGCAAAAAGCAATCAATTCTCTTCAAAATGTGAAAAGCTGTTTGTGTTGATGTTCCTTTCAATTCACTGTTGTCTCTCGAGCCAAGATATACCAGTGCATAAGTCTTTTGCTGGTTTTGAATAGACACACGAAGAAACATCTTTTTGTTTCTTTCAGTCACATTGGCGGCATCTTTTCCGATCTTTATCACGATTTTTCATGCTTTTTCAATGGTTTCTAGTCATGTTTAATATTGTTTGGTTCATCTCACTGCAACATCTCTTCTTAGCTTTCTCTTTTCGGTCATTTGTAAACCAATTTTTCTGACAAAGATTTTGTTTCGCTTGAGCCGCGAAAGTTGGCGATTTGATGGATATATATATACATACAAACATCTCGCAGAATTTCTTTCCCCTTCGCGTGTAATTTCGCGTGTAATTTTGCGTGTAAGTGGACTCCACGCACGTCGAGATTAGCACCCTCACCCGGGCTCCGGGCCTTCGGCCCTCTGCCCGGGCTCGGGATAAACCTAAACCAAAGGATGTGCATAGTGTGACGTATGGTTCAACATAAAATCACAGCTCATTATAGACGCTTTGAAGTTTGCCGAGTTACCAGACCATATCTCGATTGACTATGTTTTACAGTAAGTTACATGTATTTAAATATGGTAACCTACAGTACTAACCTCTCAACTTCTGACTACAATTTACAGTATTAGTAATACTGAATACTGTATTATATATATATATATATATATAAAATAATATTAAAAAAATGTCATTTTTTTCGCAAGTCAAATGATGACCTCACTCACCATTGCTCCAATAATTTTTAAAGCAGAATGTAAACAATACTCAAGACCAAATGCAGATCTACAAATATATAGTGTTTTGGCTAATCCCCACAAAAGTTCATAGCAAACGTTCATTTGGATATGCTCTACATACCAAATATAGTGATTTAATATCATGGAAGTTTACATGTACAGTAACTGGAAGTATAAAGTTTTGTGATAGTTGTTTATTCAAATTTCAAAATCTATAATTTGGAAGACGTGCATGTTAGCAATGCCATTAATGACAAACTCAGTATTCTTTAACATATGCACGTTATTGAAACACCATGCCTTTCATAATTGTTTCTATGTATTATAATAACTTTGATTGCTTCATTATTTCAACAAACTGAAGTCAAACTTAGATTGCTCATGAATCATTGCACAATAACAGTGCATATTATATTTCAATAACAGCTGTTGCTATCAGATGCTGAAATGTATTGAAATGCTCTTCTTAATCAACTTGTATAAGCCTTTGTCATTTTAATTTATTACATTGTAAAGTTGATCGCTTTGATCATTTCTTCCAATCATATAAATACCCTGTAGTTTTCCTGATCTGATATAGTAGGTTATACTGACTCACAATGCTTGATAGTTGTGAGTACACTCAGTACAGTATTTGCTAGTGTTTGGTTTTGCTAGAGGTGCAAGTACACATGTATGAGTGGAAGCAAGTGCTCACTAACTAAGTACACATGAGTACTTGCTACTCATGAGTAGATGCTACCTTACTCATGATTGGTACTATATGGAATCATATGCAAAAATCACTTTATCCACTCTGGTTTTGCACCACAGTTTGATCAAAAGTTGACTGACATTTCCTTAAATTTTCCTGTCATTTTCAATTCTGCCCACAAACATGTTCCTCTGTGGCTCCTACTGTAACAAAAACCTCTGTGGATGAAAGAGTAGCAGTTATAGGTCACAACTGATGAAATTTCATCTGTAAATAAGTACTGTAAAATATAAAACCATTTCTACACTTGACTGTCCTAAAAGAGTGGCTAAAATTTGACATTTTCTGGGAAAGCAGTCTAGCAGACATCACTTGTTTGTTAGTGTATATGTTGGGGTTGAGCCTGCAAACTTCATGTTTGACGCTGGTGTCCATTAAACTGCAGTTGTACCAAGAAAAAATAGCACAACCACAACAACAATCTACAGTAATCCTGCAGATCATACGATAAATAAATAATTAATCACAGAAAACATTTTGCACTTCATATTTTTCAAAACCTTTTTTCATGGTTCCTCAAACGGAGATCAGAATCATAAGATTGAATTTCAAGTGCACTAATATCTGACACTGATTGGCAATTAGTTAATGAAAGTGATTTTTTACTGTAATAGTCTGCAGGATTCAAGGAGTGCTCGAACTCAAAATCACAACATATCGTATTATTTAAATATACGTTCGCACTTACTAATTCATACATAGCAGCACCACTCATACGCTCTGCTGTAACAACTATTGAGAAAAATAACATAAGAACAACAATTAATACAATATCAGTACAAAAATGCACAACTCTACGATTCGAGACAGCTCACGAAACTTGTGAAGAAAGATCAGTTTATGCTGTACCTGGGCCTGAAACAGCGTGTACGTAGCCGTATTCGGAATCCTTAATTGTTAATCCCTTTATCGACTGATCCATTTCAGTGCTGTTCTAATAACGAAAATAATTATCTATCTACAATACAATACAAAGCAAAACCTAGCTCAAAGCAAAACCTAAAACAAGTCATGTGCGGTTTCAATGATCTTCTGAAGTTCCGAATAAGTAACATTTGATTTTCATTTAGGGGACCCCCGTAAGGCAGTGTTTTGTATAAACTTAAATTTCTTATTTTTATAAAAAAAAAACTCAAGCAGTTCGTTAGAATATTTACATTGCCTCAGCATTTCCATTCATTATGTTGTACAAGAATTTTTATATGATTTGGTTTAAGACATTATTAAGAATATTTTTATTCTTTTATTTATGGCCTCGCTTACCCTTCCCTATCCTAAATTTGGTGCTATGGCCGTGATCAGCAGCTAAGAGCCTGGGAAGAAGAACAGTTCTAAATAAAATGGCGGAACATGCTGACAATAATAATAAATTTGTTTTCCTTCCTGCATTATTTCTCTTGCCGTCATTCAGTGGTACTTGCTCATTGACACACCGCTCTTCGTTTGCTTTGGTTATATTAATAATTTTTGCGCTGAACCCAGTGACATTTTCTCAATCTCAGAGCATAGCAAAAGGAACATGTAGTGACTATGAATTTATTGAACATTTCAACTGCTCAAGTAATGACTGTGAATACGGACAAAACTCACTTGTTAATTGCAGTGTCTCTGAAGATACTCACTGTGAGGTAAGGTTATATTCTGATTGTCCACATACACAAATGACAAATTTAGGTTATTGTCTTCAGTTGTTATTTTGGAAATATTAAAGTCAGACATCAGACAGCTCACAGCTCTTTGTCATACAACTGACATTATCTGTCTAAATGACTCTGACTGTCAGTCATAGAGCTAATAGACTAAATAGAGACAGTGAAATTCAGGCTAATGATATATCTGTGATCACATCAAATTAGGTAAATGTACTTTGGCAGAATGTAGATCGAATCAGTTGCAAAGCTGCAACAAGGTTGGCTACCAGACTGAGAAGGGTTTTTTTGTGCGGGAAGGTATTTTTTTCGAAAAAGTGCGCGAAAACTTGCAATACATATGCGGAAATCTCCTTCCGGAAGTCAATAAATGTTGCTAATCTTGTTATGACTTATGAGTAACTCAGGTCACATATAGTTAGCAGGCCATAATACGAAGAAGAATAAATAGTAAAATTAAAAGAAAAACAACCGGTTAGCCGCGTGGCGCATGGATATCGGTAACTTCTTGTGCAATCTAGCAACTTTTGCGCGGATGGGGAAAAATTTCCCTCAATGCGCGGATTTTTAAAAATGTGGAGAATTTTGCACGGGGAATTAATTCCCTGCAACAAGAAAACTTCTCAGTCTGGGTTGGCTACATTGCTGAAAATGACAAGCCACAATGCAGTAAACATTTGCTGTTAGGGTACACAATCTTTGAACCAATGGAAATACAAAATTTCTTCCATACTGAGATCTGCAAAGTCACATGTCTCATCTAATATGGGGAAAAGCTACGAATGAAAATTTAATAAGAGTACAGTAGTTTGAAAGGACTCACCAACATCGAGGTGTTTGACTAGCAACCAAGGCCTACACTGACATATGACCACTAGCAAGGGGGACCTGATGCTCAGCATGAGATAGTACATGGAAGAGCAGCAATGACACAAGGGTTGCACAATGATGAAGGCTGTCGCACATTGGTTTGAGGATAGTGACTCAGTATGGGCTAAATATGGTAAAAAAAAAGCAATAGGAAAAGGAGGTGGGGAGAGAGAAGGAACTGAGAAGATGAACAGTGACTATTACTAAGCTGAAGGTAAATAGCAAAGCACACAGATGATGTTGAATTCATGTTTGTCTGAGATTATAATTTATTCTTGCGTTTCCAACAATTTCCAAAATGGCTCATTAGAAATCCCTCAAGATTCAATTTTCAGTAATTGTTTGTCTGAATTTTGGTCTATAAATAGTTTACTGTGTGCTTCACTATTGAGCAAGAGGTTTATACAGTACATGTACAGGACTGTACACGTATATGGAGATGATAGACCTGGAGCTCCAAGATCCTATAGTAAGACCACTGACATGATTGCTAGCTGTACATGTTAACTTTTGTAATTATAGTTTTTATTCTGCATAAAATAATGCTAGCCTGCTCTGATACCTCAGATGGACAAAGTTACCACTGGCCTAGCTTTCCTATCACTATCTTTCTGCAACTGCCAAAGGTTGAAAGTTAAACAGTTAATCTTTTCAGTTTTGGAAATGGCAGGCAAAAATAATTTTGGACTGCCAAATCAAAAATGAAATGGCAGGTGAAAATGTGCAAGTTTATTTTACTTCATTTGTTTACAGTATTCCTTCATCTATACTGCTTCTCTCCTAAATTCAGTCTCATAAGCAGTTAAAACATATTAAAGATTATTATAAAGAACATAGGTTGTGGATTTTGTCTGTTTATGAATGTTTGTGTTCCTCTGTTTTCCTTTTCGAGATCCGAGTGCAGACGCATAATTTATGACCATCCAGCGGTCCACTATAACAATAAAGGCTACTACCAGTTATGGTAATCACTAGATAATAGTCGCCAAAACCATGTTGAGCCCGCCAATGCTACTATAAACTCAGTGGTGACTGACTATATTCTATCCTTATCTCCATCCTGGAGAGTTTTCCATGTCTTCTTTAACATGAACGCTGTTATCCACGTGCGCCTCGAAAAATACTATATGTTTTATATACTGTACAAGGTATTTTGACTGTTTACGACACCGTGTCACCGCTGGATTAGTGGTGTTTGTGGGCTCAACATGGTTTTGACGACTACTATCTAGTGCTCACCTATATCTATCTAGTGCTCACCTATATCTATCTAGTGCTCACCTATATTTATCTAGTGCTCACCTATATCTATCTGGTGCTCACCTATATCTATCTAGTGCTCACCTATATCTATCTAGTGCTCACCTATATCTATCTGGTGCTCACCTATATCTATCTGGTGCTCACCTATATCTATCTAGTGCTCACCTATATCTATCTAGTGCTCACCTATATCTATCTGGTGCTCACCTATATCTATCTAGTGCTCACCTATATCTATCTAGTGCTCACCTATATCTATCTAGTGCTCACCTATATCTATCTGGTGCTCACCTATATCTATCTGGTGCTCACCTATATCTATCTAGTGCTCACCTATATCTATCTAGTGCTCACCTATATCTATCTGGTGCTCACCTATATCTATCTAGTGCTCACCTATATCTATCTGGTGCTCACCTATATCTATCTAGTGCTCACCTATATCTATCTAGTGCTCACCTATATCTATCTAGTGCTCACCTATATCTATCTGGTGCTCACCTATATCTATCTAGTGCTCACCTATATCTATCTAGTGCTCACCTATATCTATCTAGTGCTCACCTATATCTATCTAGTGCTCACCTATATCTATCTAGTGCTCACCTATATCTATCTGGTGCTCACCTATATCTATCTAGTGCTCACCTATATCTATCTAGTGCTCACCTATATCTATCTAGTGCTCACCTATATCTATCTGGTGCTCACCTATATCTATCTAGTGCTCACCTATATCTATCTGGTGCTCACCTATATCTATAGAGTATAATTACTGTACTACCCGTTATGCATACTTATTACAGGTTTCCTTTTTTGGCAGGTCAAACATAAGAAATGGCAGGCCATAATTTACTTGGCCTGCCAACAAAATATGAAAATGGCAGACCATAAATGTTTTCTATTTCGAGCCCTGCCTTATGGCTAGTTGTTTACCAGGCTCGCTCTCCTCATGCACCGAACCTAATACAAGCATTAAGTACGGCAGAAGAACGACGTTTGAATCAATTAAGAGCGGCCGATTGTATTAGGAGCGGCAGATTGTATTTGGAGCGGCAAGTCCTGTCGCATTATGCAACGTTACGGTCCTACTAGTCACTGCCCAGGACTGCCCGAGACCTATGACTCGTTCCTGCCCAAGACCTATGACTTGGAAACAAGATGGCAAGGCTATCAACAGAGTATATGTGTGCCGTGTATTGGTTCGCCTCTTCCTTTTCATACGCCTCCATTTTTTGCGAAGTCCAATTTTGCGGACGTCTGATATTTTCTCTTACTGAGTGCATATGGCTATCAAATTATTCCGCGTTATTCGATAGTTTTGGTGTCAAAATAATGAAAGAGAACGTCCGAAAGCCAGCACGCGGAAGTTCATTAGAATTTCAATTTTGTCACGGTCATGGTCATGCCGAATTTCCAATTTATTAGTTATATAAATAGATGTTCAAGTTTCGTTTTTATTGATGGTAACATCGTTCAGCTGATGTTTCAAAGCGTTGAAATAAACCTCGGTTTTCGGGTCTGGCGTACTCTGAAAAAGGCTTTATTTCAGAACGGGCTTTTCTCCGAAGCACTCGGTTTCCAAAAATAGAAAAACAAATACATTATACACTTGTTGACTGGCGCCGAGGGAAACATCGAGTTTTACGGACCCGAAGGCTTCAATGTCAAAGCCCAAGGGTGACATTGAAGCCTGAGGGACCGTAAAACTCGATGTTTCTCGAGGCAAAAGTTTTGTTATATACCAAAGACTTTTAAAATACAAAATACCAAGTTGACTCGAAACTTGCAAAAGGCAAAAAAGACTTACCAAAACACTTTGACTTTGTCTTCGTAATTTCAATTCAACTAAACAAATACACCAGACTCAACAAGTACAAAGAATAGCTTTAAATTTATCCAGGTTTTCTTCAGACCTTCTTTGAAGATGTGTATAGATAGATATTCTTTCCTTTGGAAAATGGACTATTTCAGAGCTAATAATATACATGACAAAATTCCTGCCTCTTGATTGGTCGAGAGGAGTGCCATTTCAATGTAATACAGTGCAGAAAAGGTGTAATACAGTGCAGAAAAATGAAATACAGTGCAAATCTCAAAATGAGTATTAAGCATTCTGATTGACTAATAAACAACCAGAATCTACCGGAAAGCCAAGGAAATGCCTATGCGGATTTTGAAAGATGGTTTTTCCTTCACAAGAAAATCCAATATGGCGACCAAAACATAAAGTTGTCAAATAACATTTCGATGAAATACGAAGTGAATTTTGCTTTAATATTGTCATAAAAGTTCCTACAAGAAGACTGGAAGAGGTTACATGCTATGAGTGAAACATTTGACGTATTTAGTGAACAAAATGAAGCAGTTTTCAACCATTAAAGCTTCGAGAAGTGGAGCAATGAGTGGTATGTAACTTCGTCGCTGTGAGAATATTTTGTCTAACATTTCCATGTATATTATGACCTCGTGAGTTTTTCATAGACCTCAAGTAGCACTCGTCCTTCGGACTCGTGCAATTTTGATAGTCTTTGGAAAACTCACTTGTGCATGTTTTTTCCAAATTGCACTCGAAACCATGCTATTACCTATACAAACAAGCTCGAAACAGCTCTTGTTTTCAAAATGTTCCGAAAAGTCCAAAGTTCTTGATCTGATGCAATAATCATTGTGTATTCACGTGAACAACGTATGATTAAAGCTGATGTCAGAGGGAAACATTGCACTGTTTCCTTCTTCGTTGTTGACGTCAGAGGGAAACAGTGCAGTGTTTCCCTCGGCGGAAAGAAACATTGAGTTTGTTGAACAACACGTGACCATGATTTGACCAATAGGATTTCATCTTTGGCAAACGAAAGTCTTTGGTATACAACAATGATCATTGCCGACCGTGATTAACATTTCAGTGGCGCTGTGGGAAACATTTCAGATTCGAGCTTCGCTCTTGGGCTATAAATCGAAGGAAAACAACTCGTATTTATTCACCATATATAAAAATACAGATATACATTGCATGTATACAGTATTTATTGTTTTCATATATACGGCAAATCACATACGGAAGCTTTCACTCTTAACATACAAATTGCCAACTGCTGATTTCGAACTGCAGTTTGCGGTGTTCCGTAAATATGGATCCATTCTTTATTATATAAGGCATCCAATATAGATATATACCGTCCCTCTGGCAGTAATATACCGTCTCAGGCAGTAATTAGTAGGACCCCGACGTCGGAGCGACTCCGATTCAAACGTCGAACTTCTCATGTGCCGAACCTAATGCATAAATTATTTTACCTTAAAATTCGGACTGAACAAGAACTGAGCATGTGCAGAAGTAAGAGAAACGGAAGAATCGTAGAACAAACGCTTTATTTGAAATTTCTAACAACACACGTACATGATATCTTTCAATAATACGTTTAAGAAGTTAAGTAGAATACATGGGGGACTTGAAAGTGGAACTTGACTCAAAATCTCATGGTCATGCAGTTGAAGTAAACCTGTATATTTTAATAAAAAACAGGTCACGAATCTCTGGGCAAGGGGTTGGGCAAGAAAGAATTTTGTGGGGGCAGTGTCCCCCCTCGCCCCCCATAGCTACAAGTACGTGCCTGTTCTTTACAGGAACAAAGTAACTGGGCAGGAACCTTTTTGTGAATTTTGCTAGGCCTTCTTGACTCCAGCCTCTCCTCAGCCTTCCGGGAAACTGAACTGACTACGTGGCCATGCTCATGGTAGAAGCAAAATGCCCAGAAAGGTTAGGGCCTGGGGATGTGCCAAGGTAAGCAAGGTAATCCTGAACTGCCATGCAGAACCAGGTATATTTCTAAGCAGCCTTTTGCCAGGAGATCCATTTTAGAGGACTTTATTTGGATAAAGAATTCTGGAGTAGGTGACCCAGGAAGTACTGTCACTCTACATTAACGAATGCGAAGGGTTGTTCCAGGGATAAAAATTGCATCTGCAAAAAACTGAAGAATGCTGTAAATGACAAATGACCTAGAACATGAAGGCGTTCAGGCGTTGAGGCTGACAGAGTTGCATGGATTGCACAGAGAGCATCAGCGGAGAGAGCAAGGAGAGCGAGGAGTGGAAATGATGGGTGCCATTGAGGACGAAGCGAAATTGTGGGAAATTGGTAGTCAGGTCAGGTAAGGCATGGTCGGCATGGAGATCAGACAGAGACCAGGTAAACGTTGATGGAAGTGGGTGACAACGACTGAGCCAACAAAGAAACAAACATCATTTATAGGTAAAAATTTGGAAGCCAGAAGGAGAGTAGCCTCAGACCCTAAGGAGGGGCACAAACACGAGCTGAAAAGCAGCATTAAGGATTGCTACAACAGCCATATTTTTGCACAGGAATTGAACTTTACGACGACCTCTGTAAGGACCTTAGTCATGAACCACTCCTAGAATGGGAAAATCTTTTGCATCGTGATGTCACCAGAAACAAGCCCGGCTGGCCATGAGTCTGGAACCATGCATTGGTGCAGAAGACTCAAAAACCCACCGAATCCGCAGCGTTGGACACCACAAAGAGGTCTAGCAACGAGGAAATAGAGGGCATGCGGAAGAAACTGACGCCGTTCCAGCAGGTGAAGCATCCTAGTCACCACGCGAGGTCGCGACGAAACTTGGCGATGAGACGGATAGAATGGTGGGCGACCGCAAGACGCAGAGTAAATCATGCGACACAATAAGGAAAGACGCAGGGACTACCTTGTGTAGACGTGATGTATATAGGGTTCCAATCAACAATTCTAATTTTTTGCGAGAACACCATTTCTTTAGAAGCCCAACGTCGAAGCAGCTTAAGAGTGGAGAAAAACCTGCACGCGGGAAAATGGACGAGGTATGCTACGGAATCGTGCTTGATCTTCAAAAAGTGAAACACGTGTTTTTGGCCTTCACACTGGTAAATGTATTTAAGGGCGCGGACGGAGGTAATGTTCTGGGCACATTTGGAATAATTTTATGTACCGATATTCAAATAATCAGACATGAGTATTAGCTGCCTAAAATAACCATAAGGGCTATACTGAAAGACTAGGCAGCCAGCTCTTTACAGTTTTGGTTACGCTGATCAAATGTATTTAAGGGCGGCAACAAAAAACAAAACGAGACGAGCCTAAATGAACGAAACTTGAATGTAATTTAGTAGATCAATTAAACCTCAAGCTATTTCCGATATAAATGCAAATACAACCTGAGTTCCAAATAATCTAGTAATTTCAAGAAAATGTACTCTAACTTCCTCCAACAGGCGCCGATCATTAGGGCAGATGGGAATTTTGCGATAAGCGGCCTTGGCGTCGATTTTTGCCACCAAGGCCCTAGGGTCCAGCTCCACTAACACTGAAATTGCGGTGTCGACAGAAATGTAATGGATTGAGTATGGCTAATCTTCGGAGGACGAAAAGTCAAAGATTATAAGGGCCCCTTCTCAGGCTGTTGTTTCTTAGGAATAAGATACATGTATAAGGGCGCCACTGGAGACCGGATTCTGTGCAGATACTATTTTGCCTCTCGGCAAAGAGGCCGGCGACACGGGGCTTGTCTACCTTATTATGTAAGTAGATATCGCTGATTTCTAGAAGCTTCGATGCTGACTCCATATGCTCCGCTTGGCCGAGACCAAACATACGCGGCTGGGATAAAGTCGACTCGGAAAACGAACCAAAAACCGTCGAGAACATACTCCGAACGGTTGTTGTCTGGATGATTCGCCAGTTCCGGTTGAAACTCGGCAAAGTTTACCAAGAAATGAAGACGAATCTAAAAGAAGGGCCAGTGGTGACGTGAGTTATGTGCCGCTGAGCAAGAATAAGAGCTCCCTGAAGTGTGCCGATAACGTTGGGCCCAAGAGAAGCCAAGAACGAGGAGATTGAAGTGGCCCGTCCCAAGGCAGTGACCGAGCGACGTTTCCCCAAACTACCGCATGGCAATCAGTCGGAAAAAGATCCGGGGCGAATCTATAGTACTAACCAGCTGAAAACCCATTCGAAAACAGCAATGGCCGTTTATTTTACTTGAAATTTGTATTTAAAACGAACGGTATAATTGGCATTCATTTTGAAATGTTGGTGCTTTTGAACCATGCAGATGGATCTTGTACTAGCTGTATAGACCACTTTCATAATAGCGACTAATTTGAATATTGGGTGAAGGAAAATTCGAGTGTAGAATATATACATTTTAAGACCAAACCGGGAGCAGTTGCGAAAAATGCAACTACACAGGCCCTCCGGCAGGAATTGAACCCACGACCTTGCGATTCTAGTGCAATGCTCTGACCACTGAGCCACGGAGGCCGTTGCCAAGAGCTTGATCGCGAGTTCTGTATATATAATAAGGTGGTAATGCCAGGAGAGAATTGGGTATATTATAAATGATATTGGGCATTTCACTCGATTACATAGCATGTTCTAAGGATTTAGGGTGAAGGAAAATTCGAGTGTAGAATATATACATTTTAAGACCAAACCGGGAGCAGTTGCGAAAAATGCAACTACACAGGACCTCCGGCAGGAATTGAACCCACGACCTTGCGATTCTAGTGCAATGCTCTGACCACTGAGCCACGGAGGCCGTTGCCAAGAGCTTGATCGCGAGTTCTGTATATATAATAAGGTGGTAATGCCAGGAGAGAATTGGGTATATTATAAATGATATTGGGCATTTCACTCGATTACATAGCATGTTCTAAGGATTTAGGGTGAAGGAAAATTCGAGTGTAGAATATATACATTTTAAGACCAAACCGGGAGCAGTTGCGAAAAATGCAACTGCACAGGCCCTCCGGAGGAATTGAACCCACGACCTTAGAACATGCTATGTAATCGAGTGAAATGCCCAATATCATTTATAATTTGAATATTCTTTTATATGCGTCATAATAGCGACTAATTTGAATATTCTTTTATGTGTTTGTAATTCAAAAGAATCTTTGCTCCATAACGAGGCCAGAAAGGCTAATTTAGATGCACATAAAAGAATATTTAAAATGGTAGCCATTATGAAAGTGGTCTATAGTTTAATTCTTTCATGACCAAACGTTTCGAGAAGGAGAGAACAACGGGGGGAACATGGGTGGCGTGTGCTGTTAGCGTGCTGCCTCTCACCAAATGTTAAGCCCGGTTAGACGTGGTGTCGTGGTTAGTACTTGGATGGGTGACCGCTTGGGGATTACCCTGTTGTCGAGTTTGGAACTCATGTGAGTAGAGTTGTAGTTGATCTCTCCTGTGCTTCGAGGGTTTTTCTCCGGTTTTCCTCCCTCTGTAATATCAACTGTGATCCATCGTCTGAACTGTGTCGTATGGCGGCTGCCTGGGGCGCATTTGATATGCCTCGACATGCCTTAATTTGCGTCTTTCGTAATTCAGCCACTGGCTGCGAGTAAGGATGATTAGTCCCCAGGCTGACACTCCGATTTAGTGTCTTTATTAGGTGTGATCGTTCTGAAGACAGGTCTCATATATTTATACTCTCATAGAACCAAAGATGACGTTTTAATTTGTGTTTTTTAAATTTATCAGGGTGAACATTCCTTCATGATAAAAATGAATTGCAAGTATTGCTACCAAACAGACCCAAGTGAACATGTTTGTGATATTAGGACTGACTGTAAGGTACTGTAAATTGGTTAATTTTTTTACAAGGTAACAAGTTTAGTGTGCGTTTTTATTGGTTGTTGACCATTGATCTATTAAAGGACACGCACACAGATGGCGCCAAATCCACATCAGCAGACTTGTTTTTGTTTTTTCATGCTCCAAAAGCTTTCAATAAACCACCTGAACGTTTATTGTATTTTGTTGAGTATAGTTATGCATGTTAAAATGCGCAGAGCCTGGGCGCGAATGGCCAGTGGTTAGGATTAAATGAGTGGCGCGCTTTTGGCTAAGAAAAAAGGAGACAGCGTGTTGATTGTCAGTGAGCCTATGAAGAGTTTTTAACTCATGTTGTGTTGAACGTAGTTTTAAGCGGATAAAAGATATTTTAGTACGTCTCTCTCGTCGACGACGTCACAGTATGTAAAGAACAACAGTCACGTCTCTCAACTTTGTCTCATTTCGTATGTTTTGTTTTTGACACGCTGTGACGTTATCTGTGATCCATTACAGAACAGTGCATACACACGCACAAATGTAATCTAATATTGTTAACTAAATGTAACTATAGGAAATATATCAACGCAACTATACCATTGCGATCGTTGTTTATTTTTTAATTTAGAACACTACAGTTTGAGACGATGTTATTTTTCGCCAATCATTTCTAATTTACCGCAGGGATTCGTATAGGGATTATTATATAAATAAACCCCGTATTACAGTTCTTAGTATACAGTTCCTGTCATCATACATGTCCTCCCTGTCATTCAAAAATGTTTATAAGCGCCTCCTCCCGAGCACGTCCCGAGTATAAGCGTTCTTATTCTAGGTTGGAGGTTCCCATACCTAAATATAACGGACCCAAGCCTGGGGCTTATTTAAATCATTGCAATACATGCATGAAGCTGTCGCAAAGTGTCGCACTAAACGACTAAAGCGTTCTGCTTCTCTTTGGTGTCTAGTTGTTCTTTGATGGTTTGATGTGTCGCCATTTGAAATTTTTGGTCACTAGATGGTCTTTAGGTCATGCAATATACAGCTATATATATAGATATATATATATATATATATATATATATATATATATATATATATATATATATATATATATATATATATATAGTGACCAAATGAAAGCCAGGCTAAACTGAACTACGAAATGGGCACTGTTTCGGCCGCAGCGTCGTACCGAATTTCGATGCTTACTGCAATTCGTAGGTTATTTTTTGACATTCTTATAACATTCTTTTTGGTTCGGAAATATTTAAACCTACCAGCTCTTATATATCGACGAATGATACAGTGAACGTTATTAATTACCGCGCACGTCAGCATTTTTCTCAGCAAACCCATTTTATTTAACGAATACGACATTTTTATGGCTCGACAGCTTTGGCCTATAATCTCTCCGTATATTTCTTCGTGTAGGCAATCCCTGCAGTTGCCGAGTTGCGTGTGGTGGAAGATAGTCTTTACCAGTTACAAGCATATACTGTATATTTTCTTCCTCATGTGCAGTGAGAACGACTGTGCATGGCTTCCTTTGTTTTTGTTAACCCTATTTATATGTATATACGGATGCAGAACTACAGTATAACTAAATAATTTATGGACAAGATAACTGATTTCAGACTTTTAGTTGAACAGGTCTATACTTAGTTAATTGATTACAGATGATAAAATAGAAAAGCTCACAAAATAGGGGTCACACTCTTTTTCTTGAAAAATCGTTGTGTTTCTTTGGAAGTTTCTTTTAAAACATGACAATTTTATTTGTAGACGTTAGAAAGTCCAAGCAAACGACGATATAGTACAAATTGTACAGTGAGAAAACCCACACTTTGCCTTGGTAAGTAAAAGCTATAGTTTACAGTAACGCGAGATCAGAAAACACGCTATGATGCTTCTAACGAGTTTTTGACCCCGTTTACACGATGCCGGTACAATTTGAAAACGGAACAAAATCTTGCCGTTTAGGCCTTCCGTTTACACAATACCGGCACAAAAATGACATGTAAACGGCACAAAATGAAGACGGGTTCCTTGACGGCATGAAATGAAAACGGAACACTAACCGGTATCGTGTAAACGCCCGTACCGTAACAGTTTGATGACGGTAATCACGATATATACGACCACAGTATTCGGGTCAGGAGTATTCACAAAGTCTTCTCAATTCTCATTGAAAGAGAATAGTCACATGCTAACCGTCATTATATTATTCCGGCACCGTGTAAACGCAAGACTTTTTAGCCTGTATTTGCATACCGGCATGATTTTATTCCGTTTTCAAATTGTACCGGCATCGTGTAAACGGGGTCTAAAACATATGACTTCAAAGTAGTGGTGTCAACATATAGTGAATACCAAGTTTTATTTTTTTGAAAAATAATGAAGGAGGAATAAGGAGGAATCAGTTACTGGAGGAATCAGGCTATATAAACACAAGGCGGTTAATATTTTCTATATCTCAAATATAATCACTTGAAACTGTACATGTTTGGTGTTGTGGTTCCTTTGGAAAATTTTGTTTGATAACAGCAGCGATATACAGTCGAACCCCTAAGGGGTTGCACGCTAGGGTGTACACTTGTGGTGACCAGCTTTTTGTGTCTATCTACGTAGTTCGTTTTCAATATAATTCTATAACAATCAATACAGCACTAACTGACTTAAACAGGTTCACAATTCAAAGTGTTGATCCCTCTCAGTTAATTTCAAGTGTTGTCCGTTTCCGCTTAAGAGAGGTGTCCGCTTAAAAGGGGTTGTAACTATAGTGTTTTATTAAAAAAATAGCCGGGACTTCGCCAGGGACTTCTCCCGGGACTTCGCCCGGGACTTCGCCCGGGACTTCGCCCGGGACTTCGCCCGGGACTTCGCCTGGGACTTCGCCTGGGACTTCTCCAGGGACTTCGCCCGGGACTTCGCCCGGGACTTCGCCCGGGACTGGGACTTCGCCCGGGACTGGGACTTCGCCCCTTCGTCCGCTTAAGAGAGGTGTCCGCTTTAAAGAGGTGTCCGTTAATAGGGATTTGACTGTATAACCTTCTCTGATAACCTATGGACATGTAGCCTCCTAAAGCAGACGTTTCGCCACTCCAGTCCCTCACTAAGGCCGATTTCCATTAGGCGGAATTTTCCGTGCGGAGTGGAAATTTTCTTTGTCTTTTGATTTCTCGGGTGGAACTAATTAGAAAAGGCAAAGAAAAATTCCGCTCCGCGCGCAAAATTCCGCCTAGTGGAAAACAGGCTTAACATCTGCTCAAACGAGCGATAAATTCCTTTCTCGATTGTCGACCAATCAGCCAATCAAATTCTTTTTTTATAAACTTGTTCATAAACTTCCAGTCACTTGTTGTTGACAAGCCAAGGCGCTAAAGAGTGTCTAGACAAAGTGATGTACACTATAAGGTCCGTTTCAAACGTCGCACGTCTGCTGTGTCGATTCAATTCAACATTTAAATGCGACGTTTGAATTAAACTCTATTAAATGCGGCAAGCGGGTTAAATTCGACAGCTTTTGTCGCATCGTGCCGCAGAAGGTCGACTCCATTTCAAACGTCGAATTTCTGCCAGGTGTCGAGGCTAAGGAGTAGCCGTAAGCCAGCGCTCTAGTTTGAAACGCTGCTCTAGTTTGAAGTCGCAAGTGTCAAGTTCAGCGAGGCTAACCGTAATGGGCATGCCTTAGATGTTCCTGGTTTCTAAATTCTACCAGCTAATCAATCCTTGTTCCCACTGGCTGCAAATCTTATAGAGTTAACATCAATATCTTTTCTTACATTAACTTCAGTCATCGATATCCGGCCCCACGATTTTGAAAGCCTCGCGCTGATTGGTCAACAATCGAGGAAGGAATTTATCGCTCGTCTGAGCAGACGTTAGTGAGGGAATGAAGTGACGGAAGCGCCTCACAACGACTGCTTTAGGAGGCTAATGCACATGCCACGTCAAGTTGTTTGATTTCCATATTTAACCCTTTACCGGGCATGGTTTCCATTTGGCAACTTATTACTTTTACTCTGGCTAACGCCAGACGATTTTACTCGTAAGTGAAGACCTCCTGATAATCTGGCGGGTAAAAGGTTAATTAAACAGACTGAAATATCTCAAAAACGAAGCAAGGAAACGAAAAACTGCAAAAGATGTTATTTTAAGTGTTCTTTTAAACAAGACAGACTTAATTTTTGCTTTATTAAGTTTGACATTCTTTTGTTTTAGGCAATCGAAAATTCGGAAAAATTTTGTTGTGTAACTGGACGTCTGGCTATAGGTGGTCAACGGCAGTTGTACTCAGGTAATTCTTACTTGATCAACCAATTGATCATGCATGCATGCATTCATTCATTCATTCATTCATTCATTCGTTCGTTCGTTCGTTCGTTCGTTCGTTCGCTCGTTCGTTCGTTCGTTCGTTCGTTCGTTCGTTCGTTCGTTCGTTCGTTCGTTCGTTCGTTCGTTCGTTCGTTCGTTCGTTCGTTCGTTCGTTCGTTCGTTCGTTCGTTCGTTCGTTCGTTCGTTCGTTCGTTCGTTCGTTCGTTCGTTCGTTCGTTCGTTCATTCATTCATTCATTCATTCATTCATTCGATCGATCGATCGATCAATCAAGCAATCAAATAGTCAATCAATCAATCAATCAATCAACCAATCAATCAATCAATCAATCAATCAATCAATCAAATAGTCAATCAATCAAGTAGTCAATCAATCAAATACTAGTCAATCAATCAAATAGTCAATCAATCAAATAGTCCATCAATGAAATAGTCAATCAACAAATCAACTAAGCAATCAATCAAATCGTCAATCAATCAAACAGTCAATTGATTAATTAATCGAGCAATCATTTTAATCAAATAGAACCAGAGAACGTCTAAAAACCTAATGTGAATAATCCTGGTTTCGCTTCAAACATCTTTGAAATAATTTTAATGTCGGCTTTCTCTTACAGAGTTGGACAGTTTTATCCATGACACCATTTATTTCGATTCTTGCATTATACTCTCCCTCCCTCCCTCCCTCCCTCCCTCCCTCCCTCCCTCCCTCCCTCCCTCCCTCCCTCCGTCCCTCCCTCCCTCCCTCCCTCCCTCCCTCCCTCCCTCCCTCTCCCTCCCTCCCCCTCTCTCCCCTCCCTCCCCCTCTCCCCCTCCCTCTCCCCCTCCCCCTTAATAAATCTCTCTTGAGTTATACTGTCCTATACTTCTTCCAGATAGTTTTTTACTGTCCTTAGCCGCGTCATCTTGGAACGGCCTCTTGGTCTGTGTCATCATTCGTCACTTTCTCTGCACTTTGCAATTAATTTCTTGGTTCAATAATCAGTTTCAATTAATATATTAATAACAATATTTTACTTATCGTTTTATTGAACGTGCAAGTAATTATAAAATGAATATGAATGAATGAATGAATGAATGAATGAATGAATGAATGAATGAATGAATGAATGAATGAATGAATGAGTGAAATGAAATGAAATGAAAAGGAACTGCTCTCGTAATTGTACGGTTATACCGTATATATAAACGGGGTCTAACTGCAAATTTGCAAGTTAATACATTTAAATAACAGCTTACCTCTTTTAACTTTCTTTTGTAGTTTGACTTTGGGTGGCTTTGGTGTTGACAGATTTTACTTAGGTTACTGGAAAGAAGGTCTTGCCAAATTATTCAGTTTTGGTGGTCTTGGTGTCTGGACTCTGGTTGACTTTATTTTAATTGTCTCTCAATATGTCAGCCCTCGTGACGGCTCCTTGTACATTTTCTAAAACTACATACTCTAATATCGGAACTAAATATCATAAAACAACTTTAGTTACACGTGTTTCAAGCTCCAGAAACACGCGGTTATACGCCCATGGTAGCACTATATGCGATCGTACGTACTTAATTCGAACTTCAGCCGTCTCTGCATGCGCTTTTCGGCTACTTTTTCCAGAACAGAGTCGTGTGCCACTTTGAATTGCTGTAAATAAAAAATTGCTTGTTAAAACCCTTATACATAAGTCACTTTGGTCTTGCGATAGATTGGTTCGAATTGAAGAGTATGACTACGGCTTCGTCACGACTACGCGAGACTGTTGATTGGTGTATAGTCATAGTGCATGTATTATATTTATAATATAACTTACTTCTTTTATTGAGTTTTATTAGAAAGAGTGGAATCATTTATTTTAGGAGAAATATGGCGAAGAAAGGGCATGCATAACAGCGGCGTAACCGTAGTTTAAACATTGATTGCGCGATCTCTCATTCTGGTGAGTCGTATAGTGCTAGAGAACTATAGTGTACGTTCTATAGGCGCATATTATATAAAGTTAGAGTTTCGGTAAAACTCTCGTCGCGAAATTCAAAATTCCTTCATACTACGTAGATTCTGACTATAGACCTTCACTTCTATTCAAACTAAACGTGATCTGCTGAAATTGAATCAAGGACAAGGAGCCGGAATAAGTCTTCAAAGGGCACAAAGGGGTCTATTTAATTATGTTACATTTAGCATAAACTCATGCATGCAAACACTCTACAAACTGCTTACAATTAAGAACGCTTCAATAACTTTACTTCCCCTCAGTCACCTGAATCATAGCCAAATATACATACACTCTATATGCCTATTACTGAAGAGAACAGCCTCAGACGACGAACATTCATGCATATATACCTTGTTAAAGCAAACAAAAAAGATATAAAAAATAACCTGGGTTTACTAGGTGTAGGTGGTTTTCGCAATCATTTGCAGTTGATACTAAATGTCGTTGTAACTGAACTTTGTCATGTAACTTAACACTATTTTGATAAAAGTGAAGAAAATTGAGTTAGTTGTTATGTTCGTCCAGCTATATCTTAATACTTCTAGCCATAGGCCATATGATGTAATTTGAAATTATTTGTATATATTTTTTCGAAAATTTTCGGCTGCAGGTCATTGACTTTTGTTTTTCAGTTTCTGGCTGTTTCCTAGCCTGCGTGCAGACTCTACTCGTTTCCGGAAGATGATATTCCGGAAACGAGTAGAGTCTGCACGCAGGCTAGCTGTTTCCGCCCAATCGAAATAATAAGTATATAACGCTTCAAAATACTCGGTGAAAATTTTGCATTATTTGGACTTAACAAGTGAATTGGAAAATGTTAAAAAGAGTACAAGTAATAAGATAGATAGATAGATAGATAGATAGATAGATAGATAGATAGATAGATAGATAGATAGATAGATGGATGGATGGATGGATGGATGGATGGATATGGATGGATGGATGGATGGATGGATGGATGGATGGATGGATGGATGGATGGATGGATGGATGGATGGATGGATGGATGGATGGATGGATGGATGGATGGATGGATGGATGGATGGATGGATGGATGGATGGATGGATGGATGGATGGATGGATGGATGGATGGATGGATGGATGGATGGATGGATGGATGGATGGATGGATGGATGGATGGATGGATGGATGGATGGATGGATGGATGGATGGATGGATGGATGGATGGATGGATGGATGGATGGATGGATGGATGGATGGATGGATGGATGGATGGATGGATGGATGGATGGATGGATGGATGGATGGATGGATGGATGGATGGATGGATGGATGGATGGATGGATGGATGGATGGATGGATGGATGGATGGATGGATGGATGGATGGATGGATGGATGGATGGATGGATGGATGGATAGATAGATAGATAGATAGATAGATGATAGATAGAAACTTTATTTAAAGAGGGTGACACTTAATAGTACAAAGCCTATAAGCTTGTTTCCGCTGGCGTCATTTTTCAGGCTTCACACGAATCTTGTATTTGGTTGTGTGAAGAAGATGTATATAGATTTATATAGTTTTGTACTCAGCATTATGTAGCATGCATAAATTCTTTAACAGTTTTTTATAATTACATGCATACACATGCAGCGTTTCAACGCCGTACAGAAGTTCAATTAAGACCCCGTTTACACGATGCCGGTACAATTTGAAAACGGAACAAAATCATGCCGGTATGCAAATACAGCATATAACATTTCATGTTATTTGTGTAAACGCAAGGCCTAAACGACATGATTTTGTTCCGTTTTCAAATTGTACCGGCATGGTGTAAACGGGGCCTCAAATTTTGTTTGTTTTGTGAGCATTTGTGTATTCGGAATCAGTAATATATATTTTCAGTCTTATTCACCAATATAGTTCCAAGGCATATTAAAGGTTGTATTTTGTCCAGAATTGATTCTTTCGACTATATATGTATATATCGATCTTTTAATAGCTTCTTTTAAAACGTCATCCAAACTTATCAGTAACCAAACCAATGTTTTCAACACAACATCCAATATCGTAACGTAACAATGAATTTGTGCCTATATTTGACCTTTGTTTATTCTGTTGACTTTCACAAACGTCCTGCACTTAACGTTGCATTTCCCCCTATAGAAATACACAATTATAGTTTGAAATTTCAAGTATGTAATTAACTCACTGAATCAGTGAGAAACCAAACAATCGACCGTGTTTAATTTTGACCAGCTACACAAAGGAGAAGATCTCTTCAACAAGAATGTAAGTATAATTCGTAATTTGAAAACTTTCCTCATATCCTTTATTAGAATATTCTGCTAACCTGCAATGCTAATACTGTTAGACGTTATATTTTCTTACTAATGCATGCAAGTTCGCGTAAAACAACTCAAAAATTTGAGTAAAACGATGCGTCCACAGTGACACATACGTTTGAGTAATTTTACCTGTATTAATTCTTTGAACGTTTTCATGGCGATAAAGTAATATAAATAAGTTTTGTGGAAACACCACGTAAAGAAAAGAAATACTTTACGTGGTGTTTCCACAAAACTTATTTATTTTACCTGTATTATTTGTGTAAATTTACGCAACACGTGAGTAAACTTACGCAGTAAGAGAGTAAGTTTACGCAAAATTTGAGTATAGTGAAATGCGTCCACAGTAACACATACTTTTGAGTAAATTTACTCAAGATGAGTAAAATAAAGATTTTACTCATGGTATGAGTAAATTTACTCAAGTTTCGAGTAAGGTTTACTCAAAATTTGAGTAAAGTGAAATGCGTCCACAGTAACACATACGTTTGAGTAAAAGTACTCACACTATGGTGAGTAAATTAGCGATTTCACGCCAGCTTGAGTAAACGTACTCTCACTTTGAGTATACCGTTTGTCAAGAGAGAATACAGTTGAACAAATCAATTAAGAACCATGCATTCGCGGTGAAACAATTGATATAGAAAGCAGTGTATTTACCTTAAAGTAACCTTAGAAATATTTACACAAACATAAGTACCCCAAGCTCCCTTTACGAGTATTTGTATATACGATGTCTCTAGATGAACGTAAATTTTGGAAAAACTTTTAAGTGCAACTAATAATATATGTAACGTGTTCAAAAATTATTGTTTTCTTCATGGCAGTCAGGTGTTGGAGGCACAGCCACAGCGGTATTATCTGGCTCTTCGGCAGCAGGGGAGATATTCGCCAATAAGGAATTCACAAAAGTTATGACTGACGTTGGTGGCTTGTTATCGGTAATTTGCAATATGCACTTTTGCAAATACAAAAAAAAACCATTACTAAGCGTCATGGCCGGGTACTTGTACATAAAAACATAATAAGCTGCTAAAAGGGCAACAGTTCCTTAACTTCCACCATTCCTCCACAAGGCACAAAATTCAAAAAGGACTTGGAGGTCTGCCACGCGATGTATAAAACAGTCTGGTTCGTTGTTCCTCACATGCATATCCTGACGAGAGGAAATGGCGAAGTTTTCTCTTTTAATTGGGACGCCATTTCTTCAATGCTTTCATCTTTCTATATATGAGAGAATATAATAACGATTTTGTCAGTTGTGGTAACAAACTTAAATATTGCTATAGCCACGAAACGTATATTTTACGTAGTATATAGTGAATGGCGATGTAATTGGATAGTTATTTTTGCCATTCACTGCGACACTGAGTCAAAAATATAGAGGAAGCGTGGAATTTGATAATTAAGAGAGAGATACATGCCTGCATAATCGTCATGATAGTAAGTTACTTAGTTGCGTAAACGGTCATCAAAATCCAATATATAATCAAGCCATGACTTGCGCACAAAATGTCTACGGTCCCCCTTGAATTTTAGGCCTGTGACAAACGGCGTATTTTTCATGCGCCGTATAAAATACCTATTATGGTCGACCCAAATTCTGAAATTGTTCCTGTTGAGTTATACGGCGTATTTTCGTCGTATTTAATTAGTCGAATAAATTACAGTTCTCGAGTCGTAGGTCTGGAAACGATGTTACAAATGTTGTTTTGCTGAATAACTGAAAAGTTGTATCCGTGCTGATAAATAGACTCCTAACTGACGCAACAACATCTTGGGAGTTGGGAGGAAGGCCAGGGAAGTAGCCTCTCAACCCTATAGCTGAAAACCTCATATATTTTTAAAAACTGTTCAAATCTTGAGTTAAGACAAATTTACAACTCACAACCCTTCCTTCCAACTTATATTGATATTCGTATCTAGGGCCGTTAGACGTTTTACGCTCTGGCAATTAACTGGCGTATATGTATAAAATTGATAAACCGCAATTTTTAAATTGTTATAAGGCTTGATCGCGCTTTAGAACAAACCCACTCGCAGTGTCATCTTTTTTACTTTCTTAGTCGAACAGTATATAAGATGTATTCTAAGGGGCCGATTACATGGAGATTTTCAGCCCGGCTAACCGAGTTGAAATTTCATCCCGGGCTTCCGATAAAATCCTTGTAAAACGGAGTTTGCGATTACATGACAAAAATTTCAACTGAAATTTTCAGCGCGGTTTGACCTGGCTGAAAATTGTCATGTATAATCGATAAGAGATTTCAGCCCGGGCTGAAAAAACAATCTTGAAAATACTTTTGCTTTTGTTTATTTCATCTTTATATGCAACCACCGGTGTCATAAAAGTCAAAAGTCGACATGATCACCGTTTCAAATTGAATAGCCATTTAACGAGTCTTAATCATTTCCGCCCGGGCTGAAATTCTCATGAGAATATTTTAGGGACTGTTTTCATGAGCCGGGCTAGCCCGGTTAACTGGGCTCACGCGATTGATTAGGATCTCACTGTGGTTTAGAAACTCACAAACTAAATTTACACAGAAGAATTGGTTTAGTTTAGTGCAAACGAACCCTAACGTTCATTAAAATTTCCTTTTGTGGCCGAGGAAAGAATTTCGTAGCTCGGCTAACGAAAATATGATTTCAGCCTGGGCTGAAATTTCCCATGTAATCGCGAAACAATTTCAACCGGTTAGCCGGGCTGAAATTTCAGCCCGGGATGAAAATCGCCACGTAATCAGCCCCAAGATATATAGTACTATTAGGTCCTGTTTACATGAAGCGGATTGAGTGTTTAAGTCAAATCTCGCATGTTGTTTCTATACTTGTTGTGTTTACATGAAAAAAGTTTTCGATCTGATCGGAACGAATGGCTGAAGTCAATCCACGCAGTGGAGTGGATTGATCTGATATTCAAGCAAGGATAGTAAGGATCGACTTGAATGCCTCCAATGTGATTCATGCAAACACGGTTTGACTTGAAAATTACTTAATACGCATGAGTGAAGTTGGTGCGTGTCGTGCTAAATGATAGACATTGAGGGAAGCACAGAAACTAGTGTTCCAAAACCGAAAACAATGTTCCAAGCAGATCGGATTTTCCATGTAAACATGTACCCGGATCATTGAACTCCGGATTGACTTCACTCGCGTTTTTTCTACTGTCAATCCGTTACATGCTTGTATACTGTATGCATGGTAAAAAAAATTCAGGTTTTTCAGGAAATTTCATTCCATTTGAAATGGCACATGGTGGTTTACACGACTGGCAAGGCCATTCGACATTATTGACACTTTGTAAATGTTTAACCATGTTTGGATACAGCAGTCGAACTCTTTCTGCTGGGCAAACAGTATGTTTATACCATAATTGTTCACAACATATGTAAAGTGGCCCTATAGATACACTAATATGAAATTTTTTGATTAGCTGATTAACAGTTTTTGCTGCACCATCATAATGTACTTCATTGTAATGTGTACGTCGGGCAGATAACCTGGTTTTTGTTTCAAATGATTCACTGGCTCTTACCCTTGTACTATAATCACATTTTTAGATAGCTTTATTGCTCTCGATTGAGCAGTTTCATTTTGTTGAACTGCCTTATTATAATTAGATTTTTTCCTCTTCTCTGCTCTGCAGTCTCATTTTTTTTTTACACAAAAGTGTCATAACTGCGGTTTTTTTATAATCTTTTTTCCCTCTGCTCGGCAGTCTCATTTTTTTACACAAAAGTGTTATAACTGTCTACAAAAAGTCTACCTATCAGTCGACACAAAAAAATAACAAACAGGGAGGAAACCTATAGACTCGGCCACCACAGGTAGACCGAGTAGCTAATTAGCAAACCTTCGGCGCTTCCTGCACCGCTGCAGTTCACATAAGACTATAGATTCTATTTGTCAAAATCTATGCAATTATGCATTGCCACTGCCATATAGTCTTGCTAGATCAGAGTACGCACAAGCTACGCCATTGTTCATCTACAAATGTCGGTGGTGATATATATGTTTTTCCCTAGAAGTACATGTCAATATGAATTTGATACTTCGTGTCATCGTAATTCTTGCTGTGGCATCCAATAGCAACCCAAAGGCAGGTAAGAAGAAACAGTTTAGACAATGCATTTTAAGAAAAACATAATAATTCATGACGAAAACACACAAAGGAAATCACTACCGCGCGCATGTCGGTAGTTTGGATGTATATCGGAAAAATAAATGACATAAATTAAGCAAACTTTTACCTCGACATTTTCTTAAAATACTGATTTATTTGAGATGCTGAAGGTTATACTATACACTCGAAATAGTGTTTCATCAGGTTTTCCAAATATAACTCAATTAAAGCGGCTCATTTGGAAATTTGATGAAACACATCACCTCGTGTATGATATATTATGTATATAATTACTGACCCGCGTCAAATTCCATTGTTCTCTGTCTGCATTATATCAACGATTTCAGGCTGTTTTAGGAAAACGGCGACGGTCCTTTTTGGTAGCGGGGAAATTATCAGGGGTAATTATAAACGTACTAAACTGGCACACTGCAATATTAAAAATATTGCAGCCAGCACACTGCAATATTAAAAATATTGCTGCTAGCACACTGCAATATTAAAAATATTGCACCCAGCAGCAAAAAAACAAGCTAAAAACAGTCTTCCTCATAATTATTAGATGAATCTACAAGCTTACTCTTGATTTTACCAATATAAAAAAATTATGCGATTGTACACAACAAAACAAGAACACAATTCCATAAACAGGACATATTTTATATTATAAATAATTACACAACATCTGCACTAAATAACATCATATCGGCAGTCACCATTTTTAAAGCATTCATTTATACGACACAACGATCTTAGTGCAGCCTGTATTAATTACAAGCGATTGATCACAACATAAGTCAGACACGTCATTTTCAGTATTTTTCTTTAAACATATTTTCTTTTCACCTTCCGTATTCACTTCAACCTTACGTAAATCGGAACCTTGTAATATCTCACTCGCTTTTCTTTTAATTGACGTCGAAGTACATTTATACGCCTTAACCCCATCAGATGACCGGTGACCAGTCGTCTCCTGAATAACTTGTTCTGATATTCCCGCATTGTACAATCTTGTAGCGCAACTACGCCGAAGAGAGTGATTTGTAAAATGCCCTTCAAACCCGGCATTCTTCATATTTTTCACCACATTTCCTAACGTTTCCCTACCCACAGCTTTTTTGTAATACCAAATATCACCATTTGGCTTTGCCAAAGCTCGCAAATAGAACGCGTTATCGCTGATTTCCTTTGGAACATGAGATAAATATTTCTTATAAAGCTCAACTGGACAACGAAGGGGATTTTCTAAATTCTTATATGCCCGAACCACTTTTCTTTTGATACGCAAATGGGCTAACCCCCCGTTATTCGTCTTGCTGACATCTTCCGTATACTGCAAATATTCAGTCCCAAATTCGTCAACTTGTAGGGATAGTTGCGAGTTTTTACTTCTCAAATTTCTATGCTCTTGACCAGCCCTAAGCGCAAATTGTATACCGAACACATAAACTAACGTATCTCTAAGCAAACTTGCCCCGCTGCTTCCTAAGAAACCGTGCTCCCACAAATAATTTTCTTGCTCTTCCGATATAAAATTAGCTTGTGCGACCTCTACGCCTAATCCTTGCCCTGCTCTTTCTTTCAATACAAAATTTAACGCCGAATTTAACTCTCTAAATACACAACTTGTCTTATCAATTAAAGTCACATTACGCTTACATTCCACGCGTAAATACGTTTGAATGCTACTTAACATCTCATATATATAGTCTTGCCGGGATAATCTTTCCCGTCTACTTTTCTCACTTCTGCAACGAAACGTGCCAGGAAATAATCCAATTCATCGACAGACATTTCTTCTAAGCTTGCGTTCATCACTGGTTCTCCACTACAGGTGAGATTAGTCACACCATGATTTCTTTCGGTCCGCCACACTTCAAATGTTTTCAACACCCAACGCCACTTCTTTCGACTAGCTTCCGAAGTCCAACTTTGTTTGAACTTTTCGCACTCCAACGACGTTATCGGTTTTCGAAATCTATTTCCTGGTTACAAACGACACATTTCATTACATTAAAAACTCAACAAGCAAAAGAACATACTAAACTAGCGAACCAACCTTTCGACAATTTTAAATTCGCCACGTGCTCCGTACCTTTTCTATCTTCATCAGTCTCTTCACTTCCCTCCTGTGCATTCTCATTCTCGAAAAGAACAGCTAGTTCATGAACGTCAACGTCTCTTTCTTCGCTTAGCTTTCGCTTATTTGTCGACGACTGTGTGATATAAAAACTTTCATCTTCTGAAGAATCTTCCATCTCTATACCACGCCACTAGCTAAGCCTAACTAAATTGAATAAATAAAATTATTTGTTCTCTTATAATATGCAAATGTTCTTCCAAAGTCCACATCAATAACAATCAAACAAAACAAAACACGCAAATTATATAACTAATCTAAAATTCTGACAGTGATATTCAAACTTTCCTACTGAAATTGTAAACAATACATCCTGTTCATTGTTTGGGAATGGGGTGCCTGAAATCGTTGATATAATGCAGACAGAGAACAATGGAATTTGACGCGGGTCAGTAATTATAATAGATAATTACTTCGGCCAAACGGCATTATTGAATATATTGCAGCCAGCTTCGGGCTACGCCCTCAGCTAGCTGCAATATATTCAATAATGCCGTTGGCCTCAGTAATTATCTATTAAATAGTGTACTTGTTATTTATTTCTCAGATACTTCAGTTGCAAACGTTCGTAAATCTATAATATTTTTGAGGGATCGGAACAATTTCAATTCTAACCAAGCCGTTCAGTCCACTAGTGAAACAATACGTAATATGGCATACACGGCTAACATCGCGGATAACATGCACTAACTACTTATTTGTCTTTTTTTATTGTTTGAAAATGAAACCATGCAGTTGACAAGCAGAGTAAGAGAGCACTGAAATATTTTCGCCTTATGATAGAATGTGAAACAGGACGGAGTGTTTCCGACTACCTCAATTATGGTTGTTATTGTGGTCTAGGTGGAGCAGGAACACCAGCAGATCAACTAGACAGGTACATGGTCAACTTTTCTATTGCATGATTTTGCGTGTTATTATTTCGTGACGTGTAAGATAATAATAGCGTACCGTCGAGCTGCTATTTATAGCCCAAAATGCGGACAAACAAACGAAAATTGACTTCCAAATGATTACAAATAAGCCCGGACTGCAGGAATTGTGGGTAAAAGCGGACAAACGTAAATAATGACGTCATCTCATGATGAAGCCACAGAATAAAGACTATACAGAAGGGCCACTTAGCGGTACAACGTGTCCTCGTATTTTTATGCAAAAATATGCAGTTTACTGGCTAGGACAGCCAGTTCAGCGTGCTTATTGGCCAGAACATGCAGTTTACTGGCTAAGCAACATGCGTAATGCGACATGCGCGGGGACAAAAACTTCAAAGGTCCGACCCGAGTGGCCCTTCTGTATAGTCTTTATTCTGTGATGAAGCGCTATTAAAAGGTGACCCCATCCCAGACCTTAAAAGGTAATTTCCAAACCCTATCCTAGCTAGACCTGAGCTCAAAAAGCAATACCTTTTTACCGCTAGAGGTAGGTAAAAGAACTGTGTAATGTTTATACAATTTCAAAATGAATTAAACGTCAGCCTCATATACCAGAGTATCCCCTAAACATCAGCCTAAAGTTGCCTCGAATTGATCAGTGCTTGTTTCATTTGAATTAAATTGAAATATAACACAATAATAATCTTAAGAATTCCTTTAAAATCTTTCCTCAAAATGCAGGCCGAATGCATGAGACTTCAGGGACTCTAGATTTCAACATTTCGGTCAGGAGAAGCAGAAACCCCTAGTTTTGCCAGTATCTTCAGCACTCGGAACCGCCCCGCGCCCAACATTTCACACCAAACTACGGGCAAGCGCTTGAATTTTGCTGATTTTCCTAATTCGTTTAACTAATTTTGTTAATTTAAGATTTTAAAGAATGTCTCGCGATGTACGTGCAGATTTCAAGATGCCCGCAACTTGCATAAAATGTTATAAATCAAGAGGGACGTTGACGTCACGCTTGCATGTGTTATATATATTGATTACAAATATGTGGCATTATGACGCGTCAGGCAACCGTCAGCTATAGATTCCCTGGCGTACTTTGATCGGCGTAATTTAATTTTCTACCCTATAATTTTTATTAATTCTTATTTGTTTTCTAGCTGTTGTTTTGCACATGATAAATGTTATGGCGAATTGATCTCGACAAAAACATGCAATAGCTCGCTTTCACTCTATTCCATAACCTACAAATACAACGAATGCTCCAACTGTGGTAAGAAAACAGTCTGTATAGTTTAAGGCGCTTGGGGCTGGGGATGGGATGGGTGGGTGGGTGGGTGGGTGTGGGGGGGGGGGGGGGGATACAAGAGAGAAAGAGGAGAGGGAAAAGTACACGGCGAGCTCCCTCTCATTCTCTTTTCGTGCCTCCCCTTTCTTACCTTTCCTTTTCCCTTCTTTCCCCTCCCTTTCCCCCTCTGCTCCCCTCTAACCCCAAGCGTCGCTACGCAGACTGGTTGCATTATAAGAATATTGATTTACGTATACAGCATAAAATATATTAGATTTGATACGAATGCCAGTGTAATCATATATAACAATGTAGAAAATAATAATTTGTCGAAAAATTTTAATCGAGTATCATTGAATTAAAATATTGTTTTGAATACTTTTTTCTAAAATTTGAAACGCAAAGGAAAAAATGAAAAACTCAGAACATAATTTTAATGCAATGCTTCTATAACTGTATAAGTAGGGATTATACGTTTTTGGCGAAACACTCACAATTTTATTGAACACAAGTAATCAGATATCTAGCTATCTCTATTTACATAGACTATTTTCGTATACTGGGTCTGAAAATGGCATTGAGATGAAACCGAAATATCCGAGCAATCCCCTATTTTATATCTTTTCATCCTGTTTTGATCAAAATATTTTTAGTTTTGGATATTAGTTACGATTAGGGTTAGGGTAGTGTATTGTAATATTAAAAACGATTTAATTGATATGCTGAGTATATATAAGTAATTAACTTTGACGTCACACTGTATAACCATGCAGTAGCGTAATGAGCTACCGAGGGCCCTTAGGAAATTCTTGTTCGGAGTCCCCCCCCCCCCCCCCCCCCCCCCCCCCAGCACACACTTAATATGTGTATGCAAGTCTTCAAAGCTGGAGGTTTCAGCATTGAAAAAATCAAAATTTTATTATAGTTTTCAACTGGACGGTTGGGCCTGCACAATTTACATATCAATATTTTATAACATGTTTTTATGAAAGATAATATTAGAAGAAAAATAGAAAATCTGACATCTACTACATGTACAGCAATATATTCTTAGTGCTCTTACCCCACCTTTACACCATACTACCGTGCACAGCTAAATTAATTACTACTCGCAGAGCTACCCGTAGTGGAGCCTTGTCCCAATCGAGACATTAGCATATCATAGTCACATATTCATCGAGGACCGGCTTCTCTTGTTGGCGGCCTTAAGCTGGATTTCCACTAAGTGTAAAATGTCGCGCGCTCGACTTTTCTATTGTTCAAATTGAATAGTTTTCTTCTTCGTTCCACATGAAGACTCACAAGACAAAAGAAAAATGTGCAGCGCGCGACATTTTCCATATCCAGTTCAGTGCTCTAGCCGTAACTACGGTCGGTTACGCCACTAACTGTGCATAACTTGGGATGCCGGAAACTGTACAAATCTTTGGTATTAATTAATATGACTAAAAACTGTGGTTCATACTAAACTGTGCAAGGTTTCAAGTTACTCAATGTGATCAAAGATCATACAGATCTATATAGATGTTTCAATTCTTGGTTTTCATCTGACGTCACGGCGGCCATATTGGTGTACAGAAACAATGAAATGGCGGCCATATTGGTGCACAATCTTTATATATGAATATATCCTATGGGAATCTAACTATATTCTTATTCAAACAGTTCGTATTGTTTCACCACGGGGCCACCGATCACGTGAGTGAAAACGATCCATGCATCATAATAATGCAAATTACGTGCCGACGTTCGTATTATAACTTTAATTATTCATAGACAAAATTTCAAATTGCATTTTGCACAGTATATATACGGCACAGCTATAGTGTATTTTAAATCTTAAACCTTACTTTAGGGATCTCCATTTTCTTAAAAAATTATAAACTCGTAGAGATCTCAGTCTGTAAATACAGTAAAATATATATTTTATTTTGTAGCTAAACCAAGTGAGTACAGTTGGTGGGATCAGTTTGGATATGAAACAGTTGAATGCAGAAAAGGTTTATGTGATTGTGACGCCATTGCAGCACGATGCTTCAAGGCATCGTCTTACAACGATACTCTTAAAGATTACGACCAAGAAAAATGTCACATGTAACGCCATCCCAGCACAATTATCTTGTCAAAATCATTGAATAAATACCGATTTAAATAAATGATACGTTACTCTTCTATTTTTACTTGAATTTTCTTTAATTTGGAAGATATGGCTGGAATTCATGACTTAATTATAATTAAAAAATCAAGCTGAAAACACTTTTTGCGTAAAATAATATTTACCATACACCCCCCCCCCCCCCCCCAAAAAAAAAAATACTGGGGGGGAAATATGCTCCACGTAGTTAGCTATCAAGAATCGCGGTTGCTATTGTCTCCCTCATATATCTTGGCTACACTGCACTTTTGTTTATATAAACTGTTCTAGCCTGCTGGCCTACTAGACTAAAACCACAGAATAAAGAACAACAAGAAGTCATGTGTTGGCACCACTGATCAGTGGTTGGCGCCTTTGATGTAAGTGTCCTCGCGCATGTTGCCTCGCGCACGTCAAACGTCGCCATTCTATGCCATCCTGGTGAGCTCCACCGGCACTTTTTACCTCCCGGCATCTTAATCGTCATTGCGTTAACATCACTCGTCATTCCACGCCACCCTGGTAAGTTCCACCGGATAATTTGACCGTCAACAGTGTCGGTGGAACTTACCAGGATGGTGTAGGATGGTGTAATGAGAAAAAAGAGACAAGGTTTCATGCGAGTCAGACTTCTGGTTGATCTTTATTCTGTGCTAAAACTAAGGGCCGGCTTACCAAGATTACCTGGAGATCACAAGAAAAAAAGACCCATATGTATAGGATAAAATAATAGCAAGAACGGAGGCTTTAAGCCAGAGGGGTATTATTTAAAAAGCCTTTTAGGTTTCTAGTAGGCTTCTAGCCCAACAAATATATAATTAACATGTAACTAGAAATACATGAATGCAACAACCCCTCACCCGCTTTTATTAAATGCTATCTTGAAACACCCCCACCCACACACCCACCCTGATTAAAATAAACACTCCTGATATACAGCCAATATAAACAGATATAAAAACAAATGATATTAAATCCTCAAGATAATTTTATAATTTATGGATAAGATAACTAAACTGATTTAACATATCAAAGCAAAACTTACTGATTTCATTGTTAAATTCTGGTTGTACAAAATATGTTTTAGGATGTTTCAAAAGGGATTATTTTTAACAAGCTTTAAGCTTCCCCATGCATACATGTTTTGCAAATTAAGGCAGAATTAAAAGTCAACAGCTCAAAAATTACATTTATAATAGAGTCCGAGATAAAAACAATTCATTGGAATCGGATTCTAGAAAGAAGTATTAAACAGACAACGTTTCAGTCAAAAATTTGGAAATACAGTCAAAAAATCGCCAAAGTCAATGAGTATTTAATAATGTAAGGTGCATGCAATGCCAATGAAAAACATCACGTCTATAAACTTAAAACACTACCTTTATAAGCGCTTTAGTTAAGCTGATTTATGGTTTGGACGAGCAAAGGGAAAGCACGAAAACGTGAAGCTGTATATTGTTAAGTTAAGCGATAACTTGAAAACAACAAGAATCCTACCGTTAACGTTAAAATGATTTGACCACGGAGTGACTACAAACATTGCAATTCAGATCGAGGTTTTGTTTACCATACGGCGTTTGGTTTCTTCAAGTTCTCTGGTTTCTCTTCAAGATATATTAAACGGGTTGTTTGTATTCTTCTTTTCTTCGCGCTCCATTTCGTTTCGTTAAAATAAACGAAAGCAAAATACTATTTGTTTGAGAGTTTATAGTTTTCTTTGTCGCTAGTCACCAGTGTCCAACTATTCTTACCGCGTGACGCCGCACCCAATCCAGGCTGACCTGTTTTAGCTGCGCATGCGTAGAACGAATATCTTGCGTGTAAACGTCATCAATACACGGCCGACAGGAGCGAGGACACCCCGAGCTCAATGTCAAACATCTCCGCTCAAAATCGTCGCTCGCCCATAATTCTTCCACGAGCGCATAGCACGAAGGTTGGGCTTGCCATAGAATACGGTTTGTTGACAACTCGTTGAATTTTCGCGATGTTCGAACCCACTGATCTCAAATAATAGACTCATTATACTGGATAGAGCAACCGGTGCTCGCTGTTGAAGTTGGAATAAATTAGCGGCGGCCATTTCAGGTGGGACCCACTTGGTTTTCATACAGCCACTTTTAAGTTCTTCCATAGCGACAGATACATATCACAAAAATTTAGCTGCTTTTCGTTAAAAATCCGATCATTTAAAGTGAAAACCAGAGGCGAAAACTATGATTCAGCAATATTGTGGGTCCCACCGGATATGGCCGCCGCGAGATTTTTAGCTTCACTTCCGACTTCAATTTTTGCCACGCGCGAAACAATAGATGCTCTATCCAGTATAATGAGTCTATTATTTGAGATCAGTGTACGAACCCATTACCCTTCTCAAATTCATCAGTTTCAGAACTCACTTGAGCCAGCACGCACGTGGACTGCGAACTGCCCCGTGAAAGTGGCCGATTTTCTATGCGATTTCCGATCGTGCACCCGATCCGCACGTTGTATCTAATAAACTACTAGACATTATATACACATTGTATCCAGTAAGTTACTGGAAATGGTTTAATTCTAAGATGCGCCAATTAACGGATTAAAACTCACTGCGCATCCTACAATCTTTGCCAAGAACTGTTGACCATAAATTAGAAACACTATTAGGGGGGTTGGTCGGGGAGGTGGAGGCTGAAAAAACCCCCGACACTTTTCAAGTTAGGGTTAGGGTTACCCCCGGGAAATGCACATTTTTGAGGGTTAGGGTTAGGGGGTTCGGGGGGGGGAAGGGTTTCATTAATAACCTCTTTATTAAACAATTTCCAGTAACTTACTGGATACAATGTGTATATAATGTCTAGTAGTTTATTAGGTACAACGTTCGGATCGGCTGGGTCGTGAGAGGGTCGCAGTACTGATCTCTAAATAAACTGGATGGGCCCTTCCCTATGGCCAGCGGTTAAACATTTCGTGGCAGTCGCCGCCATTTTATGTAGTGGAACATATGACGCATTGCGGCCTTAGAACTTGTTCACAATCCCAAAGTTGACTTGCATAAGCAATCTTGCCGTCAGCACGGTCAGACTATCCGGAGGAGGAATATTATGTGTGCTGTGCCGGGGGAGTCGGAAAATCCGTAAAGCAAACAACGGATGCCAGTTCGTTTAGTTTTCACTGTTTAACAACAAATACAGTCAAACGATGGCAAGTACACAACACAAAATATTGTTAAGGCATTAAGATTACTATAAAAGACTTGAAATTGAATTCTTCGTAGATTTTAGATGACCCCCCCCCCCCCCCCCCATATAGAGTACAAAGGGATGCCGCCTCATTAATATTCACCGTGACTCACGCATGACTCACGCATGACGAACGCCCGACATGATTGGGCAAGACTCAGGGATAACTAGTGCTCATGAAGTTATATAAGCTCGGACAGTACGGTGTTTGGATTACACCTAGTCTGGTCGACTAAGTTCGTTGGACGAATCTATACTTGTTCGAGACTTTAGACAGGGGCGTAGGAAGCTTGATAAAGTTAGGGGGGCCGACTCCCACGAGGCGCCACCATGGTTGGCGCCGAGCGGAAAATTTTTGAAAATTTGGAGTCTCTAGATCGTCGGAAATGGCATTTTCAGAGTCTCCTCTACCTCTTTCGTTGGGCCCTTTCATTAATTCTTTCATTATAATTTGCGAGTCTATGCTGTCCGTGAGTCAGGATGGATTATTATTATTAATTGGCCGATCAGCGCAATCGAAGTCGCACTTATAATGCAATTTTTTTAAATTCAATTATTTTTTGGGGGGGCCGAAAGCTATTCCGGCCCCCCTTTATAAAATATTGGGGGGGGGCCGCGGCCCCCCCGGCCCCCCCGCTTCCTACGCCCCTGACTTTAGAGAAAGATCTAGATTGGAACGTTTGTTGAAAGCTGTTTAGAACTGAGACATGAATACTCGACGGTCTAGAAACCGTAAATGCGAAGCCTGGAGAAATCAAGTACGTGTCGACGAAGTGTCCGTTGTCGAATACCAAAAGCTGTTTCCATTGATAGAGACCATATACACAGACGCCATCGCCACTGAAGTCGAGAAATTATGCGAACAAAACTGTTGTGGTTGTAAGATTGATCACCCAGTCAGCGCCAGCATGATTGCCTCATGATGACCGAGGAAGAAAGATAGGAATTGTACTGCAAAGATGCCATTGCATTTGTAAACGATAAACGATTGATTTGGGACGAGTTTATTGAAGCGACAAGAGTACTGAAGATCACACTGTGGCAATTGTTTAGTAATGCGGAGAATCCAGAAATGAAATGTATTCTAAGATATCTTTCTTATTGGAGAGAAAGTGAGATTGAAAGTAATAAATGATTTTCTTGTATAAATGTTGGGTTTTGTCTTAATATGGCTAATAATTGTAGATTTCAATAAAGCAAATCCTTGTTTATAAGCGAGGAAATCGTAGGAAGATAGAATGAGGAATCACTTCGAGAAGTCATGAAAAGAACGATTTTAAATGTCGGAATATAAACAAAGCGATTTATTACTTTGAAAGAAGAGTGATGTTTATATATTTATCCTGAGTGCACGTGCAGGCGACAAAAGAAAAACTCATTAGGGGCAATTAAGAGGATTAAGCGCTTAATTAGGCATATCTGGGCGAGAAAGTCATTAGCGTGTATTTTGCATAAAACAGAATTCAAAGTATTCAGTTTAAAATTTTTATTTAGGCTTTGGTTTAAACTTACATATATCAAAACAAATTACGGTTACATATAAATGGTTTACACTAAGCATATCTAGTAAGTAATATTGGGCATTTCACTCGATTACATAGCATGCATGTTCTAGGAATTATAGGCGAAGGAAAATTCGAGTGTAGAATATATACATTTTAAGACCAAACCGGGACCAGTTGCGAAAAATGCAACTACACAGGCCCTTCCGGCAGGAATTGAACCCACGACCTTGCGATTCTAGTGCAATGCTCTGACCACTGAGCCATGGAGGCCGTTGCCGAGAGCTTGATCGCGAGTTCTGTATGTATACAGAACTCGCGAACAAGCTCTCGGCAATGGCCGGCCTCCGTGGCTCAGTGGTCAGAGCATTGCACTAGAATCGCAAGGTCGTGGGTTCAATTCCTGCCGGAAGGCCTGTGTAGTTGCATTTTTCGCAACTAGTCCCGGTTTGGTCTTAAAATGTATATATTCTACACTCGAATTTTCCTTCACCTATAATCCCTAGAACATATCTAGTAAGGTCTGCTTATATTATTAGATTATATTTAGGCGTTTTTATTTTAAAAGTAGCTACTCTTTCGTGTCCTCTGACGATAATTGTGATACATCTTCTTTTGTCATGGGTAAATATTTTGATCTAGTCATCAATAGATGATGTTGATAGTCTTCTCTTTCATCCGGAGTCATCTTAATTTGCCAAGTCTTTCTCTGTCGGGTCGCCCAAACTTTCCTAGTTATGAAAGAAATTATGTTTAAGCGTCGGTTGTTCAACCGTAGGAGGCGGTGTTACAAAATAGGTTTTGGGTGTAGCAGGGAAACCCCACGGAGGATCATCAGTTTCTTGCTTTATCTCCGGTGTGAAATTTGGTGTATTTTTCCAAGGCTGAGTTTGAAGATTAGTCAGAGGTTGAGACTGATTTCGCAGTTGGTTTTGAAACGTCAGAAAACGTCCTAGCTGATTGCAGTAAAGTATACTCTTTTATTCAGGTGTTAAATGTGGCGCTTGTACAATATCCTGCATTTTTTGTTCTGTATTGTACATGGCATTAACGATCGGAGGTAATTAATAGGATTGCTTTTGTATGAAACTACCCAGCTGTTGCTGCAGGCTGGAGCAGTTTTCTCCAGGTAGAACATTGGTCTTGAGGCGGTGATCGTCGTCCGTAGTCGAATTTAGATCAAGCATTAAATAACCGTGAGGGCGACTTGTGGCTTCCTCATAACTCTTCATAAATTCATGGACATGACCTGGGTTCACTTGCCGTGCCAAGACAGAAATTTGTTCCTTATCCCTCGGAAACTTGAATAGTACGATATAGGGTGCGTTGAGGCTGATGTTTCTGCTTTCTTTGCCTTGGAGAAATATGTTCTGAATAACAATATGGATGATAGACAAATTCCGGTGATGACTTCCCCTAGTAAATAGACTAGCAATACGTTTATCTCCCCCTGATTGAGCCATAAGATCATCGAGGACAATCAAGTTACGTTGAGAGACTTGAACAAAATTATCAGAGTCAATATCGGAAGGTATACCCTTGTAGAATTCGATGCCTGGTATTGTCTTGATCATTTCTAAATACATGGGCTGCCATTGTCCATAACATCAAATGATACGTTCGGGAGGAGGATTAATAGTTGTTCTTGCATTCTCCAGAAGCGTTTTTACCCATACTGTTTTACCATTCTGTGTGCATCCAGCGACAATGCAAGTGAATGGATGCTGCATGACTGTTGCTCCATTGATAACTTGGGAAACATGCCCTGTATTACTTCTCTGATTGAAATTTTTAATATGGCGTTGAAGATTGCCTCTTGTCGAAAACGTTTTTCCGCAAGTGTTACAGACGTACAACATGTTGACTCTTTGACGTTTAGGAGTAAAATGATAGTTTCAAAGCATTCGGACAGTTTATTTCATTTTTTTTTCTTCCTCAGTATTTCTCTTATCTTCCTCTTAACTTCCTCTTATCTTCCTTATCTTTCCTTTATCTTCTCTAATTATCTTCCTTATCTTCTTCTTATCTTCCTCTTATCTTCCTTTTATCTTCCCTTTATCATTCCCTTATCTTCCTTATCTTCCTCTTATCTTCCTTATCTTCTTATCTTCCTCCTATCTTCCTCTTATCTTCCTTTTATCTTCCCTTTATCTTTCCCTTATCTTCCTTATCTTCCTCTTATCTTCCTTATCTTCCTCTTGTCTTCCTCTTATCTTCCTCTTATCTTCCTCTTACCTTCTGTATCTTCCCTTTATCTTCCCTTTATCGTCCTTATCTTCCCGTTATCTTCCCTTTATCTTCCTCTTATCTTCCCTTTATCTTCCTCTTATCTTCCTTTTATCTTCCCTTTATCTTCCTTATCTTCCCTTTATCTTCCCTTTATCTTCCTTATCTTCCATTTATCTTCCCTTTATCTTCCTTATCTTCTTCTTGTCTTCCTCTTATCTTCCTCTTATCTTCCTCTTGTCTTCCTTTTATCTTCCCTTTATCTTCCTCTTATCTTCCTTATCTTCCTCTTATCTTCCTCTTATCTTCCTCTTATCTTCCTAATCTTCCTCTTATCTTCCTCGTATCTTCCTTTTATCTTCCCTTTATCTTCATTATCTTCCCTTTATCTTCCCTTTATCTTCCTTATCTTCCACTTATCTTCCCTTTATCTTCCCTAATTATCTTCCCTATCTTCCTCTTATCTTCCTCTTAGCTTCTGTACCTTCCCTTTATCGTCCTTATCTTCCCGTTATCTTCCCTTCATCTTCCTCTTATCTTCCCTTTATCTTCCTTTTATCTTCCTCTTATCTTCCTTTTATCTTCCCTTTATCTTCCTTATCTTCCCTTTATCTTCCCTTTATCTTCCTTATCTTTCCTTTATCTTCCTCTCATCTTCCTCTCATCTTCCTTTTATCTTCCCTTTATCTTCCTTAGCTTCCCTTTATCGTCCCTTTATCTTCCTCTTATCTCTTCCTTTTATCTTCCTTTTATCTTCCTTATCTTCCCTTTATCTTCCCTTTATCTTCCTTATCTTCCACTTCCCTTCCCTTTATCTTCCCTAATTATCTTCCTTATCTTCCCCTTATCTTCCTCTTACCTTCTGTATCTTCCCTTTATCTTCCCTTTATCGTCCTTATCTTCCCGTTATCTTCCCTTTATCTTCCTCTTATCTTCCCTTTATCTTCCTCTTATCTTCCTTTTATCTTCCCTTTATCTTCCTTATCTTCCCTTTATCTTCCCTTTATCTTCCTTATCTTCTTCTTATCTTCCTCTTATCTTCCTCTTATCTTCCTCTTATCTTCCTTTTATCTTCCCTTTATCTTCCTCTTATCTTCCTTATCTTCCTCTTATCTTCCTCTTATCTTCCTCTTATCTTCCTAATCTTCCTCTTATCTTCCTCGTATCTTCCTTTTATCTTCCCTTTATCTTCCTTATCTTCCCTTCATCTTCCCTTTATCTTCCTTATCTTCCACTTATCTTCCCTTTATCTTCCCTAATTATCTTCTCTATCTTCCTCTTATCTTCCTCTTACCTTCTGTATCTTCCCTTTATCGTCCTTATCTTCCCGTTATCTTCCCTTCATCTTCCTCTTATCTTCCCTTTATCTTCCTCTTATCTTCCTTTTATCTTCCCTTTATCTTCCTTATCTTCCCTTTATCTTCCCTTTATCTTCCTTATCTTCCCTTTATCTTCCTCTCATCTTCCTCTTATCTTCCTTTTATCTTCCCTTTATCTTCCTTAGCTTCCCTTTGTCGTCCCTTTATCTTCCTCTTATCTCTTCCTTTTATCTTCCTTTTATATAAAGGGAAGATAAGGAAGCTTATCTTCCCTTTATCTTCCTTTTATCTTCCTTATCTTCCCTTTATCTTCCTTTTATCTTCCCTTTATCTTCCTCTTATCTTCCCTTTATCTTTCCCTTATCTTCCTTATCTTCCTACGATTTCCTCGCTTATAAACAAGGATTTGCCTTATTGAAATCTACAATTATTAGCCATATTAAGACAAAACACAACATTTATACAAGAAAATCATTTATTACTTTCTCTCCAATAAGAAAGATATCCTAGAAAACATTTCATTTCTGGATTCTCCTCATTACTATACAATTGCCCCAGTGCATACAATATGGACTCTGACGTGTTTTCTAAATGTCTTAAACGTTCAAGAGCGTCTTTATGACACCTGATCTTTAGTACTATTGTCGCTTCAAATCAATCGTTTAGCGTTTACAAATGCAATGGCATCTTTGCAGTACAATTCCCATCTTTCTTCCTCGGTCGTCATGAGGCAATCATGCTGGCGCTGATTGGGGTGATCAATCTTACAACCACAACAGTTTTCTTCGCATAATTTATCGATTTCAGTGGCGATGGCGTCTGTGTATATGGTGGAAACAGCTTTTGGTATTCGACAACAGACACTTCGTCGACATGTACTTGATTTCCCCAGGCTTCACATTTACGGTTTCTAGATCGTCGAATAGTCATGTCTCAGTTCTAAACGGCTTTCAACAAACGTTCCAATCTTTCTCTAAAGTCCCGATCAAGTATAGATTCGTCCAACGAACTTAAGGCGGTTTTTCACTAGGCGAAAAATGTCGCGCGAAGCGACATTTTCTTTTGTCTCGCAAGCTCTCGAGTGGAACTAATTAGCCAAGACAAAAGAAAAGTGTCGAGTCGGTCGATAAATGTCGCCTAGTGGAAAACCGCCTTAAAGGTGGCTTTCCACTAGGTGACATTTGTCGACCGACTCGACATTTTTCTTTTGTCTTGGCTAATTAGTTCCACTCGAGAGCTTGCGAGACAAAAGAAAATGTCGCTTCGCGCGACATTTTTCGCCTAGTGGAAAACCGCCTTAAGTCGACCCGACCAGGTGTAATCCAAACATCGTACTGTCCGAGCTTATATAACTTCATGAGCACTAGTTATCCCTGAGTCTTGCCCAATCATGTCACAGGCGTTCGTCATGCGCGACTCATGCGTGAGTCACGGTGTGTGAGTCACGGTGTGTGAGTCACGGTGTGTGAGTCACGGTGCGTGAGTCACGGTGAATATTAATGAGGCGGCATCCCTTTGGACACTGGATGGGGGGGGGGGGGGGCCCCATCTACTGATTTTATAGCCTGTTTTTCAGTTAATAATATCGTGAAGTTTCTTCGTTGTCGGCACTGAAGAAAAACAACGAAATTTAAAGGCTTATAGCTCAGTAACAGAAACAAATACAAGAAATTAACGTCTCAAACCTTTTTAAGTACTTCTTTTGTCCTAAAATTTTCTTAAAATAGCTCTTTTTGTCTGTTTTCAATCTACGAAAGCTATGAACTTCAGTGGCAGCCATCTTGGGTAGTGATCACGTCATCATACAACTGGCACGCAAAATCCGGCCCAATGGCCCATCCAGTTTATATAGAGATCAGTGCGTCGCACCAAACTGTCGCCCGGGCCACAGAATAAGGATCAACCAGAAGTCCAACTCGCGGAAAAAAGTGTCCCATTATTTTTATGCGCATGCGCCAGTCGGCCATATTGAAAGTAAGTGCCCCCAGAAAATTAGCCTTCACGTCCTTGCGACCCTCGGGCTCCTGTAGTCAATTACTCTTGGTCGTCTTGTGACCTTTTAATTAACTTCATATTGTTATCTATTTAACAAATAGATTCCATTTTGTCGTTGTCTGTTCAGTTATAGGTGTGGTTATAGTGCGCCAATATGGCTGCCTGCCTAGCTCTAAGGCTCTTCATTGTTTTAATATTTTTAAACTTATCAACGCAAGTTACCTTATACAAACGGGTAAATTATATGGATAAGAACATCGTATTCAAGGATCCTGTTGGATTGATCGTGGATGTTTTAGTTTCAAGGAGATACGGCCTCATTTTTCCGATCAACTATCACCGCATATTTTTGAGGCGTTCAAACTACGAGTCGAATTTCAAAGTCTCGCGTGCGGTCAGCAAATCAACAAAACATGGTTATACAAGCCTAATACTACCAACAAAACCTTTCAAAACGGACTTAACGATATGCGTTGACATATCTTCAAATCCTGGTCCTGATAACAGCGAGAGAAATACATGTGGATCAGCCAAGCAATCTTCGAAGTACGCGTCGTCATGCTTGAATACCGTCAACACAAACAATGTTTATAAACTGTCATTTCTTCGAAGTCTTCGTTCGTCGCCTTCTTCTAAGTATATAGACAAATCTCTTCATAATTGTCTTGTTTCCCTCGGAATCCTGAGACCATTTCGTGGTTGTCGCAGTGGAAGGAGAGTGAAAGAACGCAAAGCCTACATTCGAGATCAAAATACTCGTGCACAATATCATTATGGTCGCCAAATTTACATATCACCTAATCAAAACAATTCACCCTCGTATAATCATCCCTCGAGCTGTTTCTGTGTTTGTACTCAAAACTCGGCAGACATCGCGTCATTACAAACATCAAGATGCGAAGAGTTTTTTCCTAGCCAAGTTGTCGATCCCAGGATGAACTTAAATAATCTGATTTTAATAACACCAAACAAACCCGAGAATCATAATTTAACTTGCGATCAACCGATCGAAGCAGATAGTATATCAGTCAACACCGGTCTTATAAAAGTTATCCACCTAAACATACGCTCACTTCGGAATAATGTTCACCTTATCCAACTTCGAGAACTAGTACGTTCAGCGAATTTTGACATTATCACCATTTCTGAAACGTGGCTAAACACGAGCGTGACATCAGCAGAGGTAAACATGGCCGGGTATAAACTTATTAGACTTGACCGTCTACACAAGCGAGGAGGAGGAGTCTGCGCGTATATCCGCAAAGACTTCAAATCTGTAGTCTTGAAAGATCTCTCTTACATATCAGAACACAACTTCCACCAGTTGTGGATCAGTGTTCAGTGTAAAAAGACAAAGTCGATCGTAATTTGTGTAACTTACCGTCCAGACGATTGCCCACTAAGCTCGTTTGATAATGTCCTCAAGCCAAACTTCATCCAAGCTCTAACGCTGAACAAGCCGATTGTGATACTTGGAGATTTAAATTGCGATGTTTTAAAACAGAATTGTCCTAAATCCAAAGCATTGGTCAACTTTGCTTCAGAAATGAACCTCAGTCAACTTATAAAGTCACCTACACGAATCACCAATACCACTCAATCTTTATTAGACGTTGTCTTGGTCTCCCCGAATTCACCAGTCCGTCATAGCGGTGTATTAAATATAACAATAAGTGACCACCTTCCAGTCTATGTCGAACTCAAGCTGAAATCTCCCAAAATTCTTCCCCATTACATAACCGTTCGTAGTTACAAGAACTACTCACCGAGTTTATTCATAACCGACCTTGCCAGTAATTCACCCATCTTATCTATTTTCAACGAGGACGACGTAAATACCAAGCTAGACATTTTCAATCAAACCATCCAATCCACCCTAGACTCGCATGCTCCAATAAAGACAGTCAAAGTACGTAATCGTCCTTGTCCATTTGTAACTCAGGACATAAAGGACCTCATGAAGACCAGAGACCAGCTACACCGCCGATTTTTACAGACTCGGGACGATCTTGATTGGAGTAATTTTAAAAATTCTCGAAATGCCGTTAAGAGAATGTTAAGAGATTCAGAAAGAAATTATTATTTGGAAGAAGTTCAGCGACATAAAAATAACCCAGGCTCTCTTTGGAAAATTATAAATCAAGCTATACCGTCAAAAAGTAAAGAAAAACAAACTTACACCAAAGACCCAAAGACAGTCGCTGATGAATTCAATCAGTTTTTCACGTCAGTAGGCAAAAATACAGCAGATGCTTCCATTCGTCTGGCAGAAGAGTTCAACATTGCAGAGGAAACACCTTTAGAGACAGTTCATATGCCCTTTGAAGATCTCCGTGCTTGTTGCAAGTACGCCGTGTTGTCTCATCTCTGCCATTGAACAAGTCCCCTGGACCAGACAAGATAAACTCTCGAATCCTCAAAGACTGTCTCCCCGTTATACTAGGACCACTAACAAACATTATTAACTGCTCTCTAACATCTTGTATTTTCCCTACTGCATGGAAGGAGGCGGAAGCGATTCCCATAGTGAAAGACGGAGACCACGAAGTAGCATCAAACAACCGCCCGATATCTCTTCTCGCCATAGCTTCTAAGGTTTGCGAAAAGATTGTACTTGAACAATTCAGTACCTACCTTATAAGTAAAAACCTGCTCTCTCCTCATCAAAGCGGAAATAAAAAGCTCCATTCCACCGAGACCATGAACATCTTTAGTACTGACACGATGCTGGAGGCTATGGACAAAAAGAAACTCACCGCTTTAGTGTTGTTAGACCTCTCGAAAGCCTTCGACAGTATCAACCATCACAGAATGTTGCACAAACTAGCGAATGTTGGTGCTTCCCCAGAAACAGTACAGTGGTTTGAAAGCTACTTGTCAGATCGCTTTCAGTCCACCCGAATCAACTCCACCCTATCTAACCCACTACCAATTACTCACGGAGTACCTCAAGGTGCGACGCTTTCACCATTATTATTTTGTATTTACTTGAACGATCTGCCCTCCGTATCCCGTGACTCCAACCTTGAATCCTACGTTGATGACTCGAAAGTTCTCCTCTCCTTTCCATTACGTGAGATAGATACAGCAATTACAAATCTCGAGCAAGACCTACACAGAGTCGCAAGCTGGTGCTGTGAAAACCACCTTTTAATTAACCCGGGGAAAACTAAGTACATGATAATTGGAACAAGGCAGTTGATGAGCAGACTACCTACAGACACATCTATTTCATTCTTGGGCAAGTCTCTTAGACCAGTGGACTCTGCTAAAGATTTAGGTGTTACGTTAGATAACCACCTAAATTACGACAATCATATCTCGCTACTTGTTTCGTCATGTATGAACAAATTATGCCAGATAAATCGTTCTAAAAATAGTTTCGATACAAAAACTCTATCGGAAGTCATTTCATCCTTAGTCATTAGCAAGATGCTTTATTGTTCTTTGGTGTGGTCGAATACGTCCGCCTCCAACGTAAAGAAAGTTCAGTCGATCCAGAACTTTGCATGTAAAATCATCACGAAATCCAGGAAATATGACCACGTAACTCCACTTCTACGTGAATTAAATTGGCTACCAGTGGACAAATTACTATATTTTAGAGACGCTATTTGGACCTACAAATGTGTAAACAACCTCGCACCCGACTACCTTTGTAACAAATTGATAAAAAGGTCATCAATCCACAACCGCAGGACTCGTACACAGGACTCTCTTCAAATACCACTTTTTAAAACTGCAGCTGGTCAACGGTCATTTACATATAGAGCTGTTCACATATGGAACAATTTAGACAAGAACCTAAAAGACAGCCTTTCTCTTAAAACATTTAAAACAGCACTGAAGAAACATTTGCTTGCAAAAGAAAACATTTAGTATAAAATATCATATATTTATTTTCTTTATAAAACTTATATATGTAACCTCTACTGCATGCATAAAACTGTAAATAATTTCTGAAAAACCCTTTTAGGGAGAAATTTATTAAATATCATGTCATAGATGCACAGATGACGTCACAACGTGGTAAGAACGAAAAAGTGGCCCACGAGACGAAGTCGAGTGGGTCACTGATGTTTTAACCACGTTGTTACGTCTTCTGTGCATCTATAACTGAACAGACAACAAAGAAATGGAATCTATTTGTTTTATACAATATAAAAGTTACACAATACTTCTTGCCGGATTTTGGGGCATGAAGAAAGAAAAAAGCAAGTCAGCTGACGTGATCTGACGTGATCCATGTGTCTGTCCTCTAATAGATCATGGGCAACAACCAATGAAAACACGCATAGCAACCAGGGTATTGTATAAATATATATAAATAATATTTAGTTAAGTAAATAAGTAGTTCACTTTACAAAACGATTCTTTGGAGATAAAATTCTTTGACCATGAGGTTATTATACAATTATTGGATGAGGTTGAGCATGATATCAAGAATTATCAAGGCCGAGGTTTGTGTTATCTGCCGAAGCCGAAGGCTGAGGCGGATAACACAAACAGAGGCCCTGATAATTCTTGATATCATGCGATAACCGAATTCAATAATTGTTTTATTATACAATTATAAATGTAGAAGCCGTTAGAAAGTTTTTTACAAAGTTAGGTAAAAATAGTAAATATTCATACCGTCTTCAGTCCGAGGTTCGGTAACTTTTTTCGCTTTCAAATACAAGTTTCTCTTTTAAACACCGCTTTAAACTCTAACAGCTGTATGTGTAGCTCGCTTGTTTTTTCCTGGTGGTTTTAGCGTAAACAAAACGTGCCAAATCCGCCGGATTAATCCGCTTCTGATCTTCACTCCTAAGGACGGCCGCCATGTTTGTTTTGTTCAAACCGCTGGCCAGCGCGTCATTAGCTACACAGCCAAAAATAGCACAGGTTGTTGCAACAATGATGGCTGAACAGTACTGTAACAAGGCGGCTATCATGCGTGAACAGCACTGTTGAACCAACAGTATTGTTCATCATTGTTCCAACAGCATTGTTCAGCAATGACGAAGCAACAGTAGCTGTTCATGGCTGTTGGAACAGGAGAGAACAACACTGTTAGAACAGCATTGTTCACCGTCGTTATAACATGGCTGTTCAGCACTGTTACTACATCATGCCATAACAACCTGTTGTATCATGCATGAACAACACTGTTGGATTCACATGGTTGTTCAATGTTGTTTCAACAGGCGTGAACAGTGTTGTTGGACAAAAATAGTATGCACACGCGATTTTCTCGCGGTTATTTTGGCGAATCAGTTCGTGAGCGATAAAAGAAAGGAGAAAGTGTCAAAGTGAAGGCTTTCAGTAATATCTGGCATGAAAAAATGAACAGAAGAGAGCCGAATTCTCAATTAAAGCACTCAAAACTTCACGTCTTTTCAAAAATATAATAGTTCAATGTTAATTTCAAGTTGTGGCATCTTTCTGCAAGTGTTTTTGTCGCTGAAAATACGTACCAAATACGTGTGGATTTACAGTGTCTTGAAGATGAAAAAAAGACAGTTTTCTTGACAGGCGAAGACTGACAGAAAAAAAGGTGAAATCAGAGATCAACTGTTCCAAAAAAAGTTATGGTGTCAGCAGCAAGGAAGTAATTTTTTTTACTTTTTCTACTCAAAGACAAAGTGGTTTTCTTTTCAACTAATAAAGGTGAGTGTGAACTATCCAAATAACTAATATGTTTAATATTGTAGTAAGAAATATATTAATAATAGAAAATAAGTTTCTTCTGACGAATTTTGTCACCCTTCTCATTGATTAAGTGTCTCCACATAATTTTTAACAACTATGATTTCTATTCCTATTTAATATTTTTTACCTGATTATGAGCTGCAATCATCAGAGCATTGTAGCTTCAAGCTCATGCATAGCTGACCATATTAAAAAGTGGCCCCCATAATAATTTCACTTGTTGGGGTTTTGGACCACCTTCATAATAGACCACATTTTTGTCATTTTTGTCAAAAATGAGAGGTGGGTATATTAATTGTTGCAATGCCTTTTCACATGATGTACTATTAAAAATGATTCCTTGGCAAACCATGCCAAACAATAAAATTCAGTCCAGTCATTTTTGTATGAGGTGTGGAAGATTATTTATATTCAATTTGGAAGAAAATCAGCCATTCTATTAAAGGAAGTTAATAGTTTTTCAACCTCTTGGGAGGCAGGGCGCATGTGTGTTTCTTGTTTTTCTTCATGTTTTTCCATTGCATTTCACATAATGCAAGAAACAAATATGGATCAGGCCCAAGGTTAGATGCATGCATAGAGGTGGGGGTGGTGTGGTGTGCATGGAGAACTTCCAAAAGTATTTTTTATAACAATGCATGTTAGAAATCACAATACAGTATTAAATACTTAAAACCATTTACACATCACTATTAAAATAACTAATTTCAAAGCTTTACACAGTACATTGCTCTAATTTAAGGTCCTTTTATTTAAAATACAGGCAATACCACATCAGATACCCAAGACATTTAGGACTAGCTAGTGTGCTCCAGGATGCTAATCTGTACCTGTAGCCATTTGGACTCATCTTTCAGTTCAGGTAATAACATTCCTTTAATATCAGTGTACATAATAATTGTAAGAGAACTGAAATTAAACTTCTCTTGCAGCCATTATGAAACATTTTGATGAGAGGAGCTTGGTTGAGTCAACTCATGTAAACAGCCCCAAGATTTCCTTTTAGATGTGCCAAATGACTGCAAGATTACTCCAAAATTTCTGTTAAAAAATACAATAAGCATTTAGCAAAAAATACATCAAAAATATATAAATACACCAGCACTGTACAACAGCATGATGCAGTGCTGCAAGGAAAATATTTTGGTTTTTACAGGAAATGTTTCAGGAAAAAGACATGAATGAAATATTTAGCTTTGTCAACCAACATTCATTGCACTAAGGCAGAAAAATCCCAACCAGGTTTCAAGAGGTAAATGTATTCTCTGTTTTCTCTTTCTTTACAGTATACACTACAGTACATGGCTTGATTGACAGATATACATGGCAACAAAATACAATTGATGCTACTGTAAGTACAGGTATATGTGAGTAAATATATGAAAAAAATAAGACCTTAATTAATTGGCAATTTAATTTAAACAGGTTTAATTTATTAGAAACTAAATACCATGTTTGATATTTGTCTTAATTTTCTTTTTATATAGCTTAATGGCACTTGGGCTTAACAAGAAGCTAGGATAATAGGATATACATGTAAGTATTTTTCTTTATAGCACTGGCTTCACATGGGGATAATTCATAGCTGATATCAATTTATAACTATAAAAAACTGATATTTGTTTTTCTTCATTACTGAGTTCACTTTGTAAATTTCAGTTTGGCCAGACAAGAAGAAATATATTAATTAGAAGAATTTGCTTAGCATTCAACACATGTGGCTGGAAAATAATAGAAATTGGAGTTTGTTTACGAATCACTAATCAACTGTGTTTCTTTTTCTCTTTTAAATTTTAATAGAAATAATATAGTTTGGAAGAGAATTTCAAAACTGCGACTTGGAGATCAACTCATAGACAGAGTAGTTTGGCAATGAGAAACTTGGATTTTGAATATTAAGACTATTGCGACTTGCAAGCAAATATATCGCATCCTAACATTGTTTACTTCGGGTTTTTGTTTTTATACATGTAAAAGAACATATATCGTTTTTTCATTGTTCTAAAACACATGATATGTACGTTTAAACAGAATAAAGTTTTTACATACCTGTTGTTTCAGTCGCAGAGTTTTATTTGTCTCCATCTCGAACCCGTTTCTTCTGTATTGTGTCGAGTTTTTCGATAGCTTGCGATTTGCTAGTCGCCTTCGCAGCTGTTTTTCTGCCTGTGCTATTCTTCGGTCCTAGGAAAAATAGGATCGAAGAATAGGATCTCCAGAAGAACGGCTGCGAAGGAGACTAGCTCTTCGCTCGTTGTCGAAGGCTCGAAGCAACCGGGGTAAATTTTCGTACCGGAGTTTTTTACGTCCAGGAAAACATCCCTGATATAGCCTGTTGGCACAGTAAAACAGGATTGTTATCAGGCATGATAAACACTGTTAGAACAGCATTGTTCACGCCTGTTGATTCATCATCCGTGAACATTGTTGTTCGAACAGCCATGAACAGCACTGTTGACAATACTGTTCACAGGGTGCAGCACAGCATTGTTCACGGCTGTTCCGAACAACAATGTTCACGCCTGTTGACAACTTGCAACAGGCTGTGCGTTTTTACGCGTGTACACGCGTAAAAACGCACAGCCTGTTGCAAGTTGTCAACAGGCGTGAACATTGTTGTTCGGAACAGCCGTGAACAATGCTGTGCTGCACCCTGTGAACAGTATTGTCAACAGTGCTGTTCATGGCTGTTCGAACAACAATGTTCACGGATGATGAATCAACAGGCGTGAACAATGCTGTTCTAACAGTGTTTATCATGCCTGATAACAATCCTGTTTTACTGTGCCAACAGACGTGAACAATGTTGTTGCAACAGGCTATATCAACCTCGTACCCAGGGTCTTATCTGCTTTCAAAATGGCGAGATGAGAAGACCCTGGCAAAGGCTGGTCACGTGATTCCAAAATACTCCAAGATTCTTGGAGTATTTGGTCACGTGGATAATTTGAGCTTCGCCCGTCCTGGGGGGAGCGGTTTATTCGGTTGAATCGGTTCTCCCGCGACAATTGCCTGCAACTAACCAGAATAGAAGCCTCTGCGGAGGAGAGAGTTCGGTTCTTATAAATGTAGAATGTTGCAAGTTCTGTAACGTTAAATTCGAGCGGTAAATAAATTAGATATATTTCAAAATTTACGACATTTGCTGGATAATTTTTATTTGTTGCCGTCAATCGCCAGAAATGAAGCTGAAGGTGACGAACGATCATAAACTGATAAACAGAAACCCGCTTTCAATAGAAGTATAGAACTACTGCGGTTTAATACAGGTACTGCTACATACACTTAAAATATTCGAATGCTGTTGATTGTTGGAAGTTTATTTACCGTCCAGTATAGCACATTTATGTTTCTTGTCCACATGTTTGGGATTTGTGGAAATTTAATTGTTGTATCTGTCGATTTATACTCACGGCGGCATATTCGAATCTGCTGTCCTCGTTGACTTTGAGGTTGTACTTTAATACAAATATTCGATCAACAACAATACTACGATTGACGAACATTATAGATTAGCACTGAAGACTTTGGCTTTGTATATTTCTAAACTTTTTAAATTAGATTTGGAAAGTCCAGAAACCGAAATATTAAAATACTTCTTGCTTGCATATTAAATAAAGCAAATATGTTGTGGTGTAGACGCTTCTTACTAAAGATGGTCATTAACTGATGAGGCCCTGTTAGGGGGGGTGCACATGTCGCCAGTCTGAACTTCAAAACTTGTCGTGTCGCAATTTTAGGACTTGGTCATGTCCCTGTCGTTATTTCGGCTTCATTTTTTTACTACTCTCCATTCGCTGTCGCAATTTTAGTCAACTTTGGTTTCGTTTGTCGCCATTTCAGCTCTCGCATGTCGCTGATTTAACGCAATGTCGACTGTCGGAATTTACCCTAACAGGGCCTCACTGATTTTATAAATTTGTTAAGAGAATGTCTTGTTATTTGTATGGTTTTTGTAAACTATACTTGTTTATCAGTGACTGTATCGCGCCCCCCGGTACAGTGTGAGTCACTCATCAAAATATTCCAAAATTATTGGTGTCACGTGACCAGCCTTTGCCAGGGTCTTCTCTCCGCCCCGCCATTTTCAGAAGGCCCTGGGTACGAGGTTGAGGCTATATCAGGGATGTTTTCCTGGACGTAAAAAACTCCGGTACGAAAATTTACCCCGGTTGCTTCGAGCCTTCGACAACGAGCGAAGAGCTAGTCTCCTTCGCAGCCGTTCTTATGGCGATCCTATTCTTCGATCCTATTTTTCCCAGGACCGAAGAATAGCACAGGCAGAAAAACAGCTGCGAAGGCGACTAGCAAATCGCAAGCTATCGAAAAACTCGACACAATACAGAAGAAACGGGTTCGAGATGGAGACAAATAAAACTCTGCGACTGAAACAACAGGTATGTAAAAACTTTATTCTGTTTAAACGTACATATCATGTGTTTTAGAACAATGAAAAACGATATATGTTCTTTTACATGTATAAAAACAAAAACCCGAAGTAAACAATGTTAGGATGCGATATATTTGCTTGCAAGTCGCAATAGTCTTAATATTCAAAATCCAAGTTTCTCATTGCCAAACTACTCTGTCTATGAGTTGATCTCCAGGTCGCAGTTTTGAAATTCTCTTCCAAACTATGTTATTTCTATTAAAATTTAAAAGAGAAAAAGAAACACAGTTGATTAGTGATTCGTAAACAAACTCCAATTTCTATTATTTTCCAGCCACATGTGTTGAATGCTAAGCAAATTCTTCTAATTAATATATTTCTTCTTGTCTGGCCAAACTGAAATTTACAAAGTGAACTCAGTAATGAAGAAAAACAAATATCAGTTTTTTATAGTTATAAATTGATATCAGCTATGAATTATCCCCATGTGAAGCCAGTGCTATAAAGAAAAATACTTACATGTATATCCTATTATCCTAGCTTCTTGTTAAGCCCAAGTGCCATTAAGCTATATAAAAAGAAAATTAAGACAAATATCAAACATGGTATTTAGTTTCTAATAAATTAAACCTGTTTAAATTAAATTGCCAATTAATTAAGGTCTTATTTTTTTCATATATTTACTCACATATACCTGTACTTACAGTAGCATCAATTGTATTTTGTTGCCATGTATATCTGTCAATCAAGCCATGTACTGTAGTGTATACTGTAAAGAAAGAGAAAACAGAGAATACATTTAGTTCTTGAAACCTGGTTGGGATTTTTCTGCCTTAGTGCAATGAATGTTGGTTGACAAAGCTAAATATTTCATTCATGTCTTTTTCCTGAAACATTTCCTGTAAAAACCAAAATATTTTCCTTGCAGCACTGCATCATGCTGTTGTACAGTGCTGGTGTATTTATATATTTTTGATGTATTTTTTGCTAAATGCTTATTGTATTTTTTAACAGAAATTTTGGAGTAATCTTGCAGTCATTTGGCACATCTAAAAGGAAATCTTGGGGCTGTTTACATGAGTTGACTCAACCAAGCTCCTCTCATCAAAATGTTTCATAATGGCTGCAAGAGAAGTTTAATTTCAGTTCTCTTACAATTATTATGTACACTGATATTAAAGGAATGTTATTACCTGAACTGAAAGATGAGTCCAAATGGCTACAGGTACAGATTAGCATCCTGGAGCACACTAGCTAGTCCTAAATGTCTTGGGTACCTGATGTGGTATTGCCTGTATTTTAAATAAAAGGACCTTAAATTAGAGCAATGTACTGTGTAAAGCTTTGAAATTAGTTATTTTAATAGTGATGTGTAAATGGTTTTAAGTATTTAATACTGTATTGTGATTTCTAACATGCATTGTTATAAAAAATACTTTTGGAAGTTCTCCATGCACACCACACCACCCCCACCTCTATGCATGCATCTAACCTTGGGCCTGATCCATATTTGTTTCTTGCATTATGTGAAATGCAATGGAAAAACATGAAGAAAAACAAGAAACACACATGCACCCTGCCTCCCAAGAGGTTGAAAAACTATTAACTTCCTTTAATAGAATGGCTGATTTTCTTGCAAATTGAATATAAATAATCTTCCACACCTCATACAAAAATGACTGGACTGAATTTTATTGTTTGGCATGGTTTGCCAAGGAATCATTTTTAATAGTACATCATGTGAAAAGGCATTGCAACAATTAATATACCCACCTCTCATTTTTGACAAAAATGACAAAAATGTGGTCTATTATGAAGGTGGTCCAAAACCCCAACAAGTGAAATTATTATGGGGGCCACTTTTTAATATGGTCAGCTATGCATGAGCTTGAAGCTACAATGCTCTGATGATTGCAGCTCATAATCAGGTAAAAAATATTAAATAGGAATAGAAATCATAGTTGTTAAAAATTATATGGAGACACTTAGTCAACGAGAAGGGTGACAAAATTCGTCAGAAGAAACTTATTTTCTATTATTAATACATTTCTTACTACAATATTAAACATATTAGTTATTTGGATAGTTCACACTCACCTTTATTAGTTGAAAAGAAAACCACTTTGTCTTTGAATAGAAAAAGTAAAAAAAATTACTTCCTTGCTGCTGACACCATAACTTTTTTTGGAACAGTTGATCTCTGATTTCACCTTTTTTTCTGTCAGTCTTCGCCTGTCAAGAAAACTGTCTTTTTTTCATCTTCAAGACACTGTAAATCCACACGTATTTGGTACGTATTTTCAGCGACAAAAACACTTGCAGAAAGATGCCACAACTTGAAATTAACATTGAACTATTATATTTTTGAAAAGACGTGAAGTTTTGAGTGCTTTAATTGAGAATTCGGCTCTCTTCTGTTCATTTTTCCATGCCAGATTACTGAAAGCGTTCACTTTGACACTTTCTCCTTTCTTTTATCGCTCACGAACTGATTCGCCAAAATAACCGCGAGAAAATCGCGTGTGCATACTATTTTTGTCCAACAACACTGTTCACGCCTGTTGAAACAACATTGAACAACCATGTGAATCCAACAGTGTTGTTCATGCATGATACAACAGGTTGTTATGGCATGATGTAGTAACAGTGCTGAACAGCCATGTCATAACGACGGTGAACAATGCTGTTCTAACAGTGTTGTTCTCTCCTGTTCCAACAGCCATGAACAGCTACTGTTGCTTCATCATTGCTGAACAATGCTGTTGGAACAATGATGAACAATACTGTTGGTTCAACAGTGCTGTTCACGCATGATAGCCGCCTTGTTACAGTACTGTTCAGCCATCATTGTTGCAACAACCTGTGCTATTTTTGGCTGTGTACACGCGTAAAAACGCACAGCCTGTTGCAGGTTGTCAACATGCGTGAACAGTGTTGTTCGGAACAGCCGTGAACAATGCTGTGCTGCACCCTGTGAACAGTATTGTCAACAGTGCTGTTCATGCCTGTTCGAACAACAGTGTTCACGGATGATGAATCAACAGGCGTGAACAATGCTGTTCGAACATTGTTTATCATGCCTGATAACAATCCTGTTTTTACTGTGCCAACAGACGTGAACAATGTTGTTGCAACAGGCTGTATCAGGGATGTTTTCCTGGACGTAAAAAACTCCGGTACGAAAATTTACCCCGGTTGCTTCGAGCCTTCGAAACGAGCAAAGAGCTAGTCTCCTTCGCAGCCGTTCTTCTGGCGATCCTATTCTTCGATCCTATTTTTCCTAGGACCGAAGAATAGCACAGGCAGAAAAACGGCTGCGAAGGAGACTAGCAAATCGCAAGCTATCGAAAAACTCGACACAATACAGAAGAAACGGGTTCGAGATGGAGACAAATAAAACTCTGCGACTGAAACAACAGGTATGTAAAAACTTTATTCTGTTTAAACGTACATATCATGTGTTTTAGAACAATGAAAAAAGATATATGTTCTTTTATATGTATAAAAACAAAAACCCGAAGTAAACAATGTTAGGATGCAATATATTTGCTTGCAAGTTGCAATAGTCTTTATTCAAAACCCAAGTTTCTCATTGCCAAACTACTCTGTCTATGAGTTGATCTCCAGGTCGCAGTTTTGAAATTCTCTTCCAAACTATGTTATTTCTATTAAAAGAGAAAAAGAAACACAGTTGATTAGTGCCTGGAACTCGTGATTCATAAACAAATTCTCCAATTTCTATTATTTTTCCGCCACATATGTTGAATGCTAAGCAAATTCTTCTTCTAATTAATATATTTCTTCTTGTCTGGCAAAACTGAAATTTACAAAGTGAACTCAGTAATGAAGAAAAACAAATATCAGTTTTTTATAGTTGTAAATTGCTATCAGCTATGAATTATCGGCCCATGTGAAGCCAGTGCTATAAAGCAAATTACTTACATACATTATATCCTATTATCCTAGCTTCTTGTTAAGCCCAAGTGCCATTAAGCTATATAAAAAGACAAATATCAAACATGGTATTTAGTTTCTAATAAATTAAACCTGTTTAATTAAATTGCCAAATAATTAAGGTCTTATTTTTTCATGCATTTACTCACATATACTTACTATAGCATCAATTGTATTTTGTTGCCATATCTGTTAATCAAGCCATGTACTGTATACTGTAAAGAAAGAGAAAACAGAGAACGCATTTAGTTCTTGAAACCTTGGTTGGGATTGTTCTGCCTTAGTGCAATGAATGTTGGTTGACAAAGCTAAATATTTCATTCTTTTCTTGTCTTTTTCCTGAAACATTTCCTGTAAAAACCAAAATATTTTCCTTGCAGCACTGCATCATGTTGTTGTGCAGTGCTGGTGTATTTACTCTACATATTTTTTATGTATTTTTTGCTAAATGCTTATTGTATTTTTTAACAGAAATTTTGGAGTAATCTTGCAGTCATTTGGCACATCTAAAAGGAAATCTTAGGGGCTGTTTACATGAGTTGCCTCAACCAAGCTCCTCTCATCAAAATTTTTCATAATGGCTGCAAGAGAAGTTTAATTTCAGTTCTCTTACAATTATTATGTACACTGATATTAAAGGAATGTTATTACCTGAACTGAAAGATGAGTCCAAATGGCTACAGGTACAGATTAGCATCCTGGAGCATGCTAGCTAGTCCTAAATTTCTTGGGTATCTGATTTAGTATTCCCTGTATTTTAAATAAAAGGACCTTAAATTAGAGTAATGTACTGTGTAAAGCTTTGAAATTAGCTATTTTAATAGTGATGTGTAAATGGTTTTAAAAAGTATTTAATACTGTATTGTGATTTGTGAATTTCTAACATGCAATGTTATAAAAAAATACTTTTGGAAGTTCTCCATGCACACCACCCCACCCCCCCTCCTCTATGCATGCATCTAACCTTGGACCTGATCCATATTTGTTTCTTGCATTATGTGAAATGCAATGCAAAAACATGAAGAAAAAACCCCACACACATGCACCCTGCCTCCCAATAGGTTGAACAACTATTAACTTCCTTTAATAGAATGGCTGATTTTCTTCCAAATTGAATATAAATAATCTTCCACACCTCTACAAAAATGGCTGGACTGAATTTTATTGTTTGGCATAGTTTGCCAAGGAATCATTTTTAATAGTACATCATGTGAAAAGGCATTGCAACAATTAATATACCCACCTCTCATTTTTGACAAAAATGACAAAAATGTGGTCAATTATGAAGGTGGTCCAAAAACCCAACAAGTGAAATTATTATGGGGGTCACTTTTTAATATGGTCAGCTATGCATGAGCTTGAAGCTACAATGCTCTGATGATTACAGCTCATAATCAGGTAAAAAATATTAAATAGGAATAGAAATCATAGTTGTTACTTCTCATTATGTCAATGAGAAGGGTGACAAAATTTGTCAGAAGAAACTTATTTTCTACTTTTAATATATTTCTTACTAAAATATTAAACATATTAGTTATTTGGATAGTTGACACTCACTTTTATTTAGTTGAAAACAAAACCACTTTGTCTTTGAATAGAAAAAGTAAAAAAAAATACTTCCTTGCTGCTGACACCATAACTTTTTGTGGAGCAGTCCATCTTTGATTTCACCTTTTATTAACCTCTTTACAATCTTTGTGTTTCTTCGTATTTAAAAAAACAAACCAGCATCCACTTCTTTATAGTTTTCATACAGCTTTCTGTCAGTCTTCGCCTGTCAAGAAAACTGTCTTTTTTTCATCTTCAAGACACTGTAAATCCACACGTTTTTGGTACGTATTTTCAGCGACAAAAACACTTGCAGAAAGATGCCACAACTTGAAATTAACATTGAACTATTATATTTTTGAAAAGGCGTGAAGTCTTGAGTGCTTTAATTGAGAATTCGGCTCTTCTGTTCGTTTTTCCATGCCAGATATTACTGAAAGCGTTCACTTTGACACTTTCCCCCTTTCTTTTATCGCTCACGAAATGATTCGCCAAAATATAAACCGCGAGAAAATCGCGTGTGCATACTATTTTTGTCCAACAACACTGTTCACGCCTGTTGAAACAACATTGAACAACCATGTGAATCCAACAGTATTGTTCATGCATGATACAACAGGTTGTTATGGCATGATGTAGTAATAGTGCTGAACAGCCATGTTATAACGACGGTGAACAATGCTGTTCTAACAGTGTTGTTTTCTCCTGTTCCAACAGCCATGAACAGCTACTGTTGCTTCATCATTGCTGAACAATGCTGTTGGAACAATGATGAACAATACTGTTGGTTCAACAGTGCTGTTCACGCATGTTAGCCGCCTTGTTGCAGTACTGTTCAGCCATCATTGTTGCAACAACCTGTGCTATTTTTGGCTGTGTACAGATAATTTTTGATATTTTGTAGGTAGATATAGGAGACCTAGATTGCTGACTGTAATATAATTTATAGCGCACGCGCGCGCCAACATGAGTAATCCAAGATGGCGGCTCAACCGGTCAAAAGCCATAGACAGTGCATAGGAAAAACGATGTTTTTCGCAATTTACGTCCGCCCACTGTTTCCGATCCCGTTCGACCACCTTTTTTTGGGAAGAACTACCTATTGTGAAGGTCTTGGATGAAAATCGTGCAATTTGAGTGGAATTAACAACAAAATAATTGATCGTTAAATGTTGCCGAAACAGTCACATGGTCGGTTCAAGACGTTCGAGCCTCCCAACCTCTTAACTTAGTCAGTTTCTTGAGTCAGTCGTTGCCAAAAAGAATAAGTTTTGTCAGCTTTGGCCTCTTGGATGATTTTCCTTCGCGGACAACTCGGTCGGAATAAACTTTTCCGAAACGATGGATGAATACTTTGATGTACAAATCAATAGACCCTTTCACGGTTTCGGACGCCATTTTGTTTGGGGGGCAAACAAACCCGGTTGCTAGGTAACTACGCATATTATTCCTTGTTGAATGTTGTCTGATCCTACAATTCCATGTGTTTAAACGCTGTTTTTTACCTGAAAATCTGAAAGATATCCATTCATACTTCTCGAGGAATTTTCTCTAAGTTTGGAAAGGTACGTAGTAGTCTTTTGTTACGACAAAAACAAAGTTTAATGTGATTTACGCTTGATTAGCGAACCTTGGTCCTTGAATCTCTTGAATTCTGATGTTGCCGCCGAGGTTGCCGCTTATATATACTTCAAATTGAATGTAAAATTTCTCAACTGCTTTATTATATTAGTGTTACGTTGCTATCGCTTTTGATTCGGTAGCCTTTAGATATGGCGTATGTAAACAAACATGACGTTTGTAAATATTTAGACAGTTATAAAAACGTCAGCAACGGACTTTTTAGAGAGATCCTAAAGTGTAAGTTACGACTAGTTAAGCTTGGGAATATCCGCTGTTAATAGTCATTTTTGACTTGTGTTGGACAATAATTATTAAACATATCTGTTGTTATCGTACCTGTTGTTATACGCTACATTAGCATATTAAGGAGACATTTTCTGTTTTCCTAAACTTTCTTTCCAGATTTGCGAAATATCGTTCAAAATACAACTATTATACGGTATCTTCTGGAGATTTAGATGGGTCGTGGAGACAAGTGTTGTGTTGGTGGTTGTGATAAACAGTATGAATGGACATCTTTCAGATTTTCAGGTAAAAAACAGCGTTTAAAATCTGACAACATTTAACAAGGAATAATATGCGTAGTTACCTAGCAACCGGGTTTGTTTGCCCCCCAAACAAAATGGCGTCCGAAACCGTGAAAGGGTCTATTATTGTCTTGATGATGATGGTAATATGGTCTTCACGAAATTGCTCGTCGAGTAGATGACTTTCGCGGGAGTGCTGCTCCAAGCATTCGAAATAACTGGCTTTCACTTCTTGTAGGACATCAGATTTCAAGCTTGATAGCGCCTTCTTGTTTAAAGATGGCCCAATCACCAAGCAATGGACGAAGCTGTCGGTCGGTAGCTTTAACCACTTTAACGACTGATTGAGATGGTGTTATCAACTTTCCATAGCTCTTGAAGGTGATTAAGCTTGGTGATTCACATTGGGAATTTGAATTACAACAATGATCAGGTAAGGCTAACTGGCTGTTGACAACTGCTACCAAAGCAATTGCACATTCTGGACACTTGATACAGACTGTAATTTTCTTTATTTTCTTATTTGGCCTTCTATTGCTCGTTCTCCCTTACAAATATAATCATCTGGTTTAAAGTGTTTTTCACACAAGACTGAATATTTGGTTGGTGTCCAGTCTTTCCATTTCATTGCCATAAATTAATCCAACTTTTTAACAGGTCGGGATTGCTTGAAGGAAATCTAAATAGTATGAAGGGTAAGATACTTCTTTGTTCACTGATGTGAACAAAACTCAAAATTAAAGTGAAAGTTGTCTGCCTAAGGGACAGACCTTAGATATTTTTTGGGGGGATGGAAGATTTTGAAAAAATATCTTATAAAAAATATCGAAAAGACATATTCTACAGGGAGTGTACATATCGTATAATGATTGTGTGCTTGTGTGAGTCAAGATTAAAAAATAAATCCATGCACCGCTTTTTGGCTAAAAAGAAATACTTGCACAGTCTGCTTGGGAGAAAAAAAATAAATTTCTCAGAGCAATTCTTCCACCCCCTTCCCCTCACAAATCTAATGGTCTGCCCTAATAATTATTAATTAAGTTTTAAATTCCTAAAGAGGCTCGATAAGGGTTCTAAAAGGGTAAGGTTTGAACTCATTTAAGATTTTTAATAGTTGAAATAGAACTGTTTCTATACTGAAAAGAAGTAAAATTGATAGTGAAAATGAGTCAAATCCTAGTCCCTTCTGGGACCTTCTCATTTTCTCATTAAAATGTATATAAAACAGCCTGTTGAAACATGCATATAGACTACAAACACAGACATCAAAATGATAAGTTCTTTTCAGTTTATTCTTTTATTAAAAATGTAAACTTAACTTATACTCTACAAAACTGCATTGTTGTCATTACAGACATTACAGTATTTAAAAAAACCCAGCTGGTTTCAGTTATACTATAAAAAAGCTTATTATAGTCTTTAACTATTATCTTAATATATGCAATGCTATTGACTATTGTGTACGTGTTTGTTTTCTAAACTTACTTATGAAAGGACAAGCCAATACCATCTTTTAAATCTCCACGTCTGGCCGTACAGTTATACGCTGAACACGCTTCAGGCATACTTTTCGATAGAAAAGTAAACTTTCTATTAGAAGAGACCACCTCTTGCTTTATATACCAAGAAAGAGTAAAATAAACAGCACTATAGCTTTTGAAATATTTTGATATAACAAACGTCGCTTAAGAAAATCTCGCAAAAGACAGCTAGAAATACAAAGTAAAACAATCCAGGTGAGTTTCGCGTGCTTTTTTGTTTGCCAATCATAGATATAGAACTGGAACTTTCACCTGATTGCTGCTGCAGATTGTAATAGTATAATATGCTTTAGAAAGCTAATTTTGGGTTAAATGTACTTGTTGAAGTAAAATTCTGTCTTTTAACGCAAAAGATGTATATAATACTTCGTGTTTAAAAGAAGCTAATTAGATAGTAAAATGTTCACTGCATGGAGTTAATGCGTAGTGTATAACTATATTCTATAAAATAGTGAAAATTGCTGAGGACAGATCGCTATCTGTTTGTCCACTAACACGTAAGCTTTCCATCTCGTATCTTATACGGAACGTCCTAGAATCTTCCAACACCTCAAAACTAACCAAAACCTTTATTTTCGGCCAGAAATGTCTCGAACCGACCAAGTGACCGCAAGTGACTGTTTCGGCAACATTTAACGATCAATTATTTTGTTGTTAATTCCACTCAAATTGTACGATTTTCATCCAAGACCTTCACAATAGGTAGTTCTTCCCCAAAAAAGGTGGTCGAACGGGATCGGAAACAGTGGGCGGACGTAAAATGCGAAAAACATCGTTTTTCCTATGCACTGTCTATGATTTTTGACCGGTTGAGCCGCCATCTTGGATTTTCAAATTTGGCGCGCCTTTTCAGCCGAGTCAGCAATCTAGGTCTCCTATATCTATGGTGGCAAGACATCAAGAATTATCTGTAGGTTTTTAGCCAATCACAGTCGAGATTGTATCAGTATTGTATAATAATAAAACTTAAGTACGCGGATACTACGGGTATAAGTCCGTGGCAAAAATGTCCTGTACTCACGGAGCTGAGTTTTACGCATTGTTGAAATGACATCGGGTACGTTTGTTGTTAGAAATTTTATAAGCTTTCATTCGCTATATAGTTCAAATCATAGTGTTACCTGTAACTTTTTGAAATGTTCAAAATGTTCTGACCATTGACCATAAAAGTTTTAATATTTTTTCATATGTTCAAAAGGTATGATCACTAATTTTGCACCAAAAACGTCTTCAACTTCAACTAGAAACTACTTTTCCACTCCTTTCATATTTGAATTAGCTTCTATTCGAGAAATTTCAAGAAATATCTTAGGTTCATGCCAGAAGTCTTTCTGAGGTTATAGCAAACACCAAAACAACAAAAGGCAAAACAAAAAAAAGTTTTTTTCATATTTTAAAATACTTCCCAGCAAGAAAATTAAAAGTTCTGACATGAATAGCACTTGACAGTACCCTTTGTTTAATATCTTGATCAGGGCTGTGCGTTTAGCATTTAAAAACAAAATCCAAAATTTTATAACACTTGTGAGGAGTCAATTTCCCATTATATAATTCTTATTTTACGAGCAATGGTGAGAACATTTTGAACATTTTCAAAAGTTACAGGTGACACTAAAATTTGAACTATATACCGAATCAAAGCTTATAAAATTTCTAACAACATACGTACCCCATGTATTTCAACAATGCGTAGTTGCGAAAACTTTAGCCATCTTTTTCTACAAACAAACGTGTCGGCAAAATCGAGAAATGTAAACCGCTTCGTGAGTACAGGACTTTTTTGCCACGGACTTTTACCCGTACGTAGTATCCGCGTACTGAAGTTTTAATAACCTCGTGGTCACAGAATTTCATCTCCAACGAAACGTAAAAAAGTAAATTACTTGTTTACTTAACTAAATATTATTTATATAGATAGATAACAATATAAAGTTAATTAAAGTCACCAAGAGTAATTGAATACAGGAGCCCGAGGGTCGCAAGGACGATAGGGCTAATTTCCCGGGGGAGCTTACTTTCAAAATTGCGCCCGGATCGCGAGCACTGATCTCCATATAAACCATGATATAAACTGGATGGGCCATTGGGCCACAGAATAGTAAGACAACCAGAAGTCCGACTCGCGTGAAAACTTGTCCGCATTTCTTCAGTGCGCATGCGCGATACTTTACGCCATCCTACGCGATCCTACGCAATGTCTTACACCCTACGCAAACCTGGCAAGTTCCCCCCGGCAGTTTTAACCTTCTTTTGAAGGTCCAAACTGCCGGGGGAACTTCAACCTCGTTCCCAGGGCCTTTTTGAAATTGGCGGGGCGAGAAAAGGCCCTGGCATCGGCTGGTGGATTCTGTGTTTTCATTGGTTGATCGGTTTTCTTAAATATTCCTTGTAAACACAATTAAATGGCTTTGATCATCACTCGTAATCGACCTCTCTCCTCCGCAGAGGCTTCTATTCTGGTTAGTTGCAGGCAATTGTCGCAGGCGCGCGGGCTATCGTAAAGCGCGCGGGGAACGTAGAGCGTAATCGACAATAACTCCTAATCCGTCCACGTTTAATACCTTGATCTGTTCTTATAGTGGCGGATGACGTGGAAAACTATTGAACCGACTCGTGAAGAAAATAATTTGCCGCTCGGAGTTCAATCTGCCGTCTTTGTGGCGGTAATACAAAAGCTGTCATATGGCTCGGGTATTCAGTAAAAGCTAGCGGCATAATTGGCAGGGATTTATGTGCAAATGTGCAGAATAAAATACTTAAGGACGATTTGAGTTCAAAGTTGATAAGCGAGCGAGGTATTTGTTTTCAAGATGAGCTAATTTTATAGGCAAAAGGGCCAAAATATGCAAATTATGATAAACGTTGTGTAGCCACAGACCAAAAGTGTTATAAGAGCAGTACAAAATCATTTAATTTTAAGAGCACATATGTATGAGTTTGGCTTTTTATATGTTCAGTCAGTTCAGATAAAAATAGTTGTGATGATTTAATACCATCAACGCGAGTACTATCACATTTCGAATTTTGACTGAGTCAATTAATTTGTATACAATTTTACGTTGTATCAAAATGAACAAAGGGTGGTAAATAAACCTCTTGGAAGTGCCGTTAAAATGTAAAATGTAGTCCTCAGTGGCTGATATTTATAGTGGTTAATAAAGTTTTTATATAAATTTAAGAGTATATAATCTCTCAGTTTAATTACTACATATATTTTAGTCACATATCTAATACTGTAATAAAAGATATATGAAAACAATGCGGATATGTCAACAAAAAATACATAAGCCGCACGGAAAATATTATGAACGCTATATTTTTAGCATGTCGTTTCTCTTGATATAAAAATATAAATATATCTCTGCCAAATATAATAAAATAGACATGTAGAACAATTGAAAAGTAGAACGCTTCACTTTATATTTTCCCGGCAAGCTTGGTAGTTCATTTTGACGTTCTTTCACTTTTCCAAACAGCTATTGTTAATCGTAAACAAGTCGATATGTGATTTCAATTTAGGAAAAACCTGACAGATCGATAACACAGTTTTAGATAGAATGGCTAAAAATCAACAAATTAACCACCGTTCATTCATGAAGACTGAATAAAGAAAGGGATACTTTACACTTAATTCAATGATTTGTTGCTTTGATGGGCGTATTCCAGACACTGCGTGTAAAATGTCTTTGAGAAAAGGTACGTCTACTTTCATATCCTTCCACGCATTATCAAAATCAAATTTCTTAATATGATTCTCGTAGCTGTTGCCATACAACACTGAACCATCGGAGCGTTTGCAAAGACGTTTGCGGGCTGATTTCATCTCGTTTAACAGATGAAAGCACACTATTTGCCGCTAGAATTATTTTCTTCTTCTAAATTTCGGTCAACAAAAACTCGTGAATTCCGGGAAACTAAATCATGTTTGTCTCTTCCTGGGTAGAAGAAACTGCGGGGGAGCTTCTGGCGTTGTTACTTCTTGAACTTCCTATATAAGCGGCTAGCTTGGAATTTAAAGTTAGCTTCTTTTTTATTTATCACCGCAATACCTGATTTCGCTTGTCTCGTTTTGATGGCTGCTTGGACGATGAAGAGATCGATGTCTGTGCAACAAGTATTCAAAACACTTGACTTGACATAAAGCGGTTTTAAACAAATACACGGGAAATTTCCGCTATCGAACGAAACTCCAAGACGACGCAATATACAAAACTTCTCAGACGAATCCGTCATTACCCGGAATAATTTTGCATGCTAATTTCCACGCTAATTTATTACACCCTGAAATTCTGCAATTGCTACTGCGCAGGTCATGGGACACCCAAAAATTGGGTGTCTCAAATCAGGTCGACCTCACATCCAAAATTAAGGATTATCCTTAATTCTCAAAACTCATGCCCCATACCCCAACCCCTGACCACAACCCCCCGGTAACCCTAAACCTAACCAAAAACCCTCCGGTAGCCCTAAACCTAACAAAAAACCCACGGACCCTAAACTTAGTCACAACCCTCCGGAAAAATGACCCACCTCTGAGACCCGGACCACAACACCCCTCTAGGATTTTTAGCTTTATGTGTTCAAGTTTAACATCCCGCTTGTGGGACAGATAAATTAAGGCCATGTTTTAATTGTAGCCCTATTTTAAAATTAAGGCCATGTCTTAATTCGAGCCCTATTTTACAATTAAGATATACACTTAATTTTGGTAAGAGATCGTGTTGCTCAAATCGATTTGCCCAGAACCATTTAACTTGCTCGCGCGGCCGGGCATATTTGGCTCTGGGGACGAGATATGATTGGTCTCAAATCGATTTGCCCAGAGCCATTTAACTTGCCCGCGCGGCCGAGCATATTTGGCTCTGGGGACGAGATTGGAAACCACGCAATGAGAGATTGTCACTAAAACGGATCACTTAAAAGGACCCTCCCCAGTCTTTTCGCGGTTTTTCCAAAGTATCGCAAAAAAGTAAATTGCTGCGTAGGCAGTGTTTTAGCTCTGCTCGGAACGTCAGTTACATCACATGAATAAGCGTACAAAAAAAAGATTAGAAAAAAAGTTACATATTCAATGGAGGAGTATTATGAAGTGCGCGGTAGCCAAAGTAGCTAAAGCTTTCGAGTTGGGGAAAGAAATAAGAATATGGGCCAGGTAACCACTAAAGACTTCTTGCTTTCCTATTGGTTGACATTTCGCGCGTTTTTATTGGCTATGAGTAAAACTGCAATCGTCATAAGTGGATTTAGCCCTGATGACGCGAGAATGAGATTAGTGGTTACCTGGCTTATATTTCTTTTGAAATTGGGCTACTCCAGGGTACCAGGCTAGACTATTCTGGGCCGTTGAGTCGACCACCTTTTTCACTTTGTTTTTCCAAAATAAGTCGTCAACTGTCGTCAAGCTTCAGTGAGCCTCAAAATTTTAGCAATCTTCTGGATAACCTAACAACAACATAAACTCTAACCTTAGTCAAAAATCTGGTTTATCGCCTAACATATTTGACAACATTGGGAGAGTCATTTTGAGGGATCCTTTTTAGTAACGACCGCAAGGAGATCTGGTACAAAGTGCATCAAGCGGATACTCACCCGTTTCGCCTATTCTAAATGGGTACATAGTTATAGTTCTAAATTTTAGAATGTGGGACATAGCCAAGTTAGGTTACTATCTGAGCAACCTGGACAGGGGATTTGATAGATATCAATGGATATATGGGGAATCGTTTGCAAGATATGTTCCTTTCCGACTGCTTCGGCTGAACATGGGCTGAATCGCCATTATTCTCTGTACTTGGAGTTTTAAAGCATGCTGTACATTTGCATTATTATAATAAGAGCGTAACTATGAGCAGCCGACCGAGAAATTATGCAAAACTTTCTCGGCAACAAGTGGACATTCTTGAAAGACACTACAGTATGTTTCAAATTATTATGCAAAGTGGCATTTTTCAAATATTTTTAAAAGTATTTGCTTTGAGCCGATCAAAGTTTCACAATTTGTTTATTACACTTTAACCAACATTACATATTGATTTCATTTGGATATGTTGACAAATAAAGCAGTCGTGACGTATTATGCAAAAAAGGTGCTTTATGATGTATCAAATTATTATGCAAATTGCACTAGTTGAGGTAGAAATTGGCGAAAGATGGGTAAGCAGAAAGATCTGACAGAAGAGGAGAAGAGAAATATAGTTCAACGTCTCGCTCAGGGTAAAAAATCGAAATTTCAAAAGAACTTTGCCGTGACCACCGAACTGTCAAGCGATTCATTGCCAACAGCAATAAGGCAAGGAAAAGAAGCGACAAAGGTGTGAGTCGAAAAATATCAAGACGGCAACTATCCACAATCAAACGAGAAGTAGCGAGGCATGCATCCGCTTTCAACGAGCAAACAAATTTTTGAGGACGCTGGAATCCAGGGAATACCTAGAACATCTCGATGTCGCATTCTCAAATCGGTTGCCAAAGCTGTTAAGCCGAACATTCGCCCACCTTTAACCAACCGACACAAAATTCAACGGATTGAATGGGCTAAACGTTATATGAAGACCGATTTCCAAACGGTTCTTTTCACAGACGAGTGTAAAGCAACCCTTGATGGCCCTGATGGTTGGTCCAGAGGATGGTTGGCTTATGGTGCCCAGAAACCAACGAGATTAAGACGACAACAAGGTGGTGGGGGTGTTATGTTCTGGACTGGTATATTAGGCAATGCGATGGTTGGTCCATTTAGAGTGCCATACCTACGAGATGTTGGCTTCAAAGATGAAAAGTTGATGATATGGCCAGCATCATCTCCGGATCTGAACCCCATAGAAAACCTTTGGAGCATATTGAAGAAGAAAATTTACAGTGGTGGTCAACAATATATGTCAAAACGATAATCTGTGGAAGGGTATCTGTGACGCAGCAGAGAGTATCGGAGCAGATGAAATTCAAGATCTCACCAAATCTGTCGATGGTCGTCTGGTAGACCTCTTGTCAAACAAGGGAACATATGTGAATAAATAAGTAGAGGACGAACATATGTGTGTTGCGTATCAAGCTTGCATTTGTTTAAAACCTGTTAATATTAAGTTGTAGACTTCAGTGTGTTTGAGTCACCTTTTAAATAGTGTTTTTGGTCACTAGAATGTAATTTATAGTTTGTATGCATAATAATTTGGTACATCATAAAAACACCTTTTTTGCATTGTCAACATATCTAAATGAAATCAATATGTAATGTTGGTTAAAGTGTAATAAACAAATTGTGAAACTTTGATTGGCTCAAAGCAAATACTTTTAAAGATATTTGAAAAATGCCACTTTGCATAATAATTTGAAACATACTGTATGAAGAAGGCATGAAGTCAACAGCCTGTTGCCAGTATATTGAAAAGGCTGCCGAAGAAGCAGCGCTACCCGTAGAAAAAGTGAAGGTACTGTGCTATAGATTCGGGTATTCGACTGTATTCTAGTTGTCGTTTCTCCTTGGTTCTTGCTTAATTTAAATACATGTTCAGGTTTCAGATTTGTTAGGACAATGCTTGTAAATTTCCAATTTTCCTCTACTTAAAAGCTGTTATTTTAAAAATGCTTTGAGCTCTGAAATTCGCTGCAAAGGTAATTTTACAGTAAGAAACTCCGACCTTGCGTTTGCAAGATGTTTATTTTCGGAGGAAAAAAACCTTGGCTAAATAATATTCTACAATGTTCATGTGCTAAAGCTTAAAATAAAGCTGCAGGTTCTATATTGATTGTTGAATGTTGCGCTGTCTATAAAATCTGGCTTACCTGTACACACGTAAAAATCTCAGCTTGTCAACAGGATGTGTTGCAACAGGCTTGTAGCAAGGCTGCAATGCTGTTCATTCAAGAAGCTGCTACGACCTTGTAGCATCAACCTGTTAACAACTTGTTAAGTGCAGAGCGGTAACGGGTTGTTGGAACAACTTGTCATCAGTCTGTTGGAGTCATCAGCCTTGTAACCCTTGTTACAAGTTGTCAACAACCTGCTACAGACATGTTAACAGACTGGGACAGCCAGTGCGAACACAGACTGTGACAGCCTGTTGGAACTTGCTTGCAGTTCTGTAACAGCTTGTGTGTTTTTACGTGTGTACTTGCCATTTTCCTAAAAGGTAAATGTAAAGGTATTTATTTAAAATCGGAAACATATGGAAGGGGTTTCCCAATTTTGCCGAACCAGATGCTCATGTTTAAATGCCCGACTAAGGGATGAGAAACAGAACTAGTACTGTTGCCCTAATTAATATCAAACCCCTTGTACGTATGTGTGTGAATGTATGCAGTAGGGAGGAAAACCGAGGAATATGGTGGAAAAAACCCTGAACACAGGAGAGACCAACTGAACTCAACTCACATGGCTTAAACTCGACTATAACAGGGTTGTTACCAGACAGGTACCCATCCAAGTACTAACCATGTCCAACCGGACTTAACTATTGGTCAGAAGCAACCTAACCTACACACATGAAAATCACGCAGCTTGTTAACAAGATATGTGTTTGCACTGCTTTGTTCCAAGTTGTTGACAAGTCTGGAGCAAGTGGTTAACAAGATGTGTTTGCACTGCTTGTTCCAAGTTGTTGACAAGTCTGGAGCAAGTTGTTATCAACTTGTAGCAAGACTGATGAGCTATCAACCCTGTAACAAGTTGTTCCAACACGTCTGATACATGTCTGTTTGTAACAAGTTGCTACCAGCTTGTTCTATCAACCTTTTTGTAGCAACCTTGTTACTGCGAACACATTTCAGACTTATTGGAACAACTTGTTACTTGCATGATCTAATCAACCTTGGTAAAAGTTGTTAACAGGTACAAATTGTTAACAACTTCTTCCAATGTTGTTAACAACTTGTTGCAAGCTTGTCAAAAAACAACTTGGAACAAGCAGTGTGAACGCATTCTGATATCAGCTTGACAACAGCCTTGTTACAACTTGGTTGCATGTGTGTAGCAACTTGCGTGTTTTTATATCAGTGTTAATACTGTAGGCGTGTAGCAGTTGGTTTTATATACTTGTATTATATACTTTTGAACAGCTGCAAATAATTTGTGATTTGTCTCAAATGTCAAATCTACAGAGCTGTGTAAACAAAGTTGAACTTTTTCAAAATCAGTACTGTTTGACCAGATGTTTCCCAATAATTGCACAGCACTACTGAGTAATACAGTTCTTTGAGCAGTGTATTGTGGACACAAAAGGAAATAGTGCAAGACCAATTCATCACAATACCCACACACACATAATTAACATAATTACTGAACGGGTACTGTATATCCAAACAACTATTTCATATACATTGTAAATGTTGATACATAAAATGCTGTATTTGATATTGAATAAATAAAGAATTTCGTTATGACATTTATTGTCCTTGATAAATTATGCATACTGTATTTAACTGTTTTGTGTTCCTGGGGGAGGGGAGTTTGGCAAACCAGTTATCATTGCCAGTTTCTATGGCTATTACTGTAAAATATAATGACAGTTTAATGCAGCAGTAAACACATTCAGTTAATTGTTTTTCTTTTTCCAAGCTTTTTCCCTGTCCACCTGATGTACATGTACTTGTTGTTGTGTAATGATATGAAGAACTTAATTTTCCTTCCAATTGGCAACATACAATAAGTGAATTTTTATCATATAATATGGTATTATTAAATTATATTACTTATATTTTTCATTTTAGAAGTGGATTGGTAACAAAAACCAAAGTATAAAAAAGAGGCAAATAGATGAAGTACTATCTGACCCCCCTACAGCTGCCTCCCCCTAAAATTCCTAAGCCGCCATCAGGGATTCGTGGGTCAAGTGCATATAATTTGTTTTGTTCCAACTTCTTTCAGTCAGGTATACTAGTAGTTAAATGTATAATTTTTTTACCATTTCAAGACAATATGAGATGTGCAACATCTGCAAACACATAGTGAATTTTATCAACAAACTTTAATTCGCTAAAGTGCAAAGGCATAACAGGGCTCATCACTTGAGTGAGTAAAATTGTGTGGCATTACATTTATATTATAATGTAATTTACATAGATGAATTAAAAAGGATAACTAATTTGGGTGAAAAGAACAAGCAAGCTTCTGCAAAGTGGAACAGTTTGCCAAAAGCTGAACAGCAAGAATGGATGCAGAAAGCTACTGTCAAAAAAAGTGCGTCATACCAATTAGATGCTGCAACAAAGGAGAAGCTGATTGATCAACACATCAAGCTAATTGCAAAGGAGGTGTGTACAAGTAATCTAAAACAGTGCTATAAATTAAAATATTGTGGTAAAATACACCAAATAATATAGTACAGTATGCATGTCATTAAATTGTTGCAAATGTCAATTATTTTTGAATAGTAACGTAATTTTGTTAAAAATATCAAAGCCCAGACAGTATAACATAAACCATACATTTGTAAATGTATGTGGAAGTTAAAACAAAATGTCTTTAGTTTATGGCTTTATTTCAAATAATTGTTTGGGCTATAAGTTATGTTAATATATAATAGTTGTATATATACACATAGACATAGCTGCATAAGTATAATGAACATTTGAATTTAAGGTTACAGTTTTAATTATGGAGATAATACAAAGTGAAACTTTATGCTGTAAACTACAGTATATAACTTTGAGCCCTTTGAGATTTCTGTCTTTGATTTCTTCTCACTGGTTAACATATATGTCCATCTATAACTCATGAATATATAAATTAAAAGTTTAAAAAGAAAGTCTAGTCTTTTTACAATTTTACTTGTTCGTACAGATTAAACCTTCCATCTGAAACTTACAACAGGTGCATTCCTTTAGTGTCTAAATATTTAGCGGCATATTGCATGCATTCAAATTGCTCAGCTAAGCTATTAGTATACCTAGACGGTACACAACTTCAGCAAACTGTTCTACAAACTGTTTCCTTTTTTCTTGCAGTTAAATTATCTTGAAAGTCTTGGATGTGATTCATCATGTCTACTTCTTAATGGAAAAGATATTTTTGTCCTGGGATCAGCCCAAGGAAAAAGTTTTATTCATGGCGACTCTAGCATTATATGTAAATTCCAGAGCTTTTTTGGTAAGTTTACTGTACAGTACATACACGTATATGGGTTTTTTTACTTCAAACCTTTGTGTATAATGCATACACATTTTATTAAATATTCTCTTCCATTACATACTGCACTTATAATTATAATACTGTATAAGTATTGACCATCAGGGAGGTTTTCAATAAGGACCAAGTGAGCGCAAGGAGCTGAGAAGCCATATTGTTTACAAAATTTCCACACGAATCGGTTTGGAGAGGGAAATTGCAGAACTCTCAGGTACCAAACAAATTGCAGAATCTTGTATTCCAGACCTATCGCAAGAAAAGTCGTATATATCGGTATTTGTACACTGTATACTGTACATACAGTAGCATACCGGTATGTTGTCAGGACTTCCCAGAATGCTTTATCTGCAATGACAACGGAAACCTTCATGTTTGCATTGTGCAGGTTATTGCTGCTTCACCACAAGTATTACAACTTTACGTGTTATATAATTAATTGAAAGGTTGGTAAACTATAATTTTATCAACGAAATTCCGTCGTTTCTAGTGGAATCGTTTAATTTACTCTCAAGGCTTCCGTTCAAAACATCACTGTTTTCGTTTACTGATTATCTGTACTTCACCACCTTTTAAATCTGTTGAATTTACTAAGCACTACCTACGCAGCACTAGTCGTTTATCGTGTTATGCAATTACTGTTGCTTGTTTCAACCTCTGTATAGTCTAATGGTAAGACTTCGACATCCTGAAGTCGATAATAACAGGTTCAACTCCTGTCAGAGGTAAATGGCAGCTTAAAAATTACACAAGCTTTCAGCTATCAGCACAACAGTCTTTAGTGGTGATTATTGAAAAGAGCTCATTAAAACCTTTTGGTTGTAGAGCGTTATTTGTGTCTTTATACTGTACAATGTTATCAACATGGTTGCGACCCCTCAATATTTCATAAATTAAGTCCATTAACTCCTCCAGGCCCGAAACAATGCATTAATTTATCTGGTGTTCATTTTAGTAATTACCCTGGCTAAAAATTTTACTGTGGCTAACAACAGGCGATTTTATTCAGCAATGCGGGCAGCCCTCGGACCTGAAGAAGTGAAAAAAGAAATAAATTTTCATTACTGTACACACAAAAAATGGGTGATTTGTTTTTGTTCGCATACTACATGTTTTTGTGCATCTGTATGTGTAATGCTAAATTCAGGAGAAAATATAAGCTAATCCTCGAATGCTCAAGGTACAATACTTTATTAGTTTGATGCATATAATAAGAAAAATGATGAGTATCTCAGTTTGTTAAAAGGAGTTCATGTGGATACAGTTGATGTTAAAGAGAAAGAAGTAGCACATTTGACTTTCATTTGTTTTAAATGAAGTTGGTAGAAGGTTGGGAAAAGACTGGAAGGATCCTTTCATGCTGTTTAGCCAACTGAAGAGAAATTTATTTACAACCCTTAATGTAAAGACTGTACTGCACTGCATTGTACTGTATTCTACTGTACTGTACTCTAATTAAACTAATATTAAAATTTATTTAAGGGGAAAGTTTCCTCTATGATTTGTATGTAAGTTTTCCTCTATGTAAGTTATGTATATGTTATGTTATATAATTATAATACGATTATGTCAGTTTTATAAATCACGACTGTGTAAGACTTAGTTTAAACCCTAGTCTTAAACTTAAAGTTCCTTTATTTAAAACAAGCTCTTTCAAAGGCTTCTATTTTAACCACAGGGCCATAACAAGATGAAACCATTTGGGGGGGGGGGGTGGGGTGGGCACTGTGACTGCACGGACTAGGGGGGGGGGGTTGAAGGCATGCCCCTGGAAATTTTTGAAATATAGGGTCTCTGAAATAGGATTTCCTGGCTTTTGAGAGTAATTTCCGGGCATGTTTATAAACTGATAAGAAATTTATCTTTAATTGTTAAGGTTATAGGATTTGATGTTCTTTATCGCTAAGAGATTTCTAGCAACGATCGAACAGTGAAAACGAACACCGTTACCCAGCATTTAATAACATGAACGATCACTGATTAGTTGAGCCAGAGCAAATTATTGGGGGGCCTGAGCCCCCCCCCCCCCCCGGCCCCACCCCTGTTACGGCCCTCTAAACAGCTCTGCCTAGTATAGCTTCCAGACAATATCTACTTTCAAGAACTTTCTTCGTCAAACATATTCTTCTTTACTTCTTTAAGTTTTTGATATAGACATACCATGTACTTGGTCTCTTGTACGTGACTGTCCTTGTCACAGCGATTAGTTGCTGTATATAGAGGGGGTGCCTCGCATGGGCTAATAGACCCATTTGCACCTTTTCCATTTGGGTTATCTACTTGCATGTAGTTTATTTATTTAATTTCTTTATTTTCTGTTGTTATTAGTATGTAGTTCCCAATAAAGTTATTTAAAAAATGTCGAGAAAAGCGCTCAACAAATGAGTTAACCCAGAACGCTTATAATAGCGCCCTGGCATATCCATTCAAATATGATTTACGCTGATGTCAGCTGAAAAGAGGCGGCAAAAACAGCAAGAATATTCAAACAACATACCCCAGCTTCATAGAAAGATTTCATCTTGGTGCAGGGATTATTTTAACGTGCAGTGATAACCAATTTGTGCAGCGATAAATGAGATTTGTGCAGTGATAAGCGCAATTTTGTGCAGTGATAAATTTTTCTTTAATATTTAAGAATGGGTGTTATTTGTGAAAGGATTGCATCAGAAATTATGTTCAAAGGCACGGTATACATACTACATTCCAGCATTAGAATGTAGTATGTATACCGGGTCTGCTTTCTTAAAGATACCCCGCAGTTATCACCTTTGACAATTGATGGTCACCAGCTAGAAACGGTACGATCCCACAAAGTGCTAGGACTAATCATTCAAAACAATCTAAAATGGGATGAGCAAATCCGTTCAATCGTCACGAAGGCATCTAAACGGTTATACATTCTTCGGGTACTATGCCGCGGAGGAGTCCCTTCTGCCGACCACGATATATTACGCGCTCATTCGTTCTATTTTAGAATACTGCTGTGAGGTGTGGAATAACGCGATACCTCGCTTCCTGTCTGACGAACTGGAAAGAGTGCAAAAGCGTGCCATGCGCATCATTTTTCCCGGCCATTCATATGATGAATCCCTCCAATTAGCTAACTGTACAAGACTTAGCGACAGGCGAAACGAAATTTGTATAAAGACCTTACAGAAGATAGCTAAACGTACAGGCTCCCTTGCTGATCATGTGACACAGTCTAGAGCTTGTGCCCAACAATATTATATTAGAACTTTAAATAATCTGTCACTGTATAAGTGCAGAACTGAACGTTTTAAAAACAGCTTTTTTCCAAGAGCAATTGCAGAACTGAATGCCATGAAATAGTGGATGGAACCTAACCTAGTTTAAATGGTTGAACATTCATTTACAATTAACGTAATTTTCATTTATTTTAGCTTAGTCATAATAACCCTGTAAATAATTTTTACCATATTAGTCAAATTTGATCTTGTAAACACATTGAAATTCATTTTTTTAATGCGAAAATGTGTCATTAAACACCAAATAATAATAATAATATACTATTTAATATCAATATTTAAATTAGCAAATACCATAAACTAACAGCCTTATGCCCTTAATTTCAACTTTCAAGATACATGAGTATAGCTACTATAGCAGGCCCTACCGCCCTAATCAACAAAACGCTAGTGTTAGTTACTATTTAGTCAACCAGCCAACTCCACATAACATGCTTGAGGCTTCTCTCGTGCAGTCGATGCGTCTGTACCTGTGTGATACTGTTTGACCATCGTTATTTTGAAAATGCGAATGTATGCTGTGCGAAAGGGATTGAATCATTAAAAATTGGGAAAAAGAAGGGCCGCTTATGTATACTATGACAGTATGACTAGTTTATTATTGACGAGCTACCGAGCTACTCAGTGCTCCATCGCTGTTTAACGTGCTACTGAAGTTAGATTTTATGCCTTTTTCAGCTCTTTGTGCAGTAATAAAAATTCCTTAAAATAATCCCTGTCTTGGTTAACCGCTTTAAATCATTTCACTATGGACCTGGTAGAAAGGTATAATGTTGTGTAGGCAGTGTTTTGGATAGAACAAACTGACGAAAAGATGCTAAACTACTGAGATTTTTGGCAAATGTTACTCAGCGTGTGACTTTGCTTACCTCTGCTGCACAGTTGTTTGGTCAATCGTGGTTGCGGTGCAGCGACACTGTAAAGTTAAACTGTGTTTTAAGTGCATCTGAAGTTTTGAATTATGAAGAAAATTGTGTTTGTTTTCAATAGTTCAACAATTTATTTTAAATACATGTCGTTTTGCAGCATCCGCCTTTGATGTTTAATATTTTCTATATTAATATTTTATTTTGTATGTGTGAGTGTGTGTATTTGTGTTGTGTGTTCAAATGGTATATATGTATTGATGTAAGCCCTCCCGATAAGCAGTTTGCTTTTGGGGTAAACATCAAATAATAAATTTTAAATTAAAAAAAAAAAAGAAATGTATGACGTTTCGGAACTTCTCATCACAGTAAAATATTTAACTGCATTCGTGTCCCAGGGCTTCCCCAGGGGTGAATAAAATCGTCTGGCGTTATCCAGAATAAAATACTAAAGACTAATTCAAACAGGAAAGAGTTAGAGAGATAGTTTATAACTCATTCCTGTCCAAGGGCTTCCCCAGAGGTGAATAAAGTCGTCTGGCGTTAGCCAGAATAAAATACTAAAGAGTAATTCAGACAGGAAAGAGTTAGAGAGATAGTTTATAACTCATTCCTGTCCCAGGGCTTCCCCAGAGGTGAATAAAATCGTCTGGCGTTATCCAGAATAAAATACTAAAGACTAATTCAGACAGGAAAGAGTTAGAGAGATAGTTTATAACTCATTCCTGTCCAAGGACTTCCCCAGAGGTGAATAAAATCGTCTGGCGTTAGCCAGAATCAAAGGAAAGAGTTGAAGGCTTTGCTCGAAACGTCACGCCGGTATTTTGTTAATATAAATTTCTGCAGTTTCAATGCCACATTTTAACTTAACAGTTCAGGTAATTGAGTATAAATACTATGAAATATTAATTGTAGTTGAAAAAATGCATTTAAAGTGATTTTTGAGCAATTGAAGTGAATTTAAATTGCATAATTTTTGTTTTATTACCTAGATAGTTGAGTTAAAATACCGTACACAGCTCACTCGTAATTGAAAAAAGGCATTAAGTAATATTTTTAGTCAGGGCCTTCTTTTAAGTATTTTTCCGGGGGGAGCGTTAAAATTTCGAGTCTCGGAAATGCAATTTCCTGCATTCCGAGGGGTGATTTTTAAGAACACTGAAGGTCATAAAATGTCATAAAAACTAGTTAAAATACAACACATTTCTTACTGTTTCGCTTTGTGTCAGAACTCATCAGCATGTTCACTTTCAAATATAATATGGGAAATTTTGTGAGAAACTATATAAAGATTTTTTGTCACCATCAAAATAAATCAAAATAAAAACTATTTAACTAATATGAATATTTATCTGTAACAACTGAAACTATCCCGCTGACCATACACATTTTATCCTGGGGCGAAAAGGACTTTTACTGCGGCCCCGAAAATCAATTCGGGGCGGGGCGGGGGGGGGGGGGGGGAGGTGTTTTTTGAGCGCTTTGAGTTCATGTTTTGACGCGAGCTGGGAATAATTTTATGAAATGATTCGAAAGTATGGCGGTTTTTGTAGAACTGTTGTCGGTGCTGCCGTTTTCGAAGGCAGTTTTTTTCTCACATTTTGTGCAAGTTGGACTTTTTCTCCGCATTGGGCTTAATAATACCGAAGTAATTTCTGTTTCTTTTGAAATTTCGAAATAACTCTTTCTCGAAGTATAAAGATAATCTCGTCCACACTTGTCCGTTTTCGTTTGAAATGAATCGAAATATATACTTTTGAAACACTTTTAAACATATTCCACGCCCGAGATTTCCCTTCACCAAAATTACCTAGAACATCCAGTTTAATTGAGTGAAATGCCAAATATTACTTGTAATATATACCAACGCAATTCTAATTTTTAAACGTTTTGTCAATAATCCATTTTAAAACGATGGACTGGAAAACGACTATATTATCTATGGAAATGGAGGTTTTTGAAAACGTTTTTCAAAGTGCTAACTCGTTTGAGGATGAGGCTTTGGTCTTCTTTTGAGGTGAAGACCTACTGTACCTAATATGAACGAGTCTGCCTTCGGTACCATCTGCCAACACCACACAAAGTCTGCCATCTGTACCATCTGCAAACACCACACAAAGTATGCCATCTGTACCATCTTCAAACACTACACAAAGTCTGCCATCTGTACCATCTGCAAACACCACACAAAGTCTGCCATCTGTACTATCTGCAAACACCACACAAAGTCTGCCATCTGTACCATCTTCAAACACTACACAAAGTCTGCCATCTGTACCATCTGCAAACACCACAGAAAGTCCGCCATCTGTACCATCTGCAAGCTCTACACAAAGTCTGCCATCTGTACCATCTTCAAACACTACACAAAGTCTGCCATCTGTACCATCTGCAAACACCACACAAAGTCCGCCATCTGTACGATCTGTAAACACCACACAAAGTCTGCCAACTGTACTATCTGCAAACACTACACAAAGTCTGCCATCTGTACTATCTGCAAACACTACACAAAGTCTGCCATCTGTACCATCTGCAAACACCACACAAAGTCTACCATCCTTACCATCTGCAAACACCACACAAAGTCTGCCATCTGTACCATCTGCAAACACCACACAAAGTCTGCCATCTGCACCATCTGCAAACACCACACAAAGTCTACCATCTGTACCATCTGCAAACACCACACAAAGTCTGCCATCTGTACCATCTGCAAACACCACACAAACTCTGCCATCTGTACCATCTGGAAACACCACACAAAGCCTGCCATCTATACCATCTGCAAACACCACACAAAGTCTGCCATATGTACCATCTGCAAACACCACACAAAGTCTGCCATCGATACCATCTGCAAACACAACACAAAGTCTGCCATCTGTACCATCTTCAAACACAACACAAAGTCTGCCATCTGTACCATCTGCAAACACCACACAAAGTCCGCCATCTGTACCATCTGCAAACTCTACACAAAGTCTGCCATCTGTACCATCTGCAAACACTACACAAAGTCGGCCATCTGTACCATTTTCAAATACCACACAAAGTCCGCCATCTGTACCATCTGCAAACACTACACAAAGTCTGCCATCTGTACCATCTGCAAACACCACACAAAGTCTGCCATCTGTACCGTCTGCCAACACCACACAAAGTCTGCCATCTGTACCATCTGAAAACACCACAAAGTCTGCCATCTGCACCATCTGCAAACACCACACAAAATCTGCCATCTGTACCATCTTCAAACACTACACAAAGTCTGCCATCTGTACCATCTGCAAAAACCACACAAAGTCTGCCATCTGTACCATCTGCAAACACCACACAAAGTATGCCATCTGTACCATCTTCAAACACTACACAAAGTCTGCCATCTGTACCATCTGCAAACACCACACAAAGTCTGCCATCTGTACCATCTGCAAACACCACACAAAGTCTGCCATCTGTACCATCTTCAAACACTACACAAAGTCTGCCATCTGTACCATCTGCAAACACCACAGAAAGTCCGCCATCTGTACCATCTGCAAGCTCTACACAAAGTCTGCCATCTGTACCATCTTCAAACACTACACAAAGTCTGCCATCTGTACCATCTGCAAACACCACACAAAGTCCGCCATCTGTACCATCTGCAAACTCTACACAAAGTCTGCCATCTGTACCATCTGCAAACACTACACAAAGTCTGCCATCTGTACCATCTGGAAACACTACACAAAGTCTGCCATCTGTACGATCTGTAAACACCACACAAAGTCTGCCAACTGTACTATCTGGAAACACTACACAAAGTCTGCCATCTGTACTATCTGCAAACACCACACAAAGTCTGCCATCTGTACCATCTGCAAACACCACACAAACTCTGCCATCTGTACCATCTGGAAACACCACACAAAGCCTGCCATCTATACCATCTGCAAACACCACACAAAGTCTGCCATCTGTACCATCTGCAAACACCACACAAAGTCTGCCATCTATACCATCTGCAAACACCACACAAAGTCTGCCATCTGTACCATCTTCAAACACTACACAAAGTCTGCCATCTGTACCATCTGCAAACACCACACAAAGTCCGCCATCTGTACCATCTGCAAACTCTACACAAAGTCTGCCATCTGTACCATCTGCAAACACTACACAAAGTCGGCCATCTGTACCATCTTCAAATACCACGCAAAGTCCGCCATCTGTACCATCTGCAAACACTACACAAAGTCTGCCATCTGTACCATCTGCAAACACCACACAAAGTCTGCCATCTGTACCGTCTGCCAACACCACACAAAGTCTGCCATCTTTACCATCTGAAAACACCACAAAGTCTGCCATCTGCACCATCTGCAAACACCACACAAAATCTGCCATCTGTACCATCTTCAAACACTACACAAAGTCTGCCATCTGTACCATCTGCAAACACCACACAAAGTCTGCCATCTGTACCATCTGCAAACACCACACAAAGTATGCCATCTGTACCATCTTCAAACACTACACAAAGTCTGCCATCTGTACCATCTGCAAACACCACACAAAGTCTGCCATCTGTACCATCTGCAAACACCACACAAAGTCTGCCATCTGTACCATCTTCAAACACTACACAAAGTCTGCCATCTGTACCATCTGCAAACACCACAGAAAGTCCGCCATCTGTACCATCTGCAAGCTCTACACAAAGTCTGCCATCTGTACCATCTTCAAACACTACACAAAGTCTGCCATCTGTACCATCTGCAAACACCACACAAAGTCCGCCATCTGTACCATCTGCAAACTCTACACAAAGTCTGCCATCTGTACCATCTGCAAACACTACACAAAGTCTGCCATCTGTACCATCTGGAAACACTACACAAAGTCTGCCATCTGTACGATCTGTAAACACCACACAAAGTCTGCCAACTGTACTATCTGGAAACACTACACAAAGTCTGCCATCTGTACTATCTGCAAACACCACACAAAGTCTGCCATCTGTACCATCTGCAAACACCACACAAACTCTGCCATCTGTACCATCTGGAAACACCACACAAAGCCTGCCATCTATACCATCTGCAAACACCACACAAAGTCTGCCATCTGTACCATCTGCAAACACCACACAAAGTCTGCCATCTATACCATCTGCAAACACCACACAAAGTCTGCCATCTGTACCGTCTTCAAACACTACACAAAGTCTGCCATCTGTACCATCTGCAAACACCACACAAAGTCCGCCATCTGTACCATCTGCAAACTCTACACAAAGTCTGCCATCTGTACCATCTGCAAACACTACACAAAGTCGGCCATCTGTACCATCTTCAAATACCACACAAAGTCCGCCATCTGTACCATCTGCAAACACTACACAAAGTCTGCCATCTGTACCCTCTGCAAACACCACACAAAGTCTGCCATCTGTACCGTCTGCCAACACCACACAAAGTCTGCCATCTGTACCATCTGCAAACACCACAAAGTCTGCCATCTGCATCATCTGCAAACACCACACAAAATCTGCCATCTGTACCATCTTCAAACACTACACAAAATCTGCCATCTGTACCATCTGCAAACACCACACAAAGTCTGCCATCTGTACCATCTGCAAACACCACACAAAGTATGCCATCTGTACCATCTTCAAACACTACACAAAGTCTGCCATCTGTACCATCTGCAAACACCACACAAAGTCCGCCATCTGTACCATCTGCAAACTCTACACAAAGTCTGCCATCTGTACCATCTGCAAACACTACACAAAGTCTGCCATCTGTACCATCTGGAAACACTACACAAAGTCTGCCATCTGTACGATCTGTAAACACCACACAAAGTCTGCCAACTGTACTATCTGCAAACACCACACAAAGTCTGCCATCTGTACCATCTGCAAACACCACACAAAGTCTGCCATCTGTACCATCTGCAAACACCACACAAAGTCTGCCATCTGTACCATCTGCAAACACCACACAAAGTCTGCCATCTGTACCATCTGCAAACACCACACAAAGTCTGCCATCTGTACCATCTGCAAACACCACACAAAGTCTGCCATCTGCAAACACCATCTGCAAACACCACACAAAGTCTGCCATCTGTACCATCTTCAAACACTACACAAAGTCTGCCATCTGTACCATCTGCAAACACCACACAAAGTCCGCCATCTGTACCATCTGCAAACACACAAAGTCTGCCATCTGTACCATCTGCAAACACTACACAAAGTCTGCCATCTGTACCATCTTCAAATACCACACAAAGTCTGCCATCTGTACCATCTGCAAACACTACACAAAGTCTGCCATCTGTACCATCTGCAAACACCACACAAAGTCTGCCATCTGTACCGTCTGCAAACACCACACAAAGTCTGCCATCTGTACCATCTGCAAACACCACAAAGTCTGCCATCTGCATCATCTGCAAACACCACACAAAATCTGCCATCTGTACCATCTTCAAACACTACACAAAATCTGCCATCTGTACCATCTGCAAACACCACACAAAGTCTGCCATCTGTACCATCTGCAAACACCACACAAAGTCATCTGTACCATCTTCAAACACTACACAAAGTCTGCCATCTGTACCATCTGCAAACACCACACAAAGTCTGCCATCTGTACCATCTGCAAACACCACACAAAGTCTGCCATCTGTACCATCTTCAAACACTACACAAAGTCTGCCATCTGTACCATCTGCAAACACCACACAAAGTCTGCCATCTGTACCATCTGCAAACACTACACAAAGTCTGCCATCTGTACCATCTGCAAACACTACACAAAGTCTGCCATCTGTACCATCTGCAAACACCACACAAAGTCCGCCATCTGTACCATCTGCAAACACCACACAAAGTCTGCCAACTGTACCATCTGCAAACACTACACAAAGTCTGCCATCTGTACCATCTGCAAACACCACACAAAGTCTGCCATCTGTACCATCTGCAAACACCACACAAAGTCTACCATCCTTACCATCTGCAAACACCACACAAAGTCTGCCATCTGTACCATCTGCAAACACCACACAAAGTCTGCCATCTGCACCTTCTGCAAACACCACACAAAGTCTACCATCTGTACCATCTGCAAACACCACACAAAGTATGCCATCTGTACCATCTGCAAACACCACACAAAGTCTGCCATCTGTACCATCTGCAAACACCACACAAAGTCTGCCATCTATACCATCTGAAAACACCACACAAAGTCTGCCATCTGTACCATCTGCAAACACCACACAAAGTTTGCCATCTGTACCATCTGCAAACACCACACAAAGTCTGCCATCTGTACCATCTTCAAACACTACACAAAGTCTGCCATCTGTACCATCTGCAAACACCACACAAAGTCTGCCATCTGTACCATCAGCAAACTCTACACAAAGTCTGTCATCTGTACCATCTGCAAACACTACACAAAGTCTGCCATCTGTACCATCTTCAAATACCACACAAAGTCCGCCATCTGTACCATCTGCAAACACTACACAAAGTCTGCCATCTGTACCATCTGCAAACACCACACAAAGTCTGCCATCTGTACCATCTGCAAACACCACACAAAGTCTGCCATCTGTACCATCTGCAAACACCACAAAGTCTGCCATCTGTACCATCTGCAAACACCACACAAAGTCTGCCATCTGTACCATCTTCAAACACTACACAAAATCTGCCATCTGTACCATCTGCAAACACCACACAAAGTCTGCCATCTGTACCATCTGCAAACACTACACAAAGTCTGCCATCTGTACCATCTTCAAACACTACACAAAGTCTGCCATCTGTACCATCTGCAAACACCACACAAAGTCTGCCATCTGTACCATCTGCAAACACTACACACAAAGTCTGCCATCTGTACCATCTTCAAACACTACACAAAGTCTCTGCCATCTGTACCATCTGCAAACACCACAAACAAAGTCTGCCATCTGTACCATCTGCAAACACTACACAAAGTCTGCCATCTGTACCATCTGCAAACACTACACAAAGTCTGCCATCTGTACCATCTGCAAACACCACACAAAGTCTGCCATCTGTACCATCTTCAAACACCACAAAAGTCTGCCATCTGTACCATCTGCAAACACCACACAAAGTCTGCCATCTGTACCATCTGCAAACACCACACAAAGTCTGCCATCTGTACCATCTTCAAACACCACACAAAGTCTGCCATCTGTACCATCTGCAAACACCACAGAAAGTCTGCCATCTGTACCATCTGCAAACACCACACAAAGTCCGCCATCTGTACCATCTGCAAACTCTACACAAAGTCTGCCATCTGTACCATCTGCAAACACTACACAAAGTCTGCCATCTGTACCATCTGCAAACACCACAAAGTCTGACATCTGCACCATCTGCAAACACTACACAAAGTCTGCCATCTGTACCATCTTCAAACACCACACAAAGTCTGCCATCTGTACCATCTGCAAACACCACACAAAGTCTGCCATCTGTACCATCTGCAAACACCACACAAAGTCTGCCATCTGTACCATCTGCCAAACACCACACAAAGTCTGCCATCTGTACCATCTGCAAACACCACAAAGTCTGCCATCTGTACCATCTGCAAACACCACACAAAGTCTGCCATCTGTACCATCTGCAAACACTACACAAAGTCTGCCATCTGTACCATCTGCAAACACCACACAAAGTCTGCCATCTGTACCATCTGCAAACACCACACAAAGTCTGCCATCTGTACCATCTTCAAACACCACACAAAGTCTGCCATCTGTACCATCTGCAAACACCACACAAAGTCTGCCATCTGTACCATCTGCAAACACCACACAAAGTCTGCCATCTGTACCATCTGCAAACACCACACAAAGTCTGCCATCTGTACCATCTGCAAACACCACACAAAGTCTGCCATCTGTACCATCTGCAAACACCACACAAAGTCTGCCATCTGTACCATCTTCAAACACTACACAAAGTCTGCCATCTGTACCATCTGCAAACACCACACAAAGTCCGCCATCTGTACCATCTGCAAACACCACACAAAGTCTGCCATCTGTACCATCTGCAAACACCACACAAAGTCTGCCATCTGTACCATCTGCAAACACTACACAAAGTCTGCCATCTGTACCATCTGCAAACACCACACAAAGTCTGCCATCTGTACCATCTGCAAACACCACACAAAGTCTGCCATCTGTACCATCTGCAAACACCACACAAAGTCTGCCATCTGTACCATCTACCAAACACCACACAAATATGCAAACACTGTACACACCAAGTCTGCCATCTGTACCATCTGCAAACACCACACAAAGTCTGCCATCTGTACCATCTTCAAACACTACACAAAGCTCTGCCATCTGTACCATCTGCAAACACCACACAAAGTCTGCCATCTGTACCATATCTGCAAACACCACACAAAGTCTGCCATCTGTACCATCTTCAAACACTACACAAAGTCTGCCATCTGCAAACACCACACAAAGTCTGCCACTGTACATCTGCAAACACCACACAAAGTCTGCCATCTGTACCATCTGCAAACACCACACAAAGTCTGCCATCTGTACCATCTGCAAACACCACACAAAGTCTGCCATCTGTACCATCTGCAAACACCACACAAAGTCTGCCATCTGTACCATCTGCAAACACCACACAAAGTCTGCCATCTGTACCATCTGCAAACACCACACAAAGTCTGCCATCTGTACCATCTGCAAACACCACACAAAGTCTGCCATCTGTACACAAAGTCTGCCATCTGTACCATCTGCAAACACTACACAAAGTCTGCCATCTGTACCATCTGCAAACACCACACAAAGTCTGCCATCTGTACCATCTGCAAACACCACACAAAGTCTGCCATCTGTACCATCTGCAAACACCACACAAAGTCTGCCATCTGCACCATCTGCAAACACCACACAAAGTCTACCATCTGTACCATCTGATAACACCACACAAAGTCTGCCATCTGTACCATCTGCAAACACCACACAAAGTCTGCCATCTGTACCATCTGCCAACACCACACAAACTCTGCCATCTGTACCATCTGGAAACACCACACAAAGTCTGCCATCTATACCATCTGCAAACACCACACAAAGTCTGCCATCTGTACCATCTGCAAACACCACACAAAGTCTTCCATCTATACCATCTGCAAACACCACACAAAGTCTGCCATCTGTACCATCTTCAAACACTACACAAAGTTGGCCATCTCTACCATCTTCAAATACCACACAAAGTCCGCCATCTGTACCATCTGCAAACACTACACAAAGTCTGCCATCTGTACCATCTGCAAACACCACACAAAGTCTGCCATCTGTACCGTCTGCCAACACCACACAAAGTCTGCCATCTGTACCATCTGCAAACACCACAAAGTCTGCCATCTGCACCATCTGCAAACACCACACAAAGTCTGCCATCTGTACCATCTTCAAACACTACACAAAGTCTGCCATCTGTACCATCTGCAAACACCACACAAAGTCTGCCATCTGTACCATCTGCAAACACCACACAAAGTCTGCCATCTGTACCATCTTCAAACACTACACAAAGTCTGCCATCTGTACCATCTGCAAACACCACACAAAGTCTGCCATCTGTACCATCTGCAAACACCACACAAAGTCTGCCATCTGTACCATCTTCAAACACTACACAAAGTCTGCCATCTGTACCATCTGCAAACACCACAGAAAGTCCGCCATCTGTACCATCTGCAAACTCTACACAAAGTCTGCCATCTGTACCATCTTCAAACACTACACAAAGTCTGCCATCTGTACCATCTGCAAACACCACACAAAGTCCGCCATCTGTACCATCTGCAAACTCTACACAAAGTCTGCCATCTGTACCATCTGCAAACACTACACAAAGTCTGCCATCTGTACCATCTGGAAACACTACACAAAGTCTGCCATCTGTACCATCTGTAAACACCACACAAAGTCTGCCAACTGTACTATCTGCAAACACTACACAAAGTCTGCCATCTGTACTATCTGCAAACACTACACAAAGTCTGCCATCTGTACCATCTGCAAACACCACACAAAGTCTACCATCCTTACCATCTGCAAACACCACACAAAGTCTGCCATCTGTACCATCTGCAAACACCACACAAAGTCTGCCATCTGCACCATCTGCAAACACCACACAAAGTCTACCATCTGTACCATCTGCAAACACCACACAAAGTCTGCCATCTGTACCATCTGCAAACACCACACAAAGTCTGCCATCTGTACCATCGGCAAACACCACACAAAGTCTGCCATCTGTACCATCTGCAAACACCACACAAAGTCTGCCATCTGTACCATCTGCAAACACTACACAAAGTCTGCCATCTGTACCATCTGCAAACACCACACAAAGTCTGCCATCTGTACCATCTGCAAACACCACACAAAGTCTGCCATTTGTACCATCTGCAAGCACCACACAAAGTCTGCCATCTGTACCATCTGCAAACACCACACAAAGTCTGCCATCTGTACCATCTTCAAACACTACGCAAAATCTGCCATCTGTACCATCTTCAAACACCACACAAAGTCTGCCATCTGTACTATCTGCAAACACCACACAAAGTCTGCCATCTGTACCACCTGCCAACACCACACAACGTCTGCCGTCTATACCATCTGCAAACACCACATAAAGTCTGCCATCTGTACCATCTGGAAACACCACACGAAGTCTGCCATCTGTACCATCTGCAAACACTACACAAAGTCTGCCATCTATACCATCTGCAAACACCACACAAAGCCCGCCATCTGTACCATCTGCAAACACCACACAAAGTCTGCCATCTGTAAGCAGACAAAGTCCGCCATGTGTACCATCTGCAAACAATACTACATTTACTAAGTCTACTATTTCTGCCATTTGCAGTAAATGCTTCACATACTAAGTCTCGTCTGTACCATTGGTAAGCATGTGGTGCTGTTCATATAAGCAACTGAGTAAGCAGATACATTTATCTACCATCTGCACTGTCTGCAAACACCACACAAAGTCTACCATGTGTACCATTGGTAAACAGATCTATGTATATCCAACTACATTGAATGCATAGTACATTCTACCATGTGTATACCATCTGCAAACAGTACACTTAGTAAGCATAACAGCTGTACTATCTGTAAGCATATGTTGATCGTCCAAAAGCAACTAAGTAAGCAGATGCATTTATCTACCATTTTACGGTTTCTGAGGCTATTAAGTAAGAGTAAAAGCAAACTTATTTTATTTTTAAAGATTCAATATTTTACAACGATGTTCTGATCCAAGAAATTCTTAATAAAGTTATTTTCTCAGATTTTAAAACTAGTTTATGAAAATAATTTGTAACAAGCAACGCAAAAACAAAGTTTAAGAACTAAATGACAATTGATATAAAATTAATTATTTTGTCTAAATTGAATATTTTGCAGTGTAGATTTGTTCTTCATTCTACTCTTAATTGCATAGCCCTAGTGTCAGTGATAATAATTGAGAAGTTTTACACTTGCAGAATTTTTGTGTATCTGAACAAAGTACATTTATTGTAATATGCATTTTTTTTTTTGAAATTAGAATTTCTGAACCTAGGGACGAAACATTTTTTTGGAGGGGGGAGGGGGGGATGAGACATTCTTCAGGACAAACAATTTTTTTAGTGCCTGTACATCCGCAAACTATTTTATTTATTAGTTATTAAAGTTTTTGATATATTTATTATATTTGAAAACAATTTAATTGATCTTATCAGCAAACAATTTTTTCAACATTTATCATCCTCCCCTCTCTCCAGAAAAATAATGATTTGTCTCTTATACGAGAACAAACTTTTCTTCTCTTTTGAAAACTGTGCACTGTTTGATAATTTTAATATTCAAGAGTAACACTAGGGCTGTGTAAGGAACTAGAATGAAGCACAAATTTGGAATGTATTGTAATTATTAACTACTGTTTGGACAACCTGCGTGGTTTTTAACCTCAGTTCCGCGACTATAATTTAGTTTTTGTTTCTGTTGGTTTTTGTCACAATGGGTGATGGTAGTTGGTTAGCGTTTGTTGTGATGCTCTCTGTTTGGCTGTACTTCTGGAATCTATGGAAGAATGAATTGTTCTCTTTTAGCTTTATTAATTAACGGCTCACTGTTTCTTTATCTGGAACTCTTTTGTTGTAACTATTTTTTCAATGATGGTTTTTTCCAAAAGTTCATGATTTCAAACATTGAACTGCAGATTATAACGTCTCTCTTCAAGTGTTCAGCATTCGTTGATCATATATTGGCCAAGAACGTCTGGTTTTATCAACGGTTCATTTCTTTTTATCTGGAACTCTTTTGTTCTAACTATTCTTTTCGAAGATTATTTTTCTCCAAAAGTTCATCATATCAAACATTGAACTGCAGATTATAACATATCTCTTCAAGTGTTCAGCATTCGTTGATCATATATTGGCCAAGAACGTCTGGTTTTATCAACGGTTCATTTCTTTTTATCTGGAACTCTTTTGTTGTAACTATTCTTTTCCGGAAGATTATTTTTTCCAAACGTTCACCATGTCAAACATTCAACTGCAGATTATAATATCTCTCTCTAGGGGTCTTCTTCAAGTGTTCAGCAGTAGTTGATTACATTGGCCAAACTTTCTCAATCTGGTCCTAGCTCTTCTTTTCCAAGGTTGTGTTCCGTGGTATTTTTTTTTTTATCAAATTCATATATTCAAGGTTCAAAAATTAACGATATATATGTCTCCAAGTCTTTCTCTGGTTTCAAGCGGTTTCTCTGATACCCATCTCGTTGTCATTTGTTTCAAAATGGTCTTCTCTTTTCGATTGTAAAGTTTGGTAATATTTGGATTTCTTAAAACAATTCAGTTCATATTACATCCATGTAAACATTAACTTCTTCATTTCTTTATGGTGGTAGAATATAGGAAAGCTTTAGGTTAGTTATTGTAATCATCCATTCATGTTATTAAATGTTCATGGGTTTATTTATTTATAATTAGTTGTAGGTTTCTTGTTATCGAAGACTTTACTCAGGCTGTTTCTTTTTCATACACCTCCTGCATAGTTTTCCATGAGTGCTCGTTGGCTAAGAACTTGAGTTTTATATTGACATATTGTGATGGATGGTTGTGAACAGAAATCAGAAGGAGATTCAACCAAATACCACGATCATTCATTAAACAGCTTGACGCATGCGTCTTGCGATACCAGCCAATCAGAGGACACCGCAGCGAAAGCCAATCAACTACCGCCACGTCATATTGAGAAGACAAAAATCAACGAAGGAAATAACAAGATTATTGAAATTCTTCAAATAATTAAAATTGAAACTGAGTTTGATATTCAGACTGCAACTGCATGCACAGATTGCCCAAACGTCTGTTTTCTTGAGAAATTTTACCGAAAATATCAAAGGTCATTAAGTTACTTTATATAGTCTGTTAATTATTCATAATGCTTGTATATGAGTCCTATTTCATAGTTATTGTTTTGTTTCAAGTTTGGATGTTACAGTATATGTCTCTTTTTCGCTACAATTGTTCTTAGGATTTTAAAAAATCTTGTAGGTTTCATTAGAAATATACAACAATTCTTCACAATTGTTCATTCACACGGAGGAGATACAATGTCTACTAACCCATTGCTGTCTAGGCCCGGTGTCTGAGGGTTCTCTTTTTGCCGAGTAAAATCATCTGGCGTTAAATAGAGTAAAACAATAAAGGGACTATTTTTGACTAGCTCAGACAAGAATGGTTAATCACTTGTTAACGTATTGCTGCCTAGGACGTCTGAGGGTTTTCTCTTTGACAATTAAAATTATCTGGCGTTAGATTAAAAACAATAAAGAGATTGTTCAGTTGGCCCTCCCAAGCAGGAATGGGTTAATCATTTGTTAACTCATTGCTGCCTAGGATATCTGAGGGTTCTCTCTTTGACAGTAAAATTGCCTAGTGTTTAATAGAGTAAAACAATGAAGGGACCGTTTTGGCCCTCCCAAGCAGGAATGGGTTAATCACTTGTTAACTCATTGCTGCCTAGGATAGCTGAGGGTTCTCTTTTTGAGAATAAAATTGTCTGGTGTTAGAGTAAAAAAATAAAGGGACCGTTTTGGCCGTCCCAGGCAGGAATGGGTTAAACGAGCACAATTCTTCATGTTTGTAAGTCCTCTAATCATATGTTCTTTCACATCAAATTTTCACATATATCATATCTTGTTTTCAACATAGCCAAATGATCATCTTAGTTTCATTGTTATAGAAAACCATCTATACTTTGCCTTTTCCACTATGTAAATGTCTGTTGATTCAGCGCTGATTACTCTGACCATATCTCCAACAATTCTTTCACCAAGTCTTTCTCCACCAATTCTTGAAGTCCACCCCGGATATGGGAAGTTTTCTCGTAGTCTTTGGAATAAGGTTCACTTTACGAATGCCACCATACTCCACCAACTGCCTTCCTCACCACTGTGCCACACTTTATCGCTTATATAAACGACTATCGGAGAAACAATCTCGTATCAAGTAAGCATGCAAAGTACGCTGGGTCGAAACTTGGATGGAAACAAGTGACATGAATGCCACGTTTGTACATTATCGCGCCGACTTCGGAATAACGATCGAAACTCGAATTGAAATAAAATAATTTGATTGGCTATAAATCCCACGTTTTTACATCATCGAACCGACTTCGGAATAACGATTATGGCTTTGAATGCATCGGACACGATCAAGTAGAGTTTTATTTTCTTAAATTTATATCGTTCAGTCTTAGGCATGAGAAGAGTTTAGTTTGAAAAAGAAAAGTTCTGTGACGTCTAGTGGAATAAAACATGAAGCGTGAAAACGTAATTTTTTTGTTTATTTTTTTATTTCAAAAATATTTAGAATAGTGTTTGTCCAAAGAGCAACAGTTCTCATCTAGGGAACTTACACTGAATAATTTACAACAATATCATAATCAATCTCGAGATATTACATTATTTACATATTTTTTTAAACAGAAGATAAAAGTTCTAAGCTTAGAAATGCAATAATCAAATAACTAATTATACGTATTAAGAAAAAAGTAAGCGACTTTATATATTCAGGGTAACATACGACAGTATTTAGATACTGATAATCCTAGTTTATATAATCCTATCATAGTTTGGTGCTCCATTGAGTTCTGGATACACTTGGGAAGTTTGGAGAGCACTAAAAAATCTAGATTATCGGCTACGCTAGCTCAACCAACTCGTATACGCTTTTTTCGTGCTCTCTGAACTTCCCGCGTGCATCCAAAACTTCCCGCGTGCATCCATAACTTCCCGCGTGCATCCAAAACTTCCCGCGTGCATCCATAACTTCCCGCGTGCATCCATAACTTCCCGCGTGCATCCATTTAACAAATAGATTCCATTTTGCCGTTGTCTGTTCAGTTATAGATGCACAGATGACGTCACAACGTTGGTAAGAACAAAAAAGTGGCCCACGAGACGCAGTCGAGTGGGTCACTGATGTTCTTACCACGTTGTGACGTCTTCTGTGCATCTATAATTACTGAACAGACAACAAAAAATGGAATCTATTCGTTTTATACAATACAAAAATTACACAATACTTCTTGCCAAATTTTGGGGCATGAAGAAAGAAAAAAGCAAGTCAGCTGACGTGATCTGACGTGATCCATGTGTCTGTCCTCTAATAGATCATGGGCAACAACCAATGAAAACACGCATAGAAACCAGGGTATTGTATAAAACTCGATGGATCACGCCAAACTGAACCATTTCTTAATTAAATTACTTAATTATATAACTACTTTATGTAACAGTACTATAGTAAGAACAAGACGCCTGGTCAGGCGTTCACTCGGGCTACTGCAAAATCACGCGCAGGTTGTCACATAGAAAACGCAATTTGCAATACACAAAACACGATTGCCTGTAACGTATTTCCACACATGTACACAGCGTTCATATGTCGAGTCTCTTCGGGTATTAAATATCAACACAGCTAGCGACATTACTGACCAATATCAAACTATGTCTTTGAACACGCAAAACATATCCGAGACGAGAAAGACTTGATTAGACTCTGATCATCAGACAGTATGAAAGCTAAGAAAGAAAGCATTATTTCCACACATGTACAGCGTTCATATGTCAAGTCTCTTCGGGTATTAAATATCAACACAGCTTCATGTATACGGCGTGTGAGATCGTAAGCGTATATAATATCAAGATACTTGCCAGCGACATTACTGACCAATAACTATGTCTGTGAAAACACGAACACATCCGAGAGGAGAAAGACTTGATCAGACATCAGGAAAGCAAAGAAAGAAAGCATTTGGCATGCACGCATCAGTTTCGCGGAGACGGCGGAATACTTAAATGCGCAACTTGACTTGAGCCTGCACTTTCTGACTAGAAAGGCCTGCGGAGTAGGCTAAGAGCATGACACAGAAGGAAAAAAAACAAAAAACAAACCCGAGCCGAAACCTAGACTCGGCCTACCACAGTAGCCCGAGTAATTAGCATATACCTCGCAGGTGAATAGTGCTTTTCAAGCAATCTGATTGGTTCTTCTAGCTCGGGATATCCTGCACTATTCACCTGCGGGCAAAACAAAATGGTGGACACTTTTGGTTTGTTTACTGAAGCAGGAGATTTTGTTGATAAACAAGGCTGATCACGAGAAAAGTCAACAAAATTAAGTAGAAGAGTGTCCACACGTATGTTTCTTTACAATTTTCTAGCCATTAATATATTCAAAAGTTGTAAAAACTGTTTTGTCGACAAATATCGAGTACGTCAAGTGCCGTTTATAGTGCCCAAGTTGCTAGCGGGCGTGTCTGTATAAAATACCGAAAAATATAAGAATGTTAAAGTTGTTATTTCATTTATGAGGTATATGCTAAAACAATTATTCACCTCAGTGTCGGTGAATAGTGTGCCGAAGTGCCGAAGCGGCTCGGTGAATATCTAGCACTATTCACCTCCACTTCGGTGAATAATTGTTAAATATTACAATATGAGTGGTCGTGTTGTATATGGAATATACAAACTTCAGCTGAAGGCGAGAGATCTGAAATTTTGTTGTAAAACTGGAATCCAAATAAACTTTTCGTGCAACTTGCCTACTACAAAATCAGTTTCGCGATGAGATGTCACGTGCTAACTAAGTGTTCCTGTTGTTAAGAACTCAGTACTTGGTGTAGTAATGAACCCACTATCATCTATTGTAATTGGTTTATATAGGTCATATGTTTAGTCAGGTGAGTAACACGCTGTTCTCTCCCTGTTACTTCTCTCTTCGATCTGTTCTTCGTTATATCAAGTTATGTTATGTTATGTTCATTAAAGATGGGTTAAACCATTAAACTCGTTCGTCTAGTTCCTCATTTCCAACAGGTTATGGGCCCAGATAGATCCACATGCCCGGGACGTTTAGATCTACAGGACTAAATCTAAGTGGGCAAATCGAACGAAGTTTTATGTGAGCTTTCCCACTGAAAAATGACCTCGTCTTCTGATATGACGATGAACAACACGCTGAAGATTGCGAAGTTGAACGTTTCGAATTATCGAACGTGGTCGTTCAACATGCGGTTGTACTTGGAGAGTCTTGATCTGTATGGACACGCTGATGGATCAGCTGTAACTCCTGATGATGATGCTACCGCTGAAGTGCAAAGAAGTTTCAGTTCTGGTGCGAAGAAAGCATGGACATACATTTGCTTGGCCGTGGAACCTGAACAGCAAATTCATGTCAGAGATACGAAGACTGCAAAGGAAGCCTGGGATGCTTTGAAAAGCCAGTTTGCACGAGAATCAATTCTGCAAAAGGTTAGATTACGTCAACAATATTATTCATGTCGATTTCGTAGTGGTGGTAATATGTTGGAGCACAACAATCATTTGAGATCGCTGTATGACCAGTTAAAGGAGATGGGAGTCAGTATTGATGACAAAGAGCTGGCAATAACACTACTCGCTAGTTTGCCTGAAGAATTTAAGCCTTTGATTACTGTTCTTGATGCTGTTGGTGAAGCTAATCTGTCCTATGAAAAGGTCAAAGGTATGCTCCTGAATGATGTTGATATTAAGAAGTCTGAAGATGCATTCTCTGCCAGACGATCGTTGGGACATAATTATCGGAAGAATAGAAAGCAGTGGCGTAGCTCAAGTGGAACTGGAAGTCATGAGATAAAGTCTGATAAAACCTTTCAAGGATTATGTCATTCCTGTCATGAAAAAGCACATTATGCAAGAGACTGTCCTCAGAAACGAAATGCCAAAGAGAACTCTCAGAGTGGTCCTATGCAAAGCAAGACCAAGGGATGGGCTCATTGTGCTGAAGAAGAAAATCCTGATTCAATTTTTGATGAAGAAGCATTAGTTACTTCTGATCTAGTGGATAATTCTGGCTGGATTATTGACTCTGGAGCGACACAGCACATGACATTTAACATGCAGAAGTCGTTTGTTTGACTATGTCGAATTTAAGCAGCCATGCTTTGTTAATCTGGGTGATAATCGTACCGTTTTAGCATATGGAAAAGGCACGTACCGTTCACCAAACAACTGTTCCCTACAACCCAGCTCAAAATGGAGTTGCCGAAAGAATGAATCGCACAATTGTGGAAGCAGCGCGATCAATGATGTCTCACTCAAAGATGCCAATGGAATTCTGGGCTGAAGCTGTTAATACTGCTGTATATCTTCGAAATCGCAGTTCAACAACTTCACTGAAAGGCATTACTCCATATGAATGTTTGTTCAATCGAAAGCCTGATGCTTCAAACCTGAAAGTATTTGGATGTCTAGCATTTGCTCATATTCCAGAGAATCAACGCAAGAAATTTGAAGAGAAATCATGTAAAGCTGTATTCGTTGGCTATCCTGAAGGAACAAAGGGTTATAGACTCTATGATCTGTCTACTAGCCGTTTTATTTGCAGCAGAGATGTCGTATTTGCAGAAGAGAAGTTCCATGATTTTGATAATGGATATTCATTGAAATCTGATTCGCATTTCTATTATCCAGTTGGTGATGGTTCAGAAGCTGTTCAAGATGTCCAAGTTGTTGCACTGATGAAGAGGATGACGGCGACACAGATGATGGACAAACTGAACCTGGCAATGATGTTGAACCTATACATCATAACCAACCAGTGGGAGCAACCTATGAAGAGAACTTCATAAGGGAGGTGGAAGATTTGGATCCCCAAAGACGGCGCAGACCTCCTGCCAGATTCAATGAGGAATGTTATGCTGCAGATGATCTCACAGCTGACATTAACGAGCCAAGAAATATTGGAGAAGCATGGAATGGAGAACATTCTGTTCATTGGAAAGAAGCAACGAACTCTGAGTATGATTCACTCATAAGTAATCACACTTGGGATCTTGTTCCATTACCAAAAGGAAAGAATGTTGTCGGCAGTCGTTGGGTGTTCAAAGTGAAACGTGGTGGTGATGGCTCTGTTCAAAGATTTAAGGGACGTCTTGTTGCACAGGGATATTCACAGTCACAAGGAATTGATTATCAAGAAGTCTTTTCACCCGTGGTGCGTTACAGTTCAATTAGATCATTGTTAGCTGTAGCGAACATTTGTGATTGGGAAATTCATCAAATGGACGTGAACACAGCTTTTCTACAAGGTGATCTAGATGAAGAGATCTACATGAAGAAACCTGATGGTTATGTAGACAAGGAGAGACCAAATCATGTCTGCAAGTTGAAGAAAAGCATTTATGGCTTGAAGCAAGCTGCTTGTTGCTGGAACTTTGCAATTGACAATTTTCTGAAGTCAAGTGGTTACCAGAACAGTGGTGCAGATCCATGTTTGTACATCAAGTCAGTGAAGCAGAAGGATGGTAAGATTGATTTTATCATTCTAACTCTTCATGTTGATGATATCTTGTTGTTTTCTAACAACATTGAAATGATGAAGAAGGAGAAGATGTCACTTGGTAGAAGATTCAAAGTTGAAGATCAAGGTGAAGTGCATTATGTTCTCGGTTTGTTAGTGAAACGAGACCGCAAATTAAGAACACTCACTATCAGTCAGCCGAAGTATATTCAAGATGGAGAACTGCAAACCTGTATCTACTCCACTCGAACCAGGAAGGAAATTTCAACAGTTATCTCAAAGTGAAAAGCCTATTGATGTTCAAGGCTATCAAATGATCATTGGTTGTTTGACATATCCAACAACTGCTACACGTCCAGATCTTGCTGCAGCAGTTGGTATACTTTCAAAGTTCATGTCAAAACCTGGACAGGATCATTGGCAAGGTGTGAAGAGGATCATGAGATACATTCAAAGGACACTCAATTATTGGCTCACATTTTCTGCAAATGATAACAGTCACATGTTATCAGGTTTTTCTGATGCGGATTGGGCGGGTGATTTGGATACTCGACGTTCAACCTCCGGATACATATTCCAAATTCAAGGTAATACTGTTAGTTGGTGCAGTAAGAAACAAGCCTCCGTGTCGAACTCAACTACTGAAGCCGAGTATGTTGCACTGAGTGTAGCTAGCCAAGAAGCTATTTGGATGAGAAGATTACTTTCTGATGTTAGACTGAAACACGAAGAACCAACAACTATCTATGAAGATAATCAAGGAGCAATTGAACTCTCCAAGAATCCGAGATTTCACAATCGAACAAAACACATTGATGTTTCATATCGTTTTATCAGAGAGCAAGTTAATCGTAAAGCTATTTCTGTTGAGTATTGTTCTACTGAAAACATGTTAGCGGACATTATGACCAAACGTTTACCTAAGAACACTTTTCAGAAATTCAGACACTTTTTAGGAGTTAAGAATATTTATTGACATTTATGTATTTTATTGTAGTGTGATCATTAAGTGGGAGTGTTAAGAACGCAGTACTTGGTGTAGTAATGAACCCACTATCATCTATTGTAATTGGTTTATATAGGTCATATGTTTAGTCACGTGAGTAACACGCTGTTCTCTCTCTGTTACCTCTCTCTTCGATCTGTTCTTCGTTATATCAAGTTATGTTATGTTATGTTCATTAAAGATGGGTTAAACCATTAAACTCGTTCGTCTAGTTCCTCATTTCCAACACCTGTATCATGTAGTTTGTTTGATTTACTTTAGATTCATCTCACAGCGATCAGAGCTACTCCGTTTTGTACAACCTACTTTCGAGCGATCGGGAAACCACCTCACGAAGCTGTAGCTTTGATCGATTGCTAGAGTCGGCATGTGAGCGGTTTGTCGTCCTCGCTGAATCCTTTTCATTTTCTAACATGCGTTGCAGATCTCGTAGATTTTCATAATATATTGTCGTTGTTGCATGTTGTTCACCACAGCATTTTATCATTATGTCAAGTGCACGTTGGCATCACTGCAAAGCTGAGCTGTAGTCTTTCATGTTGTCTTGTACTAATCCAATATTGTTGTAGGAGTCCGCTGTGTCTGCATGTTGTTCACCGTACAGTTTTAATCTTATGTCAAGTGCACGTTGGCAGAATGCAAAGCTGAGCTGTAGTCTTTCATGTCGTTTTGTACTACTCCAATATTGTTGTAGGATTGTGCTGTGTCTGCATGTTGTTCACCGTACAGTTTTAATCTTATGTCAAGTGCACGTTGGTATGCTGCAAAGCTGAGCTGTAGTCTTTCATGTCGTTTTGTACTACTCCAATATTGTAGTAGGATTGTGCTGTGTCTGCATGTTGTTCACCGTACAGTTTTAATCTTATGTCAAGTGCACATTGGTATGACTGCAAAGCTGAGCTGTAGTCTTTCATGTTGTATTGTACTACTCCAATATAGTTATAGGATTCTGCTGTGTCTGCATGTTGTTCACCGTACAGTTTTAATGTTATGTCAAGTGTATGTTGGTATGACTGCAATGCTGAAGTGTAGTCTTCCATGTGGTATTGTACTACTCCAATATTGTGGTAGGACTGTGCTGTGTCTGCATGTTGTTCACTGTACAGTTTTAATCTTATGTCAAGTGCACGTTGGTATGACTGCAAAGCTGAGCTGTAGTCTTTCATGTTGTATTGTACTGTTCCAATATTGTTGTAGGATTGTGCTGTGTCTGCATGTTGTTCACCGTACAGTTTTAATCTTATGTCAAGTGCACGTTGGTATGACTGCAAAGCTGAGCTGTAGTCTTTCATGTTGTATTGTACTACTCCAATATAGTTGTAGGATTCTGCTGTGTCTGCATGTTGTTCACCGTACAGTTTTAGTCTTATGTCAAGTGTACGTTGGTATGACTGCAATGCTGAAGTGTAGTCTTTCATGTTGTATTGTACTACTCCAATATTGTGGTAGGATTGTGCTGTGTCTGCATGTTGTTCACCGTACAGTTTTAATCTTATGTCAAGTGCACGTTGGTATGACTGCAAAGCTGAGCTGTAGTCTTTCATGTTGTATTGTACTGTTCCAATATTGTTGTAAGATTGTACTGTGTCTGCATGTTGTTCACCGTACAGTTTTAATCTTATGTCAAGTGCACGTTGGTATGACTGCAAAGCTGAACTGTAGTCTTTCATGTCGTTTTGTACTACTCCAATATTGTTGTAGGATTGTTCTGTGTCTGCATGTTGTTCACCGTGCAGTTTTAATCTTATGTCAAGTGCACGTTGGTGTGACTGCAAAGCTGAGCTGTAGTCTTTCATGTTGTATTGTGCTACTCCAATATAGTTGTAGGATTCTGCTGTGTCTGCATGTTGTTCACCGTACAGTTTTAATCTTATGTCAAGTGCACGTTCGTGTGACTGCAAAGCTGAAATGTAGTCTTTCATTTTGCGTTGTACTATTCCAATATTGTTGTAGGATTGTGCCGTGTTTGCATGTTGTTCAGCATACAGTTTTAAAGTTATGTCAAGTGCACGTTGGTATGACTGCAAAGCTGAGCTGTAGTCTTTCACGTTGTATTGTACTACTCCAATATAGTTGTAGGATTCTGCTGTGTCTGCATGTTGTTCACCGTACAGTTTTAATGTTATGTCAAGTGCACGTTCGTGTGACTGCAAAGCTGAAATGTAGTCTTTCATGTTGTATTGTACATCTCCAATATTGTAGTATGTGTCTGCCGTGTCGGCATGTTGTTCACCGTACAGTTTTAATGTTATGTCAAGTGCACGTTGGTATGACTGCAAGGCTGAAGTGAAGTCTTTCATGTTGTCTTGTACGAATCCAATACCGCAGTAGCATTCGGCAGTCTTTGGATGTGGTTCACGATACAAATCTATTCTAACGGAAAGTTCTTTCTGTAAGGACTCTAGGGCAAGGGAGTCTTGTTTATTTATTAAAAAATGGTATACCCCTGTGACTCCGTACAATTCTGCTAGTCTTTCTTTTTGGAACTTCTGACGTTCCGTGTTTCTTGATTCACTTCCATATTCACTATTCTGGTTGACATATATTTTCTCAATTTGAATATCTTTTTCGGTATTTTTATCTGTTTTCTCCATCTTTGATGCATCATTATGTGTAGATAAATATACCAGAGCTAGGTCACTCATCTGAAGTATGTTAGCTAATGAGTTATTCCAAATTGGAAACGATTCTTCTAATTGCGTTTGTATTTCTTTAACGATAATACTCAGATTCGTCTTCATCTGATCGCATAAATATTCCCTCGCCCATACGCTTAGTCGAGAAATAACCCATAAAATTAACGGTTGGTTTTGTAAAGTTGTGCCGTCACGTGAGTGAGTTTTGCCCTGCGAGAGCTGTGTTTTGTCCTCTTTACCTCCCAACGAACTGGCCAGAAAAAGGCCCAAGTCCCCAACAATTTTGCTCTCTTCGACTGCCATTTTACTGAATTGCGTCGATTTTGCGGAATTATTCAGAAAATTGTAACAGATAGCCAGAAGATGTAACACTAAAACTTTCCAAATCTTGTGCTCCACAGTCTCTCCGATATGTAGAAGAGCTTGCTCCATTTGTTGAATACCGAAGTCTGGCCTTTCGTTTGAAAGACCATGGAAGCCCTGGTAGCACAGATACTTTGCTTTAGTTATACCAGGTTTTGAGTAAATTTTCTCTTTAGTTCCTTCAACATCCGCTACAAATATTCCTTTTCTACCTATGTTGTATGTTTCTTGAAACGCTTTGCTCACAGCAAGCGAAGCACAAGCTACATGGTTCGATTGTTCTTGTGCTTTCTTATATGCCAAGTGGTACAAGTCGTTAATTTTCCTCCTTTCGTAAGGATAAATAGCATCTAGGAATAGCTCAGCGTCTACTAGAACATCAAACAGCTTGTTACACAGTTTATCATGCTGAAAACCTTCATGCAAACCCAAACTAATGTTTTGCTCTTCTTGGTAAAACTTTACAAAGGCCGCCATTGATTTGCCCATTAAGAACTGCTCGTTTAGTTCACCGAACAGATGTATGTAAAAATCATAGAACCGAATTTTTGAGGAAATTAGAACCTCTTTTAACTCTTTTTCTCCCTTTTCAATCGCAAAGGACTGAAGTAGTGGGTGCAATGAAAACATTTTTGAGCTATCAATTTTGGAACTTAAATCAATTATGGATTTTTTCTCAAGATTTTCTAATGTCTGCCTTGCTATAAATTTCTTTCCACCAATAACAGCTACCGCAGCGTCGAGGTGAAAATCAACACCGGCAAATACAGACAAAGAAATAAACGCTTCTTGCTCTTGACTAGAAAGCTTATTGAAAGAAGATTGCAAAAGAACTTTCATTCTTAAATCAGTGGGATAGCTGGGATTGTCAATTATTTCTAGTATGTCTTCTGAACCTTCACGAATCTCGTCAAGACAATCACTTGGCGTCAGATTATCTTCCTTAATCATGGAGCACAGCAGTTTTATTGCTAACGCCACATTTCCGCAACTTTGTGCTATTTGAATAGTAAGTGCTTGGTTGGCAGAAGGAAGAAATTCCGAAACTAGGCTCTCTGAAGATTGTGGGTTCAAGGGCCCGATTCTGATACTCTCGTTTCCAACAATTCTAAAATTTAAGAAATGTAGGGATTCTCGAGTTGTTGTAAGAAAACGTACACTTTGACAGAGCCCTAGAATCTCCTGAATGAAATGCAATATGTCGTCTTTCAAAGACTTGGATTCATCATTATTTGATTTGCTACATTCCAAAAGATCATCAAGGTTATCAAGAATTACAAAAAATCGAGAATGAATTTCTTCGAAAATGCGACACAGCTCGTCTGCTGGAGTTAAACTTGCGTTCAAACTTGATTTTGCGGAGGGCTTGAAAAAACTCAAAAGTTTTGAAATGAATTCATCCTTAGTGCTTATACCTCGAAATGTAAAGAAATATACCGACTGGCTTTGGGACTGAAGATCGTGTCCGATCGCAATGGCCGTTGACGTTTTGCCGAATCCCGGTGATCCGCAAATACTAACAAGTCGCGTGGATTCCGACGTTAATGACGCCATGATTTTTTCGCGTTCTTCTTTTCGACCTATAAAGTGTGGCACCTTGTCGGGAAGGCACGACGCGGGTAAAGAACTTGGATTTCCTAATTTTAAAATAAACAATTCATTTAATGACGAACTACGTTTAAGAATTTCCGCATATCTGAAGTTAAATCTGCAGTTTGGTGGATTATCAACAATTCTTGTCTTTGTTTCTGTATTTGATGTTTTAGAAAATTAGTTTTATGGAAGGAATAACAATGCAAGACTGATAACGTTAAAACTTCATTGTCCTGGCTAAAAAAAAGGCTTTTGAAAAACTTTAGAACAAGAAAGAAATAATGTTCTGCTTAGTGTGAGTGAGTGAGTGAGTGAGTGAGTGAGTGAGTGAGTGAGTGAGTGAGTGAGTGAGTGAGTGAGTGAGTGAGTGAGTGAGTGAGTGAGTGAGTGAGTGAGTGAGTGAGTGAGTGAGTGAGTGAGTGAGTGAGTGAGACAGTGAGACAGTTAGACAGACAGTGAGACAGACAGACAGACAGACAGACAGACAGACAGACAGACAGACAGACAGACAGACAGACAGACAGACAAACAGACAGACAGACAGACGGACGGACGGACGGACGGACGGACGGACGGACGGACGGACGGACGGACGGACGGACGGACGGACGGACGGACGGACGGACGGACGGACGGACGGACGGACGGACGGACAGACAGACAGACAGACAGACAGACAGACAGAAGTACAGACTTAGGGGCCGTTCATACGAGGAGGGCTTAGCCTATTTTCTAGGCCTTCCTCGGTTGACACGTTTCGGAAGTGATCCGAACGGACCCGCTAGGAAAGGCCTAGCAACATTCGTAAACACTTTCACTTTACAGCTCAGATGTTTATTGAGGAAGAATTGTGATGTTATGACGGCCTAAGTGTTTCCTGACACTTACTGTTTCCATCTGCATAAAATAATACAAGTGTCCTAGCTTCTTATCACTAGCTTTCCTTCTGCAACCGCCAAAAGTTGAAAGTTAAACAGTTAAATTTTTCTTTTCGAGCTCCAATTGGAATATATTCCATAATTTCCTTCTTCCGATTGTAAAATCTTCGCAGATATCCTTATGCTTTTTATATAATATATGTCGCTACGCTAGATCCCAGGAACACTCGAAGGGACAGAACGATTCTGGGCAGGACCTTTTTACGAATGTTGCTCACTGATCTACAGTCGTTGGCATATCTAAGCGTGTACACCGCCTGTCAAAACATGTTTTATGTCAACGTCAAAGTTAAATGTTTACCTTGGGAACGTATTAGGTTTTCATTCGATACATTCGAACCAATACGTTATTGTCACATGAATGTGCCCTTAGCCAATCACGTCTCGCCAATCCCACGGTGTTGATTTCAAAACGGTTAACTTTGGCTTAAATTTAGAACATGTTTTGACGGGCGGCGTACACGCTTAGATGCCAACGACTGTGTATTATTTGAGATCAGTGATGTTGCTAGGCCTTCTCGTTTCCAGCCTCTCCCCAGTCTTCCCAAGAACCCAAACCGACTACGCGGCCAAGCTCATGGCGGAATCGAAAGGCTTAGAAACTAGGCTAAGACGGGCTAGTGCGGTTACCAGGCTGATTTTATGTCACAAAAATCTTATTACGACTATTTGAGAAATGCAAATCACAAACGAAGCAAAATTGGGTTTGTTTTTCTGTAGGTATAGCACATGGAGTATTATAATTCCTTTTTGGTCAAAGAAAGATTTTCGTGACATAAAATCAGCCTCCGGGCCAGCCCACCTCATATGAACAACTCCTGAGAAGTCGAGATTTTCGTTCTTACCTGGTATGTTGCATTTCCCATCAATGTTCAACTTTTCACTTCTGATTTTCTTAAACTCTTCCTTGAATTCTTCCTTAGTAGTTTCTTGAACTTTACGTATCCTGAGTAACTGATCAGAAAGAGCCTCTGTGCGCTCACCAATAGCCTCCGTGCGCTTATCAATAGCAGATATCTTAGCAATAACTTCACCTTGAAGGAACGTATTGCTTGCCTGCAACTCGTTCTGGAAACGTTCTTTTAACTCATTAACTCTCGCCGTTGGAAAATCTGCTTCAGAGAGGCCACCGATAGCATCAATAGAAGCTGTACTAGGAATAAAAGCCGATAAAAGCGTCCTTTGCTAGCTGAACGTACTGATCAAAGTCAGCTTTGGCGATTCTAGGTTCAGCTGCGTGACAAAGAGTGTTTCTTAGTAGTCGTAATTGATCAATAGCCAACGTCAGAGTTTCATCTTGATCCCCGCTAGGACTGTTCACTGTTGGATGAAAAGGACTTGGTTTTGGTGTTCTTCCTTTTAAATAAAACTCAGCAAGTGTCTTCTTGCTGCTTGGCAAGACAAAGGTTTTGGCAAAGATAGTGGCTTTGAACAGAGCTGTGCAGTCCCACTCTTTGATAGACTTAGTAATTGGTATAGCGGTTTTGGGGCCTTCGCTTTTGAGAAGCATATTCCGTACAGCAACGGAGTCATCCCAAAGTTGGTAACCAGGCAACACACCAACCTTGCTGTCCCACATTGATATAAACGTTTGACGTAGAGTCTTGGGGAACTCGTCGAGAACGATGGAGGAAAATTTAAAGAAATTTAATTCGTCATTGGAGAACGGTTTGACCGCCATTTTCCTTAGTGTTTGTTTTATTTAATAGTGTTATTGAATATTGACTGAATTTCTTGACGTAGAGAAGTTGGTTATCTTTCTGGGCAGAGCCCCATTGGTGTCTTCTTAATCAAACGTACAAAGTCACCGTTCTATAATGAAAATTACATAAAAATTATTTTTGTTGAACAATTTACTGATTTGACAAATAAATATTTGGGGTCACAAGGGCCATCCTAAGGTCCTATTTTCCAAAATGTGCAGTTCTATAAATGTATAATGGACAGCTTAACCTCGAGTTTTGATCGTGACCATCTTTGATTAGATTATTTTTGTAAAGGAAAATTTCATCCTTTAAAATCTGCTATTCCGTGATTGGCTCTTTCCTATTTCTATTGCGTTTGCACCAATCAGAAAAGGCGGTGACATTTTTTGCACCGCGTGTAATTACAGTGTTTTGTACTATTCACTATTAACATACCAGTGTTCACTTGAACAAATTTACACTAACAGATCGGGTAAAATGTATAATGCTGTTGTCAATAGTTTGTGGGGCCAACCATAATAACCTATGTACTATAAATTTGTAAGTAATATTTCATAAACGATTGGCAGTGTTTTACCAGGGTTACTGAAACAAGAGAGGATAACGAAAATCACGAGGCCGTTAAGCGAGTAATTTTCATTGTTCTCGAGTGTTTGTAAAACATGAGAGAATAATGACAATTTTTATTGTTTTCGAATGTTTTATAAACACGAGAGAACATTGAATATTACGAGGTAATAGGCCGAGTGTTTTTTGTTGTTCTCAAGTGTTTGAAAGACACCTCCCTGGTAAAACACGATACACGAGTTTATGAAATAACTTCTCAATCGTTAATTATAGTACAGGGCCTTGGTGATATTGGTGCATATTACATTTCACGTTGAATGTTATATTTATAGACAATGATTTTACGTTGAATTTATAATTAAGAAATGTGGTAATAAACGGTTCTTTGTTTGTGCCGTTTATTATCTGATTTCTTAATTATGAATTCAGTTTGTGCGACTTTTACCGGGTTTCACCCGGTAAATTACCGTGTGGTAGTCATTCGAATTTCTCTTTCCGTGTTCGACAATTTGGTAATTTCCGTACTCTATTGTCTTCATGAAGCAGCGGTAAAGATCATACCACTGGCATTGTGTTTACATCTGCCTTCCATTATTTATGATTTAGAGGACGAAGGGTGTGTGCACGCAGGCTACTTGTGATTAAGCAGCAACAATGTGACGCTTCAGGTGCTAGGTTTTTCACCTGGACAAATACTGCTCTAATTATATTGGTGTAAACCAAAGGTAGTTTTTACTTGAAAGAAAACCTTTGATAACCAAAGTTAAAAGCGCGTGAAACAGTCTCTTGCTAAACAAGTTCGAACCCCCCATTGCTTGTCCCGCCATCTTTGTTTACGATCTGCCAGTCGTTTATCACGCGCACATTCCCATCACGCACAGCAACCCCCCCCCCCCCCCCCCCCAATGATCTACAATCATGGTCATACATAATTGAGACAGCACTAGGTGGTCCTCCGAATACCTGAAGGGACTACGAAAAAGACACAACCTGAAACATGACGGGAAATTACTATGTCCCAAAGTTGGAGATGTTGTAATCGTCAAAGGCGACGAGAAGAATCGAGGGAAGTGGAAGCTTGGAGTAGTACAAAGCATCATTATTGGTTGTGATGGGATTATAAGAGGAGCGAGATTGCGAGTAGGCCAGAGTATCCTGGAACGTGCGGTACAACACCTTTATCCAATGGAACTGTCGTGTGATAACGTGACCAAGCCAAAGACAGTCAAACTCAGGGCTGACGCCTTGGAGTTTCGACCGAAAAGAAACGCAGCAGCGATAGCGGCATGTCATATCCAAGACATTGCACAACGCGAGGACAATTAGAACACTCATATAGTTAAAGACAATATTTAATCATTATAGTTAATCAAGTTCAACTAATTCCATAAACAGTTATGTTGATCGAACTTTACATTTATCTGAACATTTATTTAGTTTAAACACAAGCTAGTTATATTCGCTTCCTCTGGAATCAAATAGGGGGAGGGTGTGAAGAATTGTGCTCATATAGCATTTTCAGATATTACCTGTCAATCATGTAGAAGTATTACGTAAGCATATAACAGTACACTCGTATAACTATTAAGTACTAAAGTAATATAGAGACAGACACTGAGTGATGCCATGGAGGGTAGGTTAAGAAATACTTGAGAAACTTGTGATGGTGATATTGTGTCAATAAAACCACAATAAACCCATTGTGACTGTGTTGGCCTAACCGCCTCGAACGGCATTCCCAACAAGTGTCTCATTGGAATGCATCCAGAAACGAGCATTGAAAATATTATTTGGATATGATATATGATACAATCATGCTCGCTTAAATAAACTTACTATCAAAACAGCGTTCTCAGCTCTGACTTTTCGTTCATTAAATTAGACCGTTTTAGAAAGTAATTTATATTCTAATTAAGGATTTTATATTTTAGATTAAGTTTTATTGAATTTTATTGCTTAATTAATTAACCAGCCCATTGGATATAAATAGTAATTTCCTAATTGTAAACCTTGCCAATTCAGTTTTTGCTGTAATAACTAAGGTCTTTCTTAATAAAAGGCTACAAAATACCTCAATTTATAAACAGCACTTATTTCAGTATCTAGCAGAAGCCACGAGTCATTTGCGGCCGTAACGTATGTTTTTCGACACCCAACAGCTTATAGTATAGAGTTCATTTCTAAAAGGATTTTGTCGCATTTAGTTTGAAGTCAAACTCAACTAACAGGTTTCGCCGTTTCACGAGTTAACGTTGTCCTGAAGACGTGAAGATGATCTGAATGACGTTGTATATAGAACGGGAACGGTGTTAAGATTACTCTTGTGACTGTAAAAATTATTCATCTTCTTTGCTATATGAGGAAAATTCTATTGTATTAAGGACGTTGTCCTTTACGTTCTCGTTGTACTTGCTTTATTTTAGACCGTAATGCTGTATGAACAGTTCGAATAGAGAGGTGCATGTATCTGTTTTCATCCTTGCTACATCATAATGAATCTTTATAACAGTATATTAGCCCATTAAAATTGTTCAACAGAAAGTGAATATAGCATTACGTCATCATATAGACTTCTAACGAACTAATCTCTTGAAACCTAAAAGGTGTGTAGTTATTAGTAAAATTCTGCATGATACACGAGAACGGAAGTTAAGAAAAGACGAGAGAGAGTTGCTTCGACTTTCATTGCTCTCACTCAAACAAGACTGGAAATGTGAGTTTGTAGATAAGGACTATATGTAAAGGCTTAATTAAAAACTTGACGACGTTAGCAGATCTTTTGTAGCACCATAATGAGTACTTTATCTGTCGATACTGTACCATTTAGTCAGTTTTATTCTTATTACTCGGTGTGCTCTACTTATAATACATGTCTTTCTTGACTCTTCATAACTAATAACTGATATATAAGAGACGAGGGAACGTTTCAGCTCACAATATGAAAAACTGGCTGTTCCGTTGTTTTGAATTAAGTTAAATACCATACGCAATTCATTCAATCTTACCTTCAAATACCTCTACAGCTTGTTGCTCAACGTTATCCTAACATCGATTCTATTCCTTTCTTTAATCAGGTTTACTTTAGTCTTTTGAACAACGATTGCTATATACCGTTTCCTTCCTTCCTTCTCTCAGTCAAGGCATGGACACACGAAACCCTAAAGAATGCTTTTCAGGAAGTCTAAGTCTTTCGGCTCTGCAATGACACTTCACACTTGTCGCTTTCTGCCAATAGCGATTTCTAATGCAAAGAAAGAGTTTTTACGTCAGTGCAGAACAGCGTATAATTCTGCTAATTAAAAACATGGCAGATTTCCTGTGCGAAGAGGTCTTCGAAGGAGGCGAGCTTTTGATACAGAATGTCTATAAAACGTGATTAAAAGGAAAGCATTCGACTTTTAGTTGTTGATCGGTATAATATGGTAAAAGCATCATTTCCTCTACCCAGAACTGAAGAAAGCAAAAGCTGCTGGAAATAGAGTTAAAATGATCAGGGACAAACTTATCAGCCTTATCATTGAAGGCCAAGTGTTCAAACCAACATGCTGAAGAATCGAATGCTTGTATCCTTATTCTAAACACTTTCACTACGACTTTATCTCAGTTAGTTACTAATTATTATGACTACCCCGGAGCCATGCAGACATAAATATTTATAAGAAAAAATGTTCTTTCTTGTCTTAAAACCATTGGAAAATATCAAAAATATATTCCTTGCATTCATCACATGTCACAAATGGTTTCATTCTGCGGTTGCATGCCTAAAATCATTCAATACTAACACGAATAAGGAAATTGATTTAGGTTTAATACATTTTTGACATTTGAGTTTGACAGGAAATAATGCTTTAGTCTTTAGTATATGCAAATTTATATAATATTCATATATGCATGACTTACCCGAATTTAAATTGGCATCTGCCATTTTACTTGGCATGACCCATGCAACCATGTTCGTTGAAAAACAATCAAACTACCCTTGAAAGAATATGTAAGGAGAAAATATAAGAGAAGAGAAAAGAAAAAAAATTCAAGGTCTTTTGGCAGTTCTTCACAACATGCAATCTGAGCACATTGCACAAGGAGTATATATGAAACTAGTTTCTTCCCTTCGACGAGGCCATGGAGATTTATTTTGCTTACCAAAACAAAGCGCCACCGTTTTCCCAGGCTGACAAAGATAATTTCACTTATGCTCTTCTACACAAAAGTTGGGGACTGCTGTGTGTCTATTAGTCTATCTTATTCTCTTCAAAAGATTGAATGAAGGCTTCATCGTCTTAAGACCAGATAACTGTAGCCTGTATAGTATATTGTAATATATTCCAAAAACCACAATCTGTCTAGATTAACACGTTGACTGCCAAAGATTTCTCCTTGACGAGTTAAGTTGTTAGGTGTTTTAGCCATAGTAATAAAAGCAGTATTAAAGGGTGTTGTCCATGGCAGTGATAATGTTAACATGTGACCTTATGTAATAAAATAGGTGTAGGGTGGGGTAGTTTTTTTTCTGCCGTCCAATGGTTGGGTTGAATAATTTTTTGTTTTAAAAAAGGTTGGGTTAAGATATTTTTGAGCTCTGAAATATTTTCTCTTCGGGCCCAACCCCAGCCCTAAATAATGACTGGTCCCTAAGGCAAAATACTTTACTGAATCTATCCAATAGATCTACTCAAGACCTTTCAAGACTTTTCTTCAAGACATTTCTAGAAAATCGCGGCAAAAAGGTCTTGCAAGACCTTTGACAGATTATTGAAATCTTTATAATTGTCTAGAAGAGGTCTAGCAAAGGTCTCCAAGATCTATAATAGACCTTTTCAAGACCTTCCTAGATCTTTCTTTTTCGAACGGGCTGTACTGTACTGTATACTGTATACTGTATACTGTATACTGTATACTGTATACTGTATACTGTATACTGTATACTGTATACTGTATACTGTATACTGTATACTGTATACTGTATACTGTATACTGTATACTGTATACTGTACACTGTACACTGTACACTGTATACTGTATACTGTATACTGCATACTGCATACTGCATACTGCATACTGCATACTGCATACTGCATACTGCATACTGCATACTGCATACTGCATACTGCATACTGCATACTGCATACTGCATACTGCATACTGCATACTGCATACTGCATACTGCATACTGCATACTGCATACTGCATACTGCATACTGCATACTGCATACTGCATACTGCATACTGCATACTGCATACTGCATACTGCATACTGCATACTGCATACTGCATACTGCATACTGCATACTGCATACTGCATACTGCATACTGCATACTGCATACTGCATACTGCATACTGCATACTGCATACTGCATACTGCATACTGCATACTGCATACTGCATACTGCATACTGCATACTGCATACTGCATACTGCATACTGCATACTGCATACTGCATACTGCATACTGCATACTGCATACTGCATACTGCATACTGCATACTGCATACTGCATACTGCATACTGCATACTGCATACTGCATACTGCATACTGCATACTGCATACTGCATACTGCATACTGCATACTGCATACTGCATACTGCATACTGCATACTGCATACTGCATACTGCATACTGCATACTGCATACTGCATACTGCATACTGCATACTGCATACTGCATACTGCATACTGCATACTGCATACGGCATACGGCATACGGCATACGGCATACGGCATACGGCATACTGCATACTGCATACTGCATACGGCATACTGCATACTGCATACTGCATACTGCATACTGCATACTGCATACTGCATACTGCATACTGCATACTGCATACTGCATACTGCATACTGCATACTGCATACTGCATACTGCATACTGCATACTGCATACTGCATACTGCATACTGCATACTGCATACTGCATACTGCATACTGCATACTGCATACTGCATACTGCATACTGCATACTGCATACTGCATACTGCATACTGCATACTGCATACTGCATACTGCATACTGCATACTGCATACTGCATACTGCATACTGCATACTGCATACTGCATACTGCATACTGCATACTGCATACTGCATACTGCATACTGCATACTGCATACTGCATACTGCATACTGCATACTGCATACTGCATACTGCATACTGCATACTGCATACTGCATACTGCATACTGCATACTGCATACTGCATACTGCATACTGCATACTGCATACTGCATACGGCATACGGCAAACTGCATACGGCATACGGCATACGGCACACTGCACACTGCACACTGCACACTGCACACTGCACACTGCACACTGCACACTGCACACTGCACACTGCACACTGCACACTGCACACTGCACACTGCACACTGCACACTGCACACTGCACACTGCACACTGCACACTGCACACTGCACACTGCACACTGCACACTGCACACTGCACACTGTATACTGTATACTGTATACTGTATACTGTATACTGTATACTGTATACTGTATACTGTATACTGTATACTGTATACTGTATATGTGCTGTGCTGTGCTGTGTTGTGTTGTGCTGTGCTGTACTGTACTGTACTGTACTGTAATGTAATGTAATGTAATGTACTGTACTGTACTGTACTGTACTGTACTGTACTGTACTGTACTGTACTGTACTGTACTGTACTGTACTGTACTGTACTGTACTGTACTGTACTGTACTGTACTGTACTGTACTGTACTGTACTGTACTGTACTGTACTGTACTGTACTGTACTGTACTGTACTGTACTGTACTGTACTGTACTGTACTGTACTGTACTGTACTGTACTGTACTGTACTGTACTGTACTGTACTGTACTGTACTGTACTGTACTGTACTGTACTGTACTGTACTGTACTGTACTGTACTGTACTGTACTGTACTGTACTGTACTGTACTGTACTGTACTGTACTGTACTGTACTGTACTGTACTGTACTGTACTGTACTGTACTGTACTGTACTGTACTGTACTGTACTGTACTGTACTGTACTGTACTGTACTGTACTGTACTGTACTGTACTGTACTGTACTGTACTGTACTGTACTGTACTGTACTGTACTGTACTGTACTGTACTGTACTGTACTGTACTGTACTGTACTGTACTGTACTGTACTGTACTGTACTGTACTGTACTGTACTGTACTGTACTGTACTGTACTGTACTGTACTGTACTGTACTGTACTGTACTGTACTGTACTGTACTGTACTGTACTGTACTGTACTGTACTGTACTGTACTGTACTGTACTGTACTGTACTGTACTGTACTGTACTGTACTGTACTGTACTGTACTGTACTGTACTGTACTGTACTGTACTGTACTGTACTGTACTGTACTGTACTGTACTGCGGTGTACTGCACTTGTAATGTTTTGTGTTTGTATTGTATTTTGTATTGGCTATGAGTTACTTAGTTTTGTGTTGTTTTTTTAGAAAAGAAAAGATTCTTCAACTGAAGTTCCCTCAGCAGCTAACAACCAAACAGGTAAACTGAACACCGAGCAATGGAATAAGGAAAAAATCCAAACTCATTTTCAACTCTCTTCGAACTCAGTGAAAAACTTGTTGAAATATTACAGTGATTTTAATGTTGAAACTGCTTCTTAAATACCTGAACCTCTTGCAAACATAACTGGCTGAATTATTTTTTTAAATAAACTAATATTAAAATTTATTTACAGGAATTTAGTTTCCTCTTTGAGTTGTATATGTTATGTATATGTTATATTATATAATATAATACGATGATGTCAGTTTTATAAATCACGACCGTATACGACTTAGTTTAAACCCTAGTCTTAAACTTAAAGTTCCTTTATGTAAAACAAGCTCTTTCAAAGGCTCCTATCTTAACCAGATTGTTAATCTATGGAACTCAATTTGCAAAACAGCTCTGCCTAGTAGTTTCCAGACAATATCTCATTTCAAGAACTTTCTTCGTCAAACATATTCTTTTTTACTCCTTTCAGTTTTTGATATAGACATGCCATGTACTTTGTGTCTTGTACGTGACTGTCCTAGCTTGTCGCTAATAGGCTCTAATAGATCCGTTGGCACCTTTCAAGTTTGGGTTGTCATCTACTTGCGGTATTTTATCTATTTAATTTCTTTATTTTCTGTTGTTATTAGTATGTAGTTCCCAACAAAGTTATTTAAAACAATGTCGAGAAAAGCGCTCAAAAAATGAGCTATCCCAGAACACTTATAAAAGCGCCCTGGCGTATCCATTCAAATTTGATTTACGCTGACGTCAGCTAAAAAGAGGCGGAAAAAACAGCAAGAAAATTCAAACAACATACTCCAGCTTCACAAAAAGATTTCTTCTTGGTTATAAACCGCTTCAAATCATTTGACTGTGGAAATACTATCCAAGGTAAGAAGGTTTAGTGTTGTGTAGGCAGTGTTTTGGATAGAACAAAGTGAAAAGGTGTTTAATGAGATTTCGGCAAATAAATGTACTGACGTTTCAGAGCGGAGCTTCTCATCACAGTAAGATATTTATAAAGGCCAGGGACGTAGCCAGGATTTTGAAAGAGGGGGGGGGGGGGGGGGGGGGGGGGGGGGAGCCGAAATCAAAATAAATTTTTAGGGGGGTCTGGGGGCATGCTCCCCTTGGAAATTTTGAAATCGAGAGTCGCTGAAATGCCATTTCCTGGCTTTTGGAGGAAGATTTTACAGACTCTTAAGGTTAAAAAACGTCATATAAGACCCCGTTTACACAGTACCGGACGAATTCAAGACCGGTCTCGAATTCGTCCGGTACCATGTAAACGTCATATAAATACTCAAAACACCCAAACGTCACATAGATACTCAAAATGCATACTCAGTTGATTGAATACACTGTTTACAGTTAATTTCCTGACACAATTCATATTGCATCAGTTTTGTAGTTACATGTCTGTTGTTTTATATCAAAATGGGGGAGCCGCGGCTCCCCCGGCTCCCTCCCCCTGGCTACGTCCCTGATAAAGGCTTTGCTCGAAACGTCATGGGTATTTCGTTAATAAAAAATCTCTGTGGTTTATCACATTTTAACTTCACAGTTCAGGTAATTGATTATAAATACTATGAAATATTAATTGTAGTTGAAAAATAGATAGTTGAGTTAGAGACCCCCTCTGGAATTTTGTTTGTAAAATAGCACCACCTAATAGTCTCTGTAGTCTAGTCACATTCAAATAATTTTTATCTGCTACATATTCATCTTTATTGACATCTACTTTTGATATTCACTCGACCTGTACATGGTCACTACATCGTATCTGTTCCTGTCACTAATTGGCAGTTTCTTAATGCACCAACTACTTAAACTCCATGATACATCACCTTGCGGGCCAACCGCCTTGGTTCCTTCGGAGCCAATCAAAACATAGAATTAAATGATTGACTGACGACAAACCACCGAAGCTAAAATTGTAAACCAAGTACTTCATGTAAGTCAATGCTATGGCAGCATGGAGCGAAATCAGTTCAAGGAGCGAGAATATCAAGAATTAGAAGTTTTTACAAGCTTGGTACTCTCTCCTCCGCAGAGGCTTCTAGAGCTTTTTTGAGCTCTTCAGTTCGGTATATAGGGTTTAATATTGCAGGCTTTGCAAGGAGAGTAATGCGGTAGAGGGTAATGCCCATTACCCTCTACCGCATTACTCTCCTTGCAAAGCCTGCAATATTAAACCTAGCTATATACCGAAGTGAAGAGCTCAAAAAAGCTCTAGAAGCCTCTGCGGAGGAGAGAGAGCTTGGTAAGTATTTAAAAGAGAACAACGAAGAAAAGGATACAAACAGCCGGTTGAATATATCTTGACGCGAAACGAGAGGACCTGAAGAAACCAAACGCCGTATTGTAAAGAAAACCTCGATCTGAATTGCAGTGTTTGTCGTCACTCAGTGGTCTCAAAATTATTCAAGTTTATAACGGTAGGGGATTTGTATTTTGTCCTTATGTCCTAAAACAATATACAGCTTCACGTTTTCGTGCTTTCCCTTTGCTCGTCCAAATTAACCATAAGTCAGCTTATTAACTAAAGCTAACTTAAAACACTTAGGCTTATATCACGCTTATATTAACCGTGGTGGACGTGGGCTTTGTCGGTTTTCTTGGCTGTGATTCCAAATTTTCGACTGAAGCGTTGTCTGTTTACATGTAATACTTCTTTCTGGAATCCGATTCTACTGAATTGTTTTTATCTCAGATGTAATTTTTGAGCTGTCAACTTTTAATGCTGCCTTTGCAAAATGTACATGCATGGAGAAGCCATTTAAAGGCTTGCTAGAAATAATCCCTTTTGAAACCTCCTAAAAACAATATATTTTTTACAACCAGAATTTAATAATGAAATCTAAGTTTTGCTTTGACATGTTCAACTTTCATTAAATGATTTAAATCAGTTTTGTCATCCTATCGACCTATCCATAAATTCTATATAATTTAATAGCCCAAGGATTTAATATCATTTGTTTTTATATTTGTTTGTTTTTATATTGGCTGTATAATCAGGAGTGCTTATTTTCATCAGGGGGTGGGTGGGGGGTGTTTCAAAAAAGCATGTAAACCCCATTCTCCGCACGCTCGACCTCGTCCCCTCGAGAGACAGACTTGATCCAAGTCCAGCGGACGAGGGGTTGTTGCGTTCATGTATTTCTAGTAATAAGTTAATACAGACTGTTACTTTTACAAAAGCTAGCCTGCATTATTAGCTCAGGGGTTAGAGCACTGGTCTAGTAAATCAGGGGTCCAGAGTTCAAGTCTCTGATGAGGCTATCTTTCTTTCCACGAGATGTATGACTTAGGGGGTGTTTATATGAGAGGCGAGCCAGCCCAGTAAGCAGGATTGCCCGGTAAGCGAGATCCCACTGTGTAGTTATTTTCCTGTTAAAAATTCCTCCGCGTTTACACGGCCAAGCGGGCTAGCCCGGTTAGCGAGATCTCACTTGAAAGAGGCGAGATCTCGGTAAGCGGATGAAAATTTCCCATGTAAACAGCCGCTAACCTAGCCTGCGTGCAGACACTCCTTCCCCCTCCTGGAATCGGGGAATTCCAGGAGGGGGAAGGAGTGTCTGCACGCAGGCTACCGCTAACCGGGCTGGCCCGCTTACCGGGATGATTTTTCAAAGGGATGCCGATGCCATCTATTTTCGTTGTTGTAAAATCATCCCGGTAGGCAGGATGAAATTCGTTCATATAAACGCGAGCCAGAAATCATCCCGCTTACCGAGCTATCCTGGTAAGCGGGATGGCTCGCCTCCATATAAACAGCCCCTTAAACCGCAACAATCAGCAGTTTTTCCCACTTAAAGTTTACATTCTCAATAGATTTCTGGATTACGCCTATTTTCGGTTAAACGAAATATTAATTGGAACACGAACATACTTTCAAAGGAGAACGAAATTCATCGACATGATGAAAATGACTTTTATTTTGCAAACCAGAAGTTTTAAATGCGTCAACAAAATATGATATGATTTTAAATATAATCTTTGATGTGCACATTAGATACAGTTAACGAAGTTGATGATTAGTGTCGTTTCCCTACTTAGAGATATTAATTCAATTTACTGCAATATTTTGATTTTTCGTTACGTTTTAACATCTTAAGTTTGCCAGAACTAACGGGCCGGTATTTCTTCCTACAAATATTTATTTATTTTTTTTATTTTAAAAAATTTGCCAAGAGGCAGGTGCAACTACAAAAGGACACGAGGTCCCATACTAGATAGTACACCTAGGATACATGAAAAAGAATATGTTATTAAAATACAATCGAAATACAGTAAGGTTAGATATACTGCCGAAACAGAGAACGTAGGAGTCTAACGTTTCGAGCGAAGCCCGTTCGTCAGAGAGAAACGTAAAGAGTGTAAACAAACAACGAGCTTATATACGGAAGGTAATCATGTGAACAAAAATAAGCCAATCAGATAAAAATGGCAATAACAAACTGATAATGAGGTGCGAAAAATTAGCCAATCAAATCAAATAACAATAACAAATCGATAATGAGATGCGAAAGACATTTGCTATTCATACCGTCGATGAGCAAGAAGGAGGGGGTGTAAAAAGAATGGGCGAGAGTAAAAATAAATAAATATATAAAGTGAAAACGCTGTTTGTGTCCGCCCTTGCTGAACAGAAACAATGTCTTCAGAGGTGTTAAATAAAAGAAAAACGTTCGTTGAGTCCGTGAGGATGAATGGTACCAATTTTGAAAATGAGACGCTTTTCTAGTCTTTTGCGGCTGACATTGCCGCCAGAAGTGGGTGAGATGGCACAAGCTTGCATGTCCGAAATACAATGGTTGGCACTATTAAAATGTCGGGCAACAGGCTTGTCAACATCATTGTTCCTCACAGAACGAAGATGTTCAGCAAACCTGTCAGATAAACGTCTGCCAGTTTCACCGATGTAAAGCATGCAACATTTATTGCAAGAAATACAGTAAATGATGTTGGAAGAGATGCAAGTAAAATTATGCTGAATAACAAAATTAGATTTAGGTCCCAAAATGCATGTAGCGGAGTTAAGAAAGGAACACGTGTAACAACGGGTACGGGAGCAAGAAAAAGTACCCGCTGGTGCCAATAGATTTTTTCTAAGGGCACTACGTAGTGCCTTTAAATGTTGCATGCTTTACATCGGTGAAACTGGCAGACATTTATCTGACAGGTTTGCTGAACATCTTCGTTCTGTGAGGAACAATGATGTTGACAACCCTGTTGCCCGATATTTTAATAGTGCCAACCATTGTATTTCGGACATGCAAGTTTGTGCCATCTCACCAATTTCTGGCGGCAATGTCAGCCGCAAAAGACTAGAAAAGCGTCTCATTTTCAAAATGGGTACCATTCGTCCTCACGGACTCAACGAACGTTTTTCTTTTATTTAACACCTCTGAAGACATTGTTTCTGTTCAGCAAGGGCGGACACAAACAGCGTTTTCACTTTATATATTTATTTATTTTTACTCTCGCTCATTCTTTTTACACCCCCTCCTTCTTGCTCATCGACGGTATGAATAGCAAATGTCTTTCGCATCTCATTATCGATTTGTTATTGTTATTTTGATTTGATTGGCTAATTTTTCGCATCTCATTATCACTTTGTTATTGTCATTTTTATCTGATTGGCTTATTTTTGTTCACATGATTACCTTCCGTATATAAGCTCGTTGTTTGTTCACACTCTTAACGTTTCTCTTTGACGAAGGGCCTTCGCTCGAAACGTTAGACTCCTACGTTCTCTGTTTCGGCAGTATATCTAACCTTACTATATTTCGATTGTTGTTTCTACACTGCCTACGCAGCACGCTACTTTTATTACACTATTATTAAAATAGTTTTACGATATTTGAAAACATATTCTTGAAAAATGTAGGCCTAATGCTTGTGTTGAGAAGTTGTCTTCAAGATTTTTTGGTTTTAATTCTGCAAGATAATTGCTGGTAAACTACATTGAAATGCTGAGATATTTTTTAAAAAAAAGTCCCATGAGAGATTTGAACTCTCGACCGGTCTCGAATTCGTCCGGTACCGTGTAAACGGGGTCTGAGTCTCGCCAGATTTGCGGAGTATTGTATTGCGTACTACAACAGACGATTAATTATCTGTCCAATGTCTAACCTAGTATTAGAGGTCTGAGGAAAGCCAAAGTCAAAAGTCACACACTGCCTTGGATAAATAGAGAAATTAAAAAACTGATGGACAAGAGATTCAAAACTTTGAAACTTTGGCAACAAAATCGAAATAACACTTGTCTCAAGAATGCATACACCAAATTACGCAATCAAGTGACCAATGCATCACGTCTTGCTGAGGCTGAATATTGGAAAGAACAATTTGAAAATGCAACAACAACTAAGGAGTTTTGGCGAACAGTTAATAAATTAACAAAAAAATCTAAGTCAACAAATGTAGCTGCATTGGACGATGGAAATGGAAACTTGAAAACATTAGATTCCGAAAAAGCTGAAATACGAAATGACTTCTTTGCGGATATAGGAGAAAATTTAACAAAAACATTTCAGGAGGAAATAAATAACCAAGATAATAGCTATATACCAAGAGCAACACCCATATGTAATCAAGTTAACATTAATGCAAAATATCTTCTTAAGCAAATTAAAACCTTAAATGCTGAAAAGTCCACTGGAAACGACAATATAGCCCGCCCAGGGAGCTAAAATCAGGTGATTTGGCAGTCATACCAAGTCTATGTCTTCAAAGCAAAAAATTTCCAGCCAATGGAAAAAAGCAAGAGTAAAAGGTATATTTAAAATGGGCAACAAAACAATAAGGGAAAATTATAGACCAATCTCCCTACTAAGCATACCAGGTAAAATATTCGAAGGCCAAATATGCAAAAACCTGGATGAACATGTTGAAATAAATGGTGGCCCAACTTCAAAGCAGTGGGGCTTCAAAAAAGGAAAATCAACCGAAGGTTTATGAAACATGGAAACATGCAATAGATGTTGGAAAAATTATTGGTGTATTATTGATCGACTTCCAAAAGGCTTTTCAATAAAAGTAAACGGCAACGGTAAACGAATTAAATATAATATTAGGTTGCTTGTTTGTGAAATGTAAATAAAATGAAGGCCTCATTAGCTCAGGGGTTAGAGCACTGGTCTTGTAAACCAGGGGTCCAGAGTTCAAATCTCTGATGGGGCTAAACCTTTTCATTCAAATGTTGTATAAATTGCGTTCAACAATTTAAAAAGTCACAACTTGGAGTACATCTTATTTGAAACACCCAGTTAAAAGTATGCATATTTTACAAACTCCTTGTTGGTTTTTTCGGTAAATTTTATTTGAATGAAGCTTCTGTAGTTTAGGATAGAAATCAAGTCATTTAGTGAAACTGTTGAAATAACATTCCTTGTAAAGCAACATTTGGTTGGTTCTGTATTCTAAGTTTTAAACACATATGAAATATTTGAATGCCTTAATGAATATTGATCGCCACAAAAAGTAATGCAACATAGTTCGGAAACGATTAAAATAAGCTAATAAAGACAGTTGCTTTTACAGTAAACCAGGGTCAAATCTCTGATGAGGCTATCTTTTTTTCCACGAGTTGTTTAACTTAAATCACAGCAGGCTATTTTCGGGGAAGAAATAATTAGCAGTTTTTGCCACATGAAAATTCACATTCTCAATAAATTTCTGGATTGCGCCTATTTGCCGTTCAACCAAATATTAATTGGAACAGGAAAATACTTTCAAAAGTAGAACGAAATTTGTCGACATAATGAAAATGACACCTAATTTTTTTAATATGTCTACAAAATAAGATAGGATTTTTAATATAATCTTTGATGTTCACATTAGATAGAGTTAAATGAAGTTGATGATTAGTGTCGTTTCCCTACTTAGAGATATTTATTCAATTTACTGCAATATTTTGATTTTTCGTTTAGTTTTACATATTATATTCTGATGAGATAACAACGTCACTTGCATCGGTCTGCATATGACTTTAAAGTATCCATGGGAATTGTTTTTAGAACATTTTTCTTAATTCGAAACAACTCATAATAATGTTTCGTTGTAAACTTTTTTGATTTTATTATCTATATTTTATTCGGACAGTCTGAAAAAGGAAAGCTAATTTATTACATGTTTAAGAAAACAATATATTTATTATATGACGTCACAATTGCATTGGTTTTCCAGGTATACGTACGATTGAGTGAACAACGCACATTGGCGATGTTCCTGAGCCAGGAGAAAACGTTTTCTTATCAACAAATTTTCCCGTGTAATATAGTGCAATGTGATATCATTGTCAGAAGTTGTTTGTGACACGACGGTTCACTACCCCGTCTCATATGACCAACCCAATACTTTATGTCAGTTTAATGCCAGATATGGCCATTATGGCAATGTTCAGTAGTCACGTTTCATTCCGCAAAAATACTCCATACGCCACGACATTATGCTGTGAAATTTATACTTTAAAAGGTTAAGATCTAGAGCACCAATATAATTTCTTAAAGACACACTTTACCACACTTTACCACCAAACCATCTAAATATACAGTCATAATATTTTTTGCGAATTTCCGGACGGTAAAGTGTGGTAAAGTGTGTTGAACTTCCCAAAGTGTGGCGATTCAAAATGCTTTTGTGCTAATAACTGTGATAAACCTATTTTTTCCATGATAAACTATACATAAACACTGCTATTCAAGTAGAAGACGAGCAAAACATGCTGCGCATGGCGCCACTTCCTTCTGCTGACTCTGCGGTATTTGACTCTTGAAATTAAACACGTTCGTCGATCTTACTTCACGGGAACCTAACTCTAGCCAGGGAGCATATGTCATGAAATACAGTCCTGTGGGAATTATTTCGTGATGAAAGCAAGCGACTAGTCTAAATGTGTTAAGAGACCCTAAGGAACATGAAAAATGTTGTTGGCAATTTTGTGACTTGCACCGACAGCCGCTATGATGAGTTTAAAAAGTGACGTATATGGCCCAGCATGGAAACGAGGCTGCGCAATAAAATGCCTTATAACCATTGTTAATGGCAACGAATTGTTACCAAAATTACTCATACTTTATATTGAAGTGTATCTAAGTAACGTTTAGGTAATAAAGCTAGTCACTTGACCACAAGCCTCGGGAGCCACGGAATTAATATGCATTGTCATTGTCATGTAGTCTTGCTAGAGTACGGACAGACCACGCGAAGCTTTCAGAAATCAGTAGCCCGGGTGAACGCCTGAGCAGCCGTCTTGTTTTAAATATGATTTTTCGTTGTTTAAATCATTTATACATCAAATACAACGACAAATCGCACCAGGGTTTGTTTTGTTCATTGCGACTATAGTATTATCATTACTACTATTTTTATTCGAAATTCGTCTTGTATAAACTTTGCTCAGTATGAAGTTTGTTTGTGTGACTAAGACCCAAATATAATTAAACAAAGAGAAGAGATGTAAATGAGGCGTCTAAATTTGAAGATATATATTTTTATTGAATAAAGCAACATATGACTTTCATTATGTCAATAAATTTAAATGAACCAATCCAAACGGAGAATCAATCCAGTTTCCCCAGAGTCTCCCCCGCACTCTCCCGCTGACCAAAATGGGGCTCGAGATATGGACTGCTCCATTAATTTCTGTCTTTTCTGAATCCTGAATCTTTGCGGGTTCAAGCTTGCGAGACATTAGTGAGAACCAAAATATTGTTCTTTACTAGCCGCTGGTAAAGCACTTTCATAAGGAACTGCCAAGTCTAGTTGCAGGTGGTTGGAGCATAGATAATGGAAGGGGAACTGGATAGGAAACTTACGAAACCGGAAACGATGTTTGCACAACTTGCTATGGTAATTATACACTTATAAGCATTTAATGCACTAACGAGTGATCCCAAATGGCCAGGATCAACCATTGCTGAAATTAAACAATAGTGTAATATCACTTAAGTCAGTAGTGTCTGATTTTAGCCATGTGGAACCACCCATTAGGTGCATTAGCCCCTTATAAGTGTATAATTACCATAGCAAGTTGTGCAAACATCGTTTCCGGTTTCGTAAGTTTCCTATCCAGTTCCCCTTCCATTATCTATGGTTGGAGCTCGAGAGGAACTGATCTTTAGCGGTGGGCAAAAGAATCGCGGGCTCTGGGTACAATGATGACATTTTTTTTCATGTCTTACATGAAGTATCTTGGTTCAGTGGATCAGTGCAATTTTGAGCAGTAGGCTAAAGCTTCAAATGGCGTTTGGATTTTAGCCTGCTGTTTTCTACTCCGTCACGAATTAACTTTGGAGTTGAGAAAATGGCAGATTTGTGCTCACAACTTCACTCTGGAACCATCAGTGATCATGACCGCAGCGACAAGTTGGTACGTACAGCACTGACTGTTACATAACGTGTGCATGCAAAATTGTACATGTACACGTATAGGTGGTGTGCATCTTACGTCATGTTGGATGTATTTAACAAAAGTTTTTCATCATCTGCAATTGACGGTTCAGAAAAAGATGGCGGCGGTACATTTAACCACAATGCTTTGCGACCTCAGATTAGCTCAAAGCCTCAAATAACAACTAAACATTGTTTATCATGCTAAGATGGATTAAGTAAGCAAGAATTTCATTCTTACCAAAGTTGATTGATTAGAACCGACAATTCTGCAAGAAACAGTATTTACTGCATGCAAAGGATTGTGGTTAAATGTGCAAGTTTCCATTTTTTCTGCAATCATTGACAAATTGCCTTTACATTCATTTCCAGTTCATTCAATATGTAGTCTTGAGTGGAAAGGAAGAATCTATGATAAAATATTTCAGCTTGAGACTACTGTCCATAATAATTTTTGTTGAGGTTTAGTGTTGATATGATAAAATGCTGCAATGTAGTACGGTAGACATATTAAGTTATTTTCTTTGTAAGAATGATTGTGTGACAAAATAAACAAAATATATGTGTGAAAAAGCACCGTTTTAGTATTTAATAGAAAGCAAATTAGGGCAACTGGCTAGCATGGATCCATGCATGTACGTGAAGGGTGTACATCTTTTTTTCCAAGCATAACATAATAATAGTGTGATACAATATTTATTCAGGATACCCACGTACATCACCAAAGTGTTTTTCAGTGGGGTCCTGTGACATAACACAACAATACAACTTTAAATACCAGTGATGGTGCAGGCATTAATTGTCAATGTCAAACTCACTTTTGTGAAACTCATGAGTTGGGGTAAAGGGGGGTGGGGTGGGGGTGGGGGTGGGGGGTGTAGTTGAAATTGAGTGGTATATTACATGGGATAGAGTGAGTGAAATTAATAAATTCTTGAATATTTTATTTTTATATTCATGCATTTATTTTTAGATCAATTTGAAGCTCTTAATCTTAGCAACAGATAAAGCACTATGGGTATGCAATTGTTAACACATTTTATATAATAATAATATTATAGTATATTATAAATGCATGTTCAATGCTGTACATTGTGGATCAGATGTTTATGAAAGGACTCTAGAGTACATGTACTCTATATAGGATTCTATAGGCAACTGGCTCATATCTTATAGGCCACGCTAAAGGAATACAATGTTATCATATCTTGAGTAATGAGTAATGATTTATTTAACGTCATTAAACACAGGATGTGGTTGCCCAATCACCCGAGCCAGAGGCTCATGATTAAAGTGCATGACACAAGCTAAGACCTAAGTGTTGATTTTACGGAGGGAGGAAAACTGCAGAACCCTGCGAAAAACCCTCAAAGCACAGGAGAGACCAACTAAACTCTACTCACATGAAATTCAAGTTCGAGAATGGGATTATTCCCAGATGGTCACCCACCCAAGTACTAACCCCGTCTAACTGGGCTTAACTACAGCAGTGAGAGGCAGTGCCCTAACAGCACACGCCACCCGCGCTTCCTTATTAGGCAATCCATCAATAGATTTCTATTATGTTAATTGCTATTGGCACCTAAAGGTAATTGGCCCGTATTCTTCAGATTTATTTCATAAGGGAAATGTTTTGGAAAGCCATCTTGGTACAAACAAATTGTCACAGGCTTAGCAAGAGGTCTGGGTACTAATTATAACTTGAAAATGTTAGCCTCGCTTTTTTTTTTTTTAGATTTATGCTGCCATTTTAGGTACTGTAGCATGTTAACAATTACAGTACAAATTATTTTTATAACAGACCGTAAATATCAATCATTAGATTAGGTCTAAGACATCCTCATTTTGTTATGGTTTTTGCAGAGCAAGACATTAGACAAGTTACAAGCTCACTGGACTTGCGCTTGTGATCTCCTTGTAGAACAACAGTCTAAAAGTGTACCAATATTCATGTTAATAAAAAAATGGTCACATAGTGTTTGTATTTTCATTAGGCACCATTGTTAGAGCACATGAAAAAGTGAGGCACATATTTTTATTTGTTATAACTTAAGTATTCAGACTCTTTGTCTATTACCTGCAATATATTACCCTTGGGCATTGGGGTAGGACAAGCTGGGGCTTCAGCCTACCAAGAGAATTAATGGACAATCCCACCCTCCAGAGTCTGGTGTAGTACCTTCAGCAGGGATACGGTGTAGAGTAGGATGGACTCTTCAGCTTTGCATGGTCAGCAACCATCCTACTGCTGGTGTCACGACAAAAGAACAGTTTGGTGGTAACTCAAAAACGCTCAGGAGGAGACTGCCCCCTTGAATCCAATCTGCACCGGCCCATCCGTGCGTGGATACGTCCTGGCGGTTGGATAAGCAGTCCCCAACAGATGAGTGAATTCTGTGTAGGTCTCAACGGCAGAACGTCTTGCAGCGTGATGGTGGAAGAAGGCAAAGCCAGTTGGGCAGGCTTCAGATGGCGGATACCCAGCAGTCCACTGCAACGTTGGGACCTCCCCAGCCGTCGCGGCTCTCCGTGCCGCTGGACCCGTACTACCAAACGCCAAGAACGTGGTGTTGTGAAGTTTGCAGTCGCTTCCCCACTTTACATTATTCGGCGCGTGAGCATTCCAACTTTTCATCATTTCATCTCTCATCGTCATCTCAGCCCTCTTCATCATGGCAAAGCCCTGTGGCGACAGGAGCCACTCTACCCTACATGGGGACGAGGCTAGAAAAGGTGTCCCAACAATAGCTCACTTCATCAAGCCCAGTGGCCCAGTAAATTTGTCCCCCCCAAAAATATGGCCCCCCCCCCCCCCCCCCAGGGACACATTTCCTAGGAAATATGTCCCCGGCTGGACTACTGCATCCAGTGGGTTGCCCCTCTATACGGTCGAAAAACTAAGAAGAAACAAGTGAATCTCCAGGTGGCAGCCTGGCACATACGAACCATGATGGACTCCGATCTCGCCCAGAGTCCAGAGAGAACTTCACCGCTACAAATTGTCGACATCTCAGACCTAAGCGAGACAAGACTCGCAGATGAAGGTCAGCTCATAGATCATGGCCTCGGATACGCCTTCTTTTGGAAAGGTACTGTCGTTTGCACCTAAGTGGAAACACCGCCCGTCAAAACATGTTCAAACATGTTCAAAAGTTAACCGTTTTGAAATTGACGCCGTGGGATTGGCAAGACGTGATTGTCTAAGAGCACAAACATGTACGTATCAAAGGGAAACATAATATGTTTCCAACGAAAACTTTTATGTTTGACATTGAAATAGAACATGTTTTTGACGGGCAGTGTTTCCACTTAGGTGGAAACACCGCCACAGAAGAAGACATCATGACGTGAGATTCACCATAAAGACCGACATCGTCTCTCGACTTGCAGCATTGCCAGAAGGGAAAAAACGAACTGCTCATGACAACGCGGCTGCCGCCAGCAGACAACCGCTTTGCCACCATTGTCAGTGCTTATGCACAAACCCTTGACAAAGAGCAAGAGGAAAATGAAGCCTTTTTTGCTGATCTTGATGCCATCCAGCTCAACAGTCATCAAACAGACAAACTGATTATCCAAGGTTGGAGACTTCAATGCCCGTGTGGAAACAGATCTCCTCACCTGGAAGAGCACCATAGGACGAGAAGGCGTTGGAAACATGAACAGCATGGTCTCATGCTGCTCAGCAAGTGTGTTGAACATGTTCTGACAATAACCAACATCATGTTTCTTCTGGGGAAGAATACAACACCACCTGGCAACCCCGATCTAAACACTGGTACCTAATCGATTATGCAATTGTGAGAACCGCTGATCGTCGTGAACTTAAGATCACCAGAGCCATGACAGGGACAGACGATTGCTGGATCGACCATCGTATGATGCGAATGACCGTGCCGTTCTAAAGATTGCCCCAAGAATCAACCGGAACAACGGAGCCCGGCGCAAACTCGACGTCCAACTCCTGGAAGATCCAGCTGTATCAGGCCAGCTAAAGATCAAACTAGATCAACATAGAACCTGATCTGTGGTGGCATACTGGTGTCGCTATCATGCCTTCTAGGTGGCATTCAAAATAAAACTGAAGAAAATATGACCTTTGACCTGGACAAAGAATTAGAACCGTTTAGGAGAATTGGGCCCCTCGGCCCCCTTTGAAAACATTGGTAGTCGAGGTCTGTAAGGAAGTGCTTGGCTTCTCGAAGAAGAAACACCAAGATTGGTTTGATGAGAACGACTCTCGCATCACCAAGCTCAATGAAGCAAAACGTGCAGCTTTCATTGACTGGCAGTGCAACCCAGAAAATCTGAAAAAGAAGCGAAAGTACACCCAGGTGAGGTCGGAAACGCAAAGGACAGTCCGAGAACTCAAGGATGCGTTGTAGATTGAAAAGGCCAATGAGATCCAAGGCTATGCTGACCGAAGTGACACCCGCAGCTTTTTCCAGGCCATGAAGGAAGTCTATGGACCAACGTCGCACTGTATGGTGCCTACTAGCTCAAGTCTGCTGGTGGAACATCGCTCATCAGACAGCCAGGCGGAATTATCGACAGCAGTGACTACATGCAGCGGCAATAGAAGATCTGCCTCCGCACCCATCAGGATAGACCTGATCCAAGTGCCTTGTTTATCGGTACACGCGCGTGTGCCCACGCCGGACCCTTGTTTTCTTCCAGGCCTCGGTACCGATAACAAGGGACTTGGAGCAAGTCTACCATCAGGATGGAACTAGACATGAGTCTTCCCACTTTCCAAGAGTTCTGCAAAGCAGAAACGCAAAGCTGCATGCTGACCCAGATGAAATCCATGGAGACATTTATAAGCATGGCGGTCAACGGCTACTGCAAATCCTTTTCGTTCTGGTGGTATTGATGTGGGAGATGGAGAGCTTCCCAAAGGGTTTCAAAGATGCCATTATTGTAACGATTTTCAAGAAAGATGACAAAGCAATCTGTGGAAATCACCGAGGGATCTCGCTCCTCTCAGCAGCTGGAAAAATTGTACCTAATATATCCCTGCAACAGCGCCCCTCGATTTCCCAAAGCGAAGGCCTTAGTCAGGTCTATGAACGCAAAGCAGAGGTCTGATGCTGTACACGACACTTCTCCTGGAATTGTCGGGCGGAGAAGATCATGATGCTATGGGCGAAAACCACATTGGGACTCGGGCAGGATATCTTCTGAGAGTGTCGCAAGACGATTGTCAAAGTTTGTGAGGATCATCCGAGAGCTGCATGAAGGAATGGAAGGCCGTGTCTGTCATTGTGGAAAGATGTCCACACCTGTTACCATTAGAACAGATGTCAAGCAAGGATGTGTACTCGCTCCCAACTTCTCTATCTTCCTCGCTGCTTTCCTCCATCATTTTTTGAAGGATATACCAGAAGGGGTATCTATCGAACACCGACTGGACGGGAAACCTTCAATCTTCGGAGGCTGCTGGCGAAGACGAGGTGTACAATCCTCAACATCACAGACCTGGAATACGCAGATGATTGTGCGGCAGCTGCCATGCAATCAATTAAAAGCTTCCAACATATGAAGCAACTTCTCAACAAATTCAACGAAGCTTACCCTCTCCTGTGGTTACAGATCATCGTCGGCAAGACCAAAGTCTTGTACCAACCTTCCCCTGATACAAATCCACAAAATCCTGACTTCCGGATCAAGGGTATCAAACTGAAGGTAGTTCATAGCATTCTACCTACAAAGTATTTTGCTCAAAAACGATCGCGTTTGGGGAAACGGCGATTATATACAATGGCGACGCGATTGTTATCGCGTTATCACGCTTCAAATCGCGTCGTGGTCGCGCACGCGCTTGTCTAAGCACAAATTCAAACGCGAAACGTGACAGTGTTTGCTGAGCGTGATAAAGGCTAAGAATTGGCTAAGAATTTTGGCAGTTTTTGTTACACGTCTACCTTTGTTGTCATGAAAATAATTTGCCTGCAAACACCGGATTGGCAACGATCGTTTATACGAGATGGAGAATTCCGACGTCCCTAGCACATGCAAAGACACTCGTAAACTTGACTTTATTTTGTTTTTCTTCAAGAATTATTAATGCGCTTTCAAAGAAAGCGTATACCGTGGATCTTTTCACTTGTAATTTTTTGCATGTTTAATAACGCAACTTTATAAATGTTTATCATATAGTCATTGCGTATAGCAATGAGCCAATGACTTTTGTCTTTGTTAACATTGTAACCAACGTGACAAGTACACGTGAATCTTAGAATGAAACTGTTGCTTGTATCAGTTTTTTTCTTAATTGTTCTTTTTATTGTAAATCATTCAGAGTAACACCATGGCCAACTTCTATTTTATCTTCAAGGCTCTCGAAGAGGAACTCTTTAACCACAGTTAGTACACTTAATACATGTACTGTACATTTTAAAAATATTATGAGTGGATATTATTACCATTGTCTAATCGTGTGTTTTGAGATTAATTCAGACGAGTTTTCAAAGAGTTCTAAAATTGTACTAGTCTTTAGGACGAGTGCTATTTGAGGTTATTATAAAGCTCGTTAGTTTGTTTAATCCCTAATTGCCTTACAAACCGTACGATATCTTGTTAATTATACAGGTCAAACAAAAATTTGAACAGACATCAATACTTTGAACGATGGTTACCAGCCAAACGCCAAGAGCTAGCAATGGTCTTGACCTCTGTTGGCGTGTTATCTGATGTATTGTATTGTGGGCTCATGCAACGATCATGCGGCAGGAAACCGTAGATATGACTTTCATTATTCTACGAAGTAGCAGGCGTACGGAACGGAACGGAACGAAACTAAACGGTTGTTTATGAAATGTATGAATCCGCTAATGGATCTCGTCGTCGTCGTCCCTTTCTTTTTCCTTTTCTCCTTTTCATTCTCCTTCCCCCTTTTCCCTTCTCCTTCTTGCTTGTAATTTTAGTCTTTAGAATAAGAATATATATATATATATATATATAAAAAATCTTGCTTGAAGTGCAAAATGTCTAATTGTGTTTGTAAATTGCCGTACATGCATTACATTATGAAATCGTCTTAAGGATTTCTACTTCTTTAAAATATTACTTACAGTACATTTATAGAGGATGACAAGTACATTTGGTGTCTCTCTATGCCAGAGCTTTTGAGAACCAAAGCCTTTGAAGAAGTGAGTATAAAAGACTTTTGGGCAAAGAAAATATATTTGTTTGTTAGCAGTAGACTAAATTTACAATCTTATGAAACATGCAATTGTGACCAAAGCGAAGTTGAAATTTTGTTAGTTAATTTTGTCAGTTGATCCTGGGAATCTTTCTTTGTTCATTTTTCTTTCTTTCTTTGTTATTTATTTATTTATTTATTTATTTATTTATTTATTTATTTATTTATTTATTTATTTATTTATTTATTTATTTATTTATTTATTTATTTATTTATTTATTTATTTATTTATTTATATTTATCTTTGTTTCATGTTTCGAAACCAATGAACAAATACATGTACACAAGATTTTATTCTGCTTCCATATGCTAGCTATCAGTAGGTTTATTAAAATAGTTAAAATGAAAAAAATAATGATTAACTCAACTGTTGGAGTAAACGTTCATCATCCGAGTGAAAAAGAGTAAAAACGATAAAAAAAAACACGAAACTGACATGAGTACAACAATCCTTTTTATACAGACAATAAAAATTAATATTCGACATGGGACTTTAAAAATGTTTTTATACAAAAGTATATGCTAACTTAAAAGCTGGCAGAAACAGAACTACAAACCGATCTTGGATTTGATATACTTAAGCTTTTGTTGTCCAGTGTTATGTCTTAAATCTTTATAATTGATGAGATAATCAGCCAATCACAATGGTTTATTCAATTACTTGATTAAAGTTATATACTCTTTAATTGCATTTTCCAATCCAAGTCGCTCCATTGGGATGCTATATTACCAACTGGTTTAACGTGTTTCATCAAGGGAATCCAAACACTTGAAAACAATAAACAACCACTCGGTCTTCTGTTTCAAGATCTCTTGATGAAACACTTAAACTCGTTGTTGATATATTAGATAATATCTTTGGAACTACAGTATTTTCATTCTTTTTTAGGATTTGGAGTATTTCTTTGGAGAGAATTGGGCTGATGTAGTTTTCCCAAGCAAGGCTACCGTAAGTAGCTATTAGTTCAGGGACGAATGATATGTAAGAAATGGGGATATTAATTTTTTTTTTTGAACTTTCAACACAGTCACTATTTATTTAAGGTGAGGTAATTTTTCTTTTAAGGTGAGGCCGCATTTTTCTTCAACTTGCAACGCAACTTTGTTGCGTTTTAAGTTGAAAAACGTCGTTACTACCCACCTTAAACATTGCCACGCAAGACTGATTTGTTGCAAGTTGAAAAGTTGAAAATAGCAGACTCCAGTTCTACTTGCTGCAACATCATTGTTGCGTGACATTGTTTAAGGTGGGCGGTAATACGTGCAAGCGTTTATTAAACTTGCAACGCAACAATGTTGCAGCAATAGACGAGTTTCAGGGTGTTGCGTGCGCATCGTTTTGGAAAGAAATTGGCGGGCTCCCCACAAAGTAAGAAATGGCAAACAGACTTGCTAGCGAGCCAACAACAGCAGAATAACAATGTTTTATATCCAGAAACTGTATCTACACTTTGTTTATTTTAAACAGTATGTTTACTTTGAGTGGAGCTTGCCAGTTTTTTGAAAAATGATGCGCGCAACACCCTGAAACTCGCCTATTTGTTGCTGGTATTACTTCACCTTTAGAAAGGCAGTAGTGTTATTTTAAACAAAATCCTTTGCATTTACCTCATAAAATGTTTTAAATTTGCACTCCCGTTGAATTTACATGTTTATTTTAAAGGTTAATTTTATTTGCAAGTCGTAGTAGAGTAGTCTCAAGAGCAAGGAGATATACCGAATATTTTTGTTCCTAGGCAGTAAATATTTCGCAATTAAGATTAAGATGTATTTACTAGTTCGTATAGTCCGGATATAAGAACTAAATGTAATTTTTTTCGAGCTATTTTACTAAAAAAACATCCTGGGTTCTCAAACAGGACTCGAACCCACAACCTTCTGATCACCTTAAATCTTCTAATTTTTGACGCTATACTGCATGTAAAATACATTTTAAGGTATTCAATAATTGTCTTAGTAGATAACCTCGGCTCTTGTAAACCTTGATTTAACAGGTCTAATATCAACTTGCTTTTTATATTTGATTTGCACTTATATATATTATCTTAGAGTGCCTTTGTAAACCACCTTCATGACGTTGCTAAGGAGGAACCGTTGTTGTTGATATCATACTGCCATTCATTTTATCTTGCTTTAATGGCTGGAGGTCAGGTACAAACAACAGTCTAACGTAATTTGACATTTGATTTTTTTTTGTTTTACAACTTCTAAGTTTAGAAGATTTTACTCGGTTTAGTGTTATACTAAGGCCGGTCTCAATTGTGGTTTAAGTCGGTTTTTTGATAATGTTTGTTTCCCTGCTGGATGAGGAGTCAAAAGCAGAATTAATTACGTTGTTTTAAAATAATGTTGTTTGTTGTGCTAAATTATTGAAGTTGGTGTTCTTTTTTTACTTTAATATTAATTTGAATTATGATGATTGTGCATAGTTGGCGATGTATTTTCTTTCTACATGAAAATATGTTCAACTGTACGTACAAAAGTGAAGTGCGTTTTCGGCCCGCTTTTCGTTTATTTGCTGGTTGTTTTAAAACGTTTCGCTTCTTTCACCATTACTTGAAAAAGTTTACTTAACGCACTAAAAACATCTATTCTTCCTGTAGACACTTTACTTTGCAATATTAAAGAAGAATTAGCTTTTTAAGTTGGACGAATTGTCTTCCACTACTTCGAATCCTCAATCTTGGTCGCCATCTTTGTTTATTTTGTGCAGGGAGAGCATGAGTACGAGGAAGAGCATGAGTACGAGGTTGGGAAGCACCATGATTATCAAAGTTTGCTGTGGAACGTGATTGGCTTTTTTCATTTTTTATTGTTTTTGATTGGCTCATTGACTCAAAGAATTTGCACTGTATTTCTTTTTTAATGCACTGTACATATTTCCTTAAAACTGCATTGCTCACCGCCAATCAAATTGAGAAATTATTCCGGGGTATATATGGGGGTATTATATATAATAGGGGTATTAGGGTTTATTGAAACGCTTTGCTTTGACAGAAAAAATGCGGAAAAAAAGTTGTAGCTGGCATTTAGTGACGACAGTGTAGTAAACGAAAGATTTGTTCCGATATCTGCTTTTATGGGGATAATCGACTAAAACCCGGCACCGAACGACATCAAATCATAAGTTGACTGTAGATGTGGACCACGTAGAAAACGAGTCTACTGAAAGTTGAGATACTCTAAATAAAAAGAGCGAAAAATTAAGTGTTCAAAGTAATCATGATGCCGAATCCGACCACACAAGAAGGGGAATAACCACGGCAACGTAACCTTTATGTCGTTTTTTCACAGTGACAAAAGGCTCCAGTAAATTAAAGACATTCCGTCACGTTTCATTCCATCGTATCCCATTCCATTTCATTTCATTCTATTCTATCCTATTCCATCCCATTCGATTTCATCCCATCTAATCTCATCTCACTTTATTTTAGATAATTAAGAAAACAATTACCAAGTCCCTGGGGCTGAAAGATGGCCAAGGAGCAGCCGCATTTCACTTTGAAAAAAAGGTATGGTATGTTATGTAACATTCGACGTACATGAACGTCTGGAACGGTCAATGTGTGGTTACTAATCAAACAAAAATAATATACATTGCTTATAAAATTAAAATAGATAAAGTAATTGTTTAATATCCGCAGGCAGCTTAGTTTAAGGTTAAGACAATATAGTTATATGCAAGATACGATTACCGAGCTTTGTTAATTTGCATCAAGTATTACCAGCATCAAATATTACCAGTTTCTGAATATGATTACTCACCATGCCCATATAACATGGATATGTGAAGTGATTTCGGTGGCTTGTTTGGCTCCACCGTTCTTAATTTCTAAAACATAAATACTGTATAATACATTATAATTATTATTGTGTTATATTTAAGAAATAGAAAACATTGTCCGTGTTTCTTTAGAGTTATAGAAACACGAGGGAAAGTTTGGGAGAACTAGAAATTGCAGTGGGAACACGACTCGAAGGGCGAGTGTTTCCACACTATTTCCAGTTTTTGACGTACGTATTTTGAACGAGCTTCTTCTTAGCTCTTGGGCGTTACGTGTTTAAATTTGATTGATTGATTGATTGGTTGATTCCAAATTTCCACAAGTGTTTCTGTGACTCTATATAAACACGAAACAAAAGGTTTTCTATTTCTTTTATAAAATAACCGGTTTAAAATAGATTAAACATTAAAATTAATCAAAATATAAAGCGTAAATTTTTCTTACTGACCATGGATAGCGAATTGGATAGCGTATATAAGTAGTAATACCCCACCCCCCCCCCCCCCCCCCCATATGGCGGCCAAAGGGATGCCGCCTCATTAAATATTCAACTTATTATTTATTCATTCTCCTTTGTGACGTTCTAACCCTAATCTCATTATGCATACGTCATTATGGCTCATGCTCCTATAGGACACTCTAACCCTAACTTCCCCCCTTACCCTGGCTTGTTGCTGAACCCCCGGTATTTTCTACGTCATACCGACTTATTATTTATTCATTCTCCTTTAGGACTCTCTAACCCTAATCTCATTATGCTTACGTCGTCATTCTCAGGCTCCTTTGGGACCCTCTTAACCCTGACTTTCCCCCTGGCCCTAACTATTACTCAACCCCACGTATTCCCTACGTCACGACCGATAGCTCTCTAAGTCCTGGGATACGTCATTATCAAAAGGCACACGACTTATATCCTTATAAGTAACAGTAATCACCTTTTCATTTAAACACTTTACCCTACTGACAGTCAACAGTTGTGGGACACATATACGTACAGAGCATGCGTACAGTAAACTTCAACAAAATAGACGTTCTTTACAAGGAACTAAAGAGAAATTGATAGAGACACTTTATATTTTTTATCTGAAACCTTGTCTCGATGAGTATAGAGAGTTTTGAGCAGTCTAAGTGTCTGAATTGGCAGAGCTCGTATAGACTTAGATTAATAGCATATAATGAATATTGTAATAGAACCTAAATATTCAATCACCCTAGAATCATTGCTAGCTAAACCCTTGTTTATAAGTGAAGAAATCGTAAGAAGATAGAATGAGGATTCAATTCTAAGAGCCATAAGAATGTTTTTAAGTGTCGATATATAAACGAAATATTATTTGGCCGCGGGACGGCTGAGTATCGACTTGAATTAATAGCAACATGAATATTATATTAATTAGAACTTAAATGGCCATCTTCACCCATTTACTTAGAGATATGTGCCGAATTGTCGCTTATTTCGCTTTAGTTTATAAAGTAAACGATGCCTTGAATGAAGAAACCGTTCGGCAAGCTGTTCGAAAGACATTGAAACACTTTCTCCAGAGGGGTTTGCCAGAATATAAACTGTCAGGTGTTAAACGGCGGACTCGGCTATATTAACGTCGTCAAGCATCTTGTTAATGTTGCTACGGCTGATATTTGCATATTTATCCTGAGTGCACGTGCAGGAGACAAAGAAAAACTCATTGGGGGCAATTAAGAGCATTAAGCGCTTAGGCAGGTCTAGGCGAGAAAGTCATTAGCGTGTATTTTGCATAAGACAGAATTCACAATAATCAGTTTAAAATATTTATTTCGGCATTGGCTTAAACTTACACATATCAAAACAAATTACGGTTACATATAAAAAGTTTTAGTAAGGTCTGCTTCTTAGATTATATTTAGGTGTTTTTATTTTAAAAGTCGCATGATAATCTTTCTTGTCCTCTGATGATAATTGGGACACATCTTCTTTTGTCATGGGTAAATATTTTGATCTAGTCATCATTACATGGTGTTCATACTCTTCTCTTTCATCCGGAGTCATCTTTGCCAAGTCTTTCTCTGTCGGGTCGCCCAAACTTTCCCAATTATGAAAGAAATTATGTTTAAGCGTCGGTTGTTCAACGGTAGGAGGCGGTGTTACAAAATAGGTTTTAGGTGTAGCAGGGAAACCCCACGGAAGATCGTCAATTTCTTGCTTTATCTCCGGTGTCAAATTTGATGTATTTTTCCGAGGCTGAGTTTGAAGACTAGTCAGAGGTTGAGACTGATTTTGCAGTTGGTTTTGAAACGTCAGAAAACGTCCTAGCTGAAGTATGTTCTTTTCTTCAGGTGTTAACTGTGGCGCTTGTACAATATCTTGCATTTTTTGTTCTGTATTGTACATGGCATTGACAATCGGAGGTAATTGATAGGATTGCTTTTGTATGAAACTACCCAGCTGTTGCTGCAGGCTGGAGCTATTTTCTCCAGGTAGAACATTTGTCTTGAGGCGATGATCGTCGTCCGTGGTCGGTTTCAGGTCAAGCATTAAATAGCCATGAGGGCGACTTGTGGCTTCCTCGTAACTCTTCATAAATTCATGGACATGACCTGGGTTCACCTGCCGTGCCAAGACAGAAATTTGTTGCTTATCCCTCGGAGACTTGAATAGTACGATATAGTGTGCGTTGAGGCTGATGTTTCTGGTTTCTTTGCCTTGATGAAATATATTCTGAACAATATAGATCACGGAGAGATTCCTGTGATGACTACCTTTAGTAAATAGACTAGCAATACGTTTATCTCCCCCTGATTGAGCCATAAGATCATCGAGGACGATCAGGTTACGTTGTGAGACTTCAAGAAAATTATCAGAGTCAATGTCGGAAGGTATACCCTCGTAGAATTCGATGCCTGGTATTGTCTTGATCATTTCTAAATACATGGGCTGCCATTGTCCATAGCACCAAATGATACGTTCAGGAGGAGGACTAATCGTAGTTTTGGCGTTTTCTAGAAGCGTTTTTACCCATACTGTTTTACCACTCTGTGTGCATCCAGCGACAATGCAAGTAAATGGATGCTGCATGACTGTTGCTCCATTGATAACTGGGGAAACATGCCCTGTACTACTTTCCTGATGGGAATTTTTAATATGGCGTTGAAGATTGCCTCTTGTCGAAAACGTTTTGCCACAAGTGTTACAGATGTACGACATGTTCACTCTTTGACGTTTAGGAGTAAAATGATTGTTTCAAAGCATATTCGGACAATTTATTTCAATTTCTTCCCTATTTCTCTTTTCTTTTATTTCCTCTTATCCTCCCCTTATCTTCCTCTTATCTTCCTCTTATCTTCCACTTACCTTCCTCTTATCTTCCTTATCTTCCTCTTATCTTCCTTATCTTCCACTTATCTTCCTCTTATCTTCCTCTTATCTTCCTCTAATCTTCCTCTTATCTTCCTTATCTTCCCCTTATCTTCCTTATCTTCCACTTATCTTCCTCTTATCTTCCTCTTATCTTCCTCTTATCTTCCTCTAATCTTCCTCTTAATCTTCGTTATCTTCCTCTTATCTTCCTTATCTTCCACTTATCTTCCTCTTACCGGCGTTATTTCCCCAATTTTCAGTCCCACACCCCTCAAGGATATCTGTAACAAATTCAAAATGTATAGATATGCTCTGGCGGAATTCAATCATTTGCAACCTTACTTTCATTGAGTGATGTTTAACAACGAACAGAGTGCATTTCTTCAGTTTTTGTGTCTTTCAAAACCGGTTCAACAGCGAGCTGTTTTGGAGTCCGCGAGCCCTGAGCAGGTTCGATGTATATGCGAGTGTGCATCGAACCTGCTCAGGGCTCGCGGACTCCAAAACAGCTCGCTGTTGAACCGGTTTTGAAAGACACAAAAACTGAAGAAATGCTCTCTGTTCGTTGCTAAACATCACTCAATGAAAGTAAGGTTGCAAATGATTGAATTCCGGAAGCATATCTATATATTTTGAATTTGTTACAGATATCCTTGAGGGGTGTGGGACTGAAAATTGGGGAAATAACGCCGGTAAGAGGAAGATAAGGGGAAGATAAGTGGAAGATAAGGAAGATAAATGGAAGATAAAGGGAAGATATAGGGAAGATAAGAGGAAGATAAGAGGAAGATAAGAGGAAGATAAGTGGAAGATAAGGAAGATAAGGGGAAGATAAGGAAGATAAGAGGAAGATTAGAGGAAGATAAGAGGAAGATAAGAGGAAGATAAGTGGAAGATAAGGAAGATAAGAGGAAGATAAGGAAGATAAGAGGAAGGTAAGTGGAAGATAAGAGGAAGATAAGAGGAAGATAAGGGGAGGATAAGAGGAAAATAAAAGAAAAGAGAAATTGGGAAGAAATTGAAATAAATTGTCCGAATATGCTTTGAAACAATCATTTTACTCCTAAACGTCAAAGAGTGAACATGTCGTACATCTGTAACACTTGTGGCAAAACGTTTTCGACAAGAGGCAATCTTCAACGCCATATTAAAAATTCCCATCAGGAAAGTAGTACAGGGCATGTTTCCCCAGTTATCAATGGAGCAACAGTCATGCAGCATCCATTTACTTGCATTGTCGCTGGATGCACACAAAGTGGTAAAACAGTATGGGTACAAACGCTTCTAGAAAACGCCAAAACTACGATTAGTCCTCCTCCTGAACGTATCATTTGGTGCTATGGACAATGGCAGCCCATGTATTTAGAAATGATCAAGACAATACCAGGCATCGAATTCTACGAGGGTATACTTTCCGACATTGACTCTGATAATTTTCTTGAAGTCTCACAACGTAACCTGATCGTCCTCGATGATCTTATGGCTCAATCAGGGGGAGATAACGTATTGCTAGTCTATTTACTAAAGGTAGTCATCACAGGAATCTCTCCGTGATCTATATTGTTCAGAATATATTTCATCAAGGCAAAGAAACCAGAAACATCAGCCTCAACGCACACTATATCGTACTATTCAAGTCTCCGAGGGATAAGCAACAAATTTCTGTCTTGGCACGGCAGGTGAACCCAGGTCATGTCCATGAATTTATGAAGAGTTACGAGGAAGCCACAAGTCGCCCTCATGGCTATTTAATGCTTGACCTGAAACCGACCACGGACGACGATTATCGCCTCAAGACAAATGTTCTACCTGGAGAAAATAGCTCCAGCCTGCAGCAACAGCTGGGTAGTTTCATACAAAAGCAATCCTATCAATTACCTCCGATTGTCAATGCCATGTACAATACAGAACAAAAAATGCAAGATATTGTACAAGCGCCACAGTTAACACCTGAAGAAAAGAACATACTTCAGCTAGGACGTTTTCTGACGTTTCAAAACCAACTGCAAAATCAGTCTCAACCTCTGACTAGTCTTCAAACTCAGCCTCGGAAAAATACATCAAATTTGACACCGGAGATAAAGCAAGAAATTGACGATCTTCCGTGGGGTTTCCCTGCTACACCTAAAACCTATTTTGTAACACCGCCTCCTACCGTTGAACAACCGACGCTTAAACATAATTTCTTTCATAATTGGGAAAGTTTGGGCGACCCGACAGAGAAAGACTTGGCAAAGATGACTCCGGATGAAAGAGAAGAGTATGAACACCATGTAATGATGACTAGATCAAAATATTTACCCATGACAAAAGAAGATGTGTCCCAATTATCATCAGAGGACAAGAAAGATTATCATGCGACTTTTAAAATAAAAACACCTAAATATAATCTAAGAAGCAGACCTTACTAAAACTTTTTATATGTAACCGTAATTTGTTTTGATATGTGTAAGTTTAAGCCAATGCCGAAATAAATATTTTAAACTGATTATTGTGAATTCTGTCTTATGCAAAATACACGCTAATGACTTTCTCGCCTAGACCTGCCTAAGCGCTTAATGCTCTTAATTGCCCCCAATGAGTTTTTCTTTTGTCTCCTGCACGTGCACTCAGGATAAATATGCAAATATCAGCCGTAGCAACATTAACAAGATGCTTGACGACGTTAATATAGCCGAGTCCGCCGTTTAACACCTGACAGTTTATATTCTGGCAAACCCCTCTGGAGAAAGTGTTTCAATGTCTTTCGAACAGCTTGCCGAACGGTTTCTTCATTCAAGGCATCGTTTACTTTATAAACTAAAGCGAAATAAGCGACAATTCGGCACATATCTCTAAGTAAATGGGTGAAGATGGCCATTTAAGTTCTAACTAATATAATATTCATGTTGCTATTAATTCAAGTCGATACTCAGCCGTCCCGCGGCCAAATAATATTTCGTTTATATATCGACACTTAAAAACATTCTTATGGCTCTTAGAATTGAATCCTCATTCTATCTTCTTACGATTTCTTCACTTATAAACAAGGGTTTAGCTAGCAATGATTCTAGGGTGATTGAATATTTAGGTTCTATTACAATATTCATTATATGCTATTAATCTAAGTCTATACGAGCTCTGCCAATTCAGACACTTAGACTGCTCAAAACTCTCTATACTCATCGAGACAAGGTTTCAGATAAAAAATATAAAGTGCCTCTATCAATTTCTCTTTAGTTCCTTGTAAAGAACGTCTATTTTGTTGAAGTTTACTGTACGCATGCTCTGTACGTATACGTGTCCCACAACTGTTGACTGTCAGTAGGGTAAAGTGTTTAAATGAAAAGGTGATTACTGTTACTTATAAGGATATAAGTCGTGTGCCTTTTGATAATGACGTATCCCAGGACTTAGAGAGCTATCGGTCGTGACGTAGGGAATACGTGGGGTTGAGTAATAGTTAGGGCCAGGGGGAAAGTCAGGGTTAAGAGGGTCCCAAAGGAGCCTGAGAATGACGACGTAAGCATAATGAGATTAGGGTTAGAGAGTCCTAAAGGAGAATGAATAAATAATAAGTCGGTATGACGTAGAAAATACCGGGGGTTCAGCAACAAGCCAGGGTAAGGGGAGAAGTTAGGGTTAGAGTGTCCTATAGGAGCATGAGCCATAATGACGTATGCATAGTGAGATTAGGGTTAGAACGTCACAAAGGAGAATGAATAAATAATAAGTTGAATATTTAATGAGGCGGCATCCCTTTGGCCGCCATATGGTGGGGGTATTACTACTTATATAATGGTGTTTCTGCACAGTTTCAATTAGAATGATGGCGTATTGGTTGGCATAATGTTTTCCATAGAGTTAAAGAACACGGCTTTTAACCAATCACCGCGTGCGTTTTTATGTTATTTTATATAAATATTTTTAATGCTAACAAGTAGAGTGCTGCGTTGGTAGTATTTTACCAAAGCGAAAGATGGTCAATTTCCGAGATTTTTGGTAACGAAGTACTGACGTTTTAACTGGAGCCCTTCATCAGGATAAAATGACATGCTCTATAATGTTAATAGTTAGATTATATAAAGTAGAGATCAAATGAGGCCAAACTGACACTGCTTTTTTAAATAAATATTTATTTGTTTAAGCTTTTGTTGTTTACGACATCGTCAGGAATATTAACATTTAATATTTAATGTAAATTATATTTATCTAATTTTATTTATTATAAATAGTTAACATTTAACAACTATTTGAGACGATGTTGGACATGATAGCAAGAAATATCAAGGCAGAGCTTTAATTGTTGTGTGTTTTTTTCGCCAGTAACTATTGGTGAGTTAAAGTGCCCCTAACCCCCCAAATAATTTTATTTCAATAATAATGACTGTCCTAAAAAGTTCGGTGATATCGATTTTTGTTTTTGAGTTATTGAAGTTTTGTAATATGCAAATAAGGCATGTGATGATGCAAGATAATGAAATCAGAATTGTGGAACATTTAATATCGTGTATATCATCAAAATTATACATTGAAATTTTTCAAAACATTGCACGTATATACAGACCACCAAACTGAAAAAGATAGTTCAAGTTATTTAATCGTCATATTAACGAATTAGTTTTTAGACCTCTAAATTCCGCGGTCAATGATCTGTATTTTCTGCCGTATCAGGCTTCTTTAAACCATCGACTCTTTAGTTATCACTCAGCCAATATGCTGCTTTCCAAGATGGCCTTTGGCCTTTGGCTAAGGGGGCGATTACATGGACCGGGCTGGCCCGGTTAACCGCGATGAGTTTACGAAACGATTACATGGAGCGGGCTAGTCCGGTAAGCCAGGATGATTCCAGGCCGAAATTCGCGATTATCAAGTAAATAAGGGCAAAGTTACGTTAGTTTTACTCCAGTTTTACACTAATTAGTCTATTATTTATTTTGTAAGCCCATCGTCAATAAAAAGATTGTTAAAGTCTTAGCTAACCCAAGAAAGCGTCTTCACGAAGATTAATTAATTTATTAAATCTTCGCTTTGATCACGAAACACACAAACAACGTTGATGTTCTATTTCAGTTCCTTTCAGCACTATTTATTCACACAGTCAAGCAAACGAACGCGTATCGAAGCGAGTTCAACAGTTTTTCGTCCCGGTTTGCCGGGCTTGCCCGGTTGCGACAACCGGGATCCCGGCAAACCGGGCTAGCCCGCTTGCCATGTAATCGAAATGTTAAAACAACATACGTTTTATATATAAAGCGGGCTAGCCCGGTTAACCGAGCTAGCCCGGTCCATGTAATCGCCCCCTAAGTTTGTGGAACATTCGTCTACTATTACCAAGTCCAAAATGGTCAGCACTTGAGAGAAAACAAGTAATCCTATTTTTTAGATTAAAATATCTGGAAACTAAGCTGTTATAACTTAGAACTATCGTCTTTAGTTTGGTGGACTGTATATATATATATATATATATATATATATATATATATATATATATTTAATTATTCGCCGAAGTGGAGGTGAATAGTGCTGGGTATTCACCGAGCCGCTTCGGCGAGGTGAATATCCACACTATTCACCGACACTGAGGTGAGTAATTGTTTTAGCATATACCTCATAAAGGAAATAACAAGTTTAACATTCTTATATTTTTCGATATTTTATACAAGCACTCGATATTTGTCAACAAAACAGTTTTTACACCTTTTGAATATATTATTGTAAAAGAAATTATAAAATTTATTATAAATATATTATAAAATTGTAAAAAACATACCTGTGGACACTCTTCTACTAATTTTGTTGACTTTTCTCGTTATTCTACATCAGCCTTGTTTATCAACAAAATCTCCTGCTTCGGTAAACAAAGCAAAGCAAAACTGTCCGCCATTTTGTTTTGCCCGCAGGTGAATAGTGCAGGATATCCAGAGCTAGAGGAACCAATCAGATTGCTTGAACTATTCACCTGCGAGGTATATGCTAAATATGTATATATACATGTATATCCAATATATATATATATATATATATATATATATATATATATATATATGTATATATATATATAATCAAGAAAACTTTGCAGTACTATTATACGTGCAAAGTTTTGAAAAATTTTGATCTATAATTTTAATGTAAACACGATATTAAATGTTCCACAATTATGCATAATTCCTTATTTTACGTCATCCCATGCCTTAATTTACATATTACAAAAACCTTAATAACTTAAGAACAAAAATTTATATCGCCGAACTTTCAACGACATTTTTCATAATTTTCGAGGTGCTTTCAGTTTAAACCAAAACAATTTGGGGTGAAGGACACTTTAAAGGCTCGTTTACACAATCAATCTTTGTTGCGAGTTTTATCTTTGTGACGCTTGCAATCCAATCCAATCCAATCGCATATATACGCCACGATGAGAAAAATCGTAGCAAAAATCGCTAGTGTCAACGAAAAGAAGCCAGTGTCAACGGAAAGAAATTTTGTTTGTTGTCTTTTAGACAGCAACACAGTTAAAAAAACAATTAAAAGATGCTATTAATAATATAGACATTGATGATGATCTGAAAAATCAAATCATTCGTGAAAAGGTGAGTTTTTGATGTTAAATATGTTTATATCACACGCCACTGTACAATTATTTATTTATTTATTTATTTATTTATTTATTTATTTATTTATTTACTTATTTATTTATTTATTTATTTACACGTGGGTGAATTGACGTCGGTTTTATGTTTGTGTGATAGTGTTCTAGACTTTTGCTACAAGTACTCGAAATACACGTGAGCCCCTCGATGAGCGAGCACGCTCTTGGGCAAACGTTAGGAATATATATGTGTAAATAAAAAATGTACATACATTCGAGCTTGTTACAGTGTAATGTTATGCTTGTTGCATGAAAATTAACGCAGTAAATAGACTTGATGGTGAAAAAGCCATTTGCGAATGTAAAGAAAAACTGATAAAACGGATCTTTAATTAAAGCTCTAATTTGTTTTCAAATATTCTCTTAATTCTCAATCTCGTTCTGGCCAAAGCCGATGGCTCCTTGGTGCTGGAAAAAAGGACTGAAAGCTCAGAACGAGAATGGTGCACATGTGCATGCTTGTATGTTCATACGCAGACACACGTATTTTTTTCTCAGCTGTGTATTGCGTTAAATAATCGAGGACAAGCTTCAATTGTTGCCAAAGTTTTGACTGCCCTACTGTTGTAAATGCATGCGATGGTTATACATGTATTGCATTACGTTTTAGTCGGTTGCTTACGAGATGACCAACGCAATAGTCAGGGAAATCAAGATAAAACCGTCGTCGTAAGTTCTGTTTTTTTTAATCATTATATGTGTAAATACATTAAGTAAACCTCACGGACATTTCGTTTGACTCGGAGGATGACCGGCGCTGCCTATTTCCGTCTCAGCAATTGTTGGCAACCCAATGTTCTTGTGTCCTCAACAGTGATTAATAACCCAGTGATTAATGTGGGTAGTGTTGAGGGTTGTGGTTCGGTAGCATCGGATCTATATAGTACAATCAAACATTTTAGTTTGGAAAAAATTTTATAGTTGAACTCTCATTTTTTGTAGATCTTGATTTTAGTCAAAATGTTAGAATTAAGGTTACGTATGGTCAGGTTAGGGGGTACAAGGCAATTTTTCGTGCAACTTGCAACTTGACTGTAGGATTGCATGCCGAGATATGCAAGTTGTCGGGAAACGTACAATGTGACTATATTGCAAACTAGAAGTGTTAAACGAGAAATTTTTAGTGTAACGTCCACCTAGAAATACCGTTGAGTTGCAAGTTGCTAACGATATTGCCTCGCGTCGTGTAACAGTGCTGTTGGGATTTTTGTTGGTGTATGGTCTCATAGATAATTGATGTTTGCCGTTAAAGTCAAGGAAAAAGAACAAAAATTATTGTTTTCAGGGTAGTAGTCAGTGTGCAAGGGGTACATTTGGTGAGTCCAGGGTCATTGGGTTGGCAACGACCGTTTACGAGACGGAAAATTGCGAAATGTCATGCAGTCACTACTACCACTACTAAAATATTTCTCAAGACTAACACTAAGGCGAACAATTTTACAAACATGTGCTAATAATATATGTGCTAATTTAAATAGTGATTTAAATAGTGATTTAAATAGTAATTTATAACCTGTTTCTTTGCCTATTTGCAGGTAGCTGACCCACAAATTGGGTCAGCACCTGCATACAGGCTAAAATTACATATTAATTTATTTGTTTACTTTGTTTTTATTGGCTTACATGTGTTCACGTGATTCTCATTGTAGCTCTGCTATAAATACGCGTGACCACATGTGAGTTGTTTACTAATTTCTCCTGACGAAGGGCCTTCGCTCGAAACGTCGAGAAGATTTTTCTCTGTTTTTCAGGCCAACGTGACTTAACCCTGGTAATATTTTGCTAATAATATACACTACGTATTATAATTATTAACTTTATTTCTTTGCAATTTTTTAGGTTTGTTGGATTGATGAAATTGCTGTTTTTGTTCATTATTCTCCCACTTTTGTTTTCTTTTATCGTTTTTCGTTATCTCGAACGAAGTTACAATTAACGCAATGAATCTTTGGCAACGACCGTTTACGAGACGGAAAATTGCGAAAGGTCATGCAGTCACTACTACCACTACTAAAATCTTTCTCAAGACTACACTAAGGCGAACAATTTTACAAACATGTACTAATAATATACATTACGTATTATAATTATTAAGTTTATTTCCTGGCAATTTTTTAGGTTTGTTGGATTGATGAAATTGCCATGTTTGTTCATTATTCTCCCACTTTTGTTTTCTTTTGTCGTTTTTCGTTATCTCGAACGAAGTTACAATTAACGCAATGATTCTTTACAGAGAGCATAGACCTTATTCAAAAATGGCCGATGAATTTATTCTTTTATACACATATAAATTAGCCCTTATGAACTCGTTTTCATGTGGGAAATTCAAAAGAATTTTTTTCTTTAAAACGAGGTCATAAGGGCTAATTTATATGTACATAAAATAATTATAATTCGGCGGCCATTTTTGAATAAGGTATTTAGCTGTCAATACCGTGAACTTCTATTTGAATATTGGATCGAGTACAAGACAAATCTTCGCTAGCTCTTATTTCAATCTACTTTTCAAAACACTTTTTTTTTAATAAAATAAATATTTGCAACATAGCATGCCACGTTCTATAGAACCATAATTGTAGATAAAAATAGTTAGTTTAGTTTTAATTTCTTCATAGATACTAAACTTTAAAAACACTAGATCTTCACGTTTTGACTGTTTTTTTATCACAAAAGAGGTTCCAAGCTTCTCTGTCAGACTGCATGTCGGCAGTTGTTTGCGGTAGAACGATAAACTTTGGACTTTTGAATATCATGTGAATGTCATCTCCATTACGCAATTCAATTATGTTAATTTATTACTTAATTATGTAAATTATAAATCGTACGAAAAAAAATAAGTATGTTATTTACCGTTTTGGTCGGTCCGTATAGAGAAATATTTCACTCGGTTTCAAAAACGACCCTCGGCCTGCGGCCTCGGGCAGTTTTTGAGACCTCGGGAAATATTTCTCTATATGGACCTCCCAGCCGGTAAATACGTTAACATATATATATTATATTTAATTCGTTTACCATTGCCTTTTACTTTTTCTGGTTAACTTATGATTGGACACAATTCATTAAAGAGTAAATCAAAATTTTCGTTGAAATGGTTGCAAAAAACCTGACGCGTTTTTAGCTCAGTGACTTAGAGCACTGGTCTCGTAAACCAAGCGTCGGGAGTTCAAATCTCTGCATGCGGCATTTTTAAAAAAATGTCTCAACATGTTCAATGTAGTTTACAAGAAAAGCAATTATCGTCCATAATTAAAACCAAAAAAATGTTGACAACAACTTCTCAAAACATGCATTACATTTTTCAAGAATAGGTTTTCAAATATCGTAAAACTATTTTAATAATATGTTCTTTCACATGCATCGTAAATATTTGTAGGGAGAAATACCGGCCAGGTAGTTCTGCAAGATATTATGATAAAGATATTATTATTATTAAGATATGTAAAACGTAACGAAAAATCAAAATATTGCAGTAAATTGAATTAATATCTCTAAGTAGGGAGACGACACCAATCACCAACTTCATTTAACTGTATCTATATGTGAACATCAACGTTTATATTTAAAATCCTATCTTATCTTGTAGACATATTAAAAATTCTTGGTGTAATTTTCGTCATGTCGACAAATTTCGTTCTACTTTTGAAAGTATGTTCCTGTTCCAATTAATATTTTGTTTAACCGTAAATAAGCGTAATCCAGAAATCTATTGAGAATGTGAACTTTAATGTGGGAAAACCTGCTAATTATTGCTTCCCCGCCAATAGCCTGTTGCCGTTTAAGTTATACAACTCGAGGAAAGAAGATAGCCACGCTCATCAGAGATTTGAACTCTGGACCCCTGGTTTACTAGACCAGTGCTCTAACCCCTGAGCTAATGAGGCAGGCTCTTGTAAACGCAACAGTCTTCGTTAGCTTATTATAAAAGTTTCCGAATGTAGCATTAGTTTTTGTGGCCGTCAATATACATTAAAGCATTCAAATATTTCATATGTGTTTAAAACAATTTTTTAGAATACAGAAACAACCAAATGTCACTCTTCAAAGAATATTATTTCAACAGATCACGAAATAACTTGATTTCTATCTTAAACTATAGAAACTAATTCAAATAAATCTTACCAAAAAATCAACAAGGAGTTTGTAAAATGAAATATGCATACTTTTAACCCTGTGTTTCCAAAACGATATACTCTAAGTTGTGATTTTTTAAATTGTTGAACGCAATTTATGCAACATTTGAATGAAAAGGTTTAGCCCCATCAGAGATTTGAACTCTGGACCGCTGGTTTACAAGACCAGTGCTCTAACCCCTGAGCTAATGAGGCCTTAACGTATCTACATTTCAAAATCGCAATTTAATATTATATTTAATTTGTTCACCATTGCCTTTTACTTTTTCCTGTTAACTTATGATTGAATACAATTCATTAAAGACTAAATCAAAATTTTCGTCGAAATGATTGCAATTAATAACTTCATGTCCTTTTAGCTCAGTGGCTAGAGCATCGTTTCCGAACTATGTCGCATTTTTTGTGGCGACGAATATATTCATTAAAGCATTCAGATATTTCATATGTGTTAAAAACATTTTTTTAGAATACAGAACCATCCAAATGTTGCTCTACAAAGAATATTATTTCAACAGTTTCACGAAATAACTTGATTTCTATCCTAAGCTATATATAGAAACTAATTCAAATAAATCTTACCAAAAAATCAACAAGGAGTTTGTAAGATAAAGTATGCATACTTTTAACCCTGTGTTTCCAATACGAGAACGCAATTTATGCAGCATTTGAATGAAAAGGTGTAGCCCCATCAGAGATTTTAACTCTGGACCGTAGTTTACAAAATCAGTGCTCTAACCTCTGAGCTAATGAGACTTTAACGTATTTACATTTCACAAAATAGCAAGTTAATGTTATATTTAATTCGTTTACCATTGCTTTTTACTTTTTCCTATTAACGTATAATTGAATATAATTCATTAAAGACTAACTCAAAATTTTCGTCGAAATGATTGCCATTAATGCACTGCACTCCTCTGTCTACCATGAAGTCCGGAAAAAAAAGATTACTAGACTTATTTGGCAGTAAGGAAGCAGGAGAAAAGCTGGTCCAACGGACACAAAGCCCGGGTCGGGGTAAGGATCCATCTTGGGGACCTGAAGTGTGGATACCTAGCTGAGCATGGAGATCGTCCAGCAGCTATGAACGTGGCATCACACAAATCTGGACGTTGAGACGTTGAGGTGGGGGCGCCAGCCTCTGCCTGGTAAATATCAAGCTAGGTAGTGTGTACCCGCTTTGAAGTGACATTAACCAGGCCTATGAGTCTCCACAGAGCAAGGGGGGCCCAAGTCGGGAGCGCCGACTGCTGGGGTTGAGCTCGGAACCCCAGCTACTCTGTGTAGGGGAGGGAGAGAAAAAGTGGCTCAGGACACGTTTCTTTGCACTGAGCCAGATTAAGTTTTTAAGTGGGGGTAGGAGGTGTCCGGAGGACAGCGATTCCCTGCCAAGAATTGAGGTGAAGCCGAAAATTCCCCCACTGAAACTGACTGGCATTATTAACATACTAATATATTTAAAACTAAAATTTTAACCATAACAACGGAACGTACTAGCAAACACAGTTATTTGGACTAATTATCCTTAATCGGCAAGCTCTTGCTGTCCTAATTTTTTTACCATAGTTTCTGGTACTGTTTTAATGAGTTCGGATGGTGTGCGGATGTATCTTTCGTAACAGTCGGAAGACCAACGACCCATTGTCTTGATCAACCAAGCTAGTATTCCAGAGGCGGCGGCCGTCGTTGCAGCACCGATACGGAAGCTGTGAGTTGCGTAGGCAGAGGTGTCGAGACCACACATAGCCAGTAGGCGACGGAGTTCGGTAGACACCAAAGTTCGTGTCAGAGGTCTGCCGTTTTGGAGTCGGAAAAGAGGTTTATCCGGTGCTATAGGCGATGCTTGTAGGATGTAATTTTTCATTGCTTTGACAGCACATACGTGGGAGCTGGACGCAGCAATCGTGAGTAGGCTTCCCTGGCGAAAAGGGTCCGTTTTGGACTTCTTGATTTTTACTAACATGCAGGAAGGGTTAGTGATAATTGGTTCGAAAATGATATCGGTAATCGTCATGTGGACCTCGGGGTCAAAAACAGAGTTACAGGTAAATTCGCTACAGCGAAGGAAGCCAAAGAAGGCCAAAGTAAAAGCGGCCCAGAACATAACTGAGTCCAGCTCGCATGTATAATTTGGATTTAGACATATATGTAGTTTCGACATGATTTCAACGGTGACTGGACGCCGCTCTCGAACGTTAATGCCTTGAATACGTTTTACCCCCCTTAGAATCTGACTTAGTAAGGGCATGCCCAAAGGGGTGTTAAAAAGTAGGTGCAGGTGACCAACGCCTGCTAGATAAGTCTTAATTGTTTTGAACGAAACAGTGTCGCTTAGATGGGCGACAAAGTAGACTAGAGTAATCTCACTTGCCGGTAAAAAGGGAGAACCAGATGTGACAATACCCCGCAGCAAACAAAAACGGGTGAAGTGGTTAATGGCGACTTGATACGTCTTCAGTGTTGATGGTGCCCAGGAATTAGAAAGAATGTGGTGGACTTTGGAAATCAGAGTTGCATCATGTATGAGGGGATGACACAGGGTGCTGTTGATGCTTTTGGAGCCAGTTTTCGAAAGCGTTCCATCTGTAAACGAGAGAGTGCATCAGCGATTTTATTACTTGAACCGGGCACGTGTTGGGCTGTAAAACTGAAGTTATGAATTAGAGTAAGGAGGGTAAGGTGACGCACTAGGTCCATGATTCGGGGAGCTTTGGAACTTTTGGAGTTTAAGATGGCGACAACAGCGGTGTTATCGCATCGGAAGGTGATCCTTTTGTTGGCCCACTGCGCTCCCCACAGCTCGCATGCTATGACAATAGGAAAATATTCTTGCCAATCAATGGAGATACCCTTGGATTTGTTAATTTGCTGGTGCGGTTCCCACTTACCCTGAAACCAAGCGTTGTGGAAGAACCCCCCAAAACCAATAGCTCCCGAGGCATCAGTAAATAATTGTAGTTCTAGTGAGGAAGTTGGGTTAGGGTCTAGGAAGAGACTAACACCGTTCCATCCTTGGAGGAAAATGCCCCACATGCGCAGATCTTTTCGAAATTCCCCATTAAGACGAACATAATAGTGGGGTTTCTGAATACCGCAAGTTAAACGGATCATACGTTGGAGGAAAGGACGCCCTGGTGCAATGACACAACATGCAAATTGAAGCGTGCCAATCAAGGATTGCAAATCCTTTAGCTTGCAAGACTTTTTTGTTGCCCATTGCGAAACAGCAGAGCGAGCGCGATCTAACTTATCCTCGGGTAGTCGAGCTTCCATTTTGTTGGAATCGATGGTAATTCCGAGGAATTTGAGGGTTGTAGAAGGTTTGAATGTTTTGTTAGGGGCTAGCGGCACGTCTAACTCAGTGAATAGGTGAAGTAGTTTACATAAGGAAGTGGCACAATTTGAAGCTGGGGGAGGCTCTGCGATAAAGAAATCGTCTAGGATGTGAAGCACCCGTGGGACACCTACGTGGTTTTTTAAGATCCATTCTAGTGCGTCGGATAGCAAGTTGAAGAGGTAGGGAGCGCTGCGGAGCCCAAAAGGGAGAACCGTATCAAAGAAATACATATCGCGCCAGTGCATGCCTAGGAGTTCCCAATCTTCCCGTCGAACTGGGATGTTACGGAAGGCTGATTTAATATCGGTCTTCGCCATGTAGCAGTTTTGGCCAAGATCAAGGACCATCTTAATAGCATTATCCAGACGAATATATTGAAGTGAGTAATTTTCGGCAGGGATATTGTCGTTAACACTGGTTCCCGAACCCTTGGGGTAGGATAGATGGAAAATAGTACGCCATTTTTGACTGTTTTTTACGCACAATGCCAATAGGATAAATCTGAAAATTAGGAAAGGGAGGCTTATCGAAAGGACCTGCGGTTCTACCCAGCTGTACTTCGTCCAGGAGATTTTCGTCAATAACGTGGGGGTGAATAAGCGCGCTTTTTAGATTGGGACTAACCGAAGAGCGGCGGGGACCCTGATAACCAATATCGAAACCATGACGTAGACCTTGACAGAGCTGAGCAGAAAAATTAGGGTCGCGATAGTTCTTAAGATATTGTTCAAGTAGGTTAATATTAATAGGTGTAGAAGGCGAAAAGTCGGATAGGTGGCTATTTTTCACGGCGTCGACGGCTATGAGACGACTCCTCAGACGATGGCTTGCGGGTGTCGGCGTGTTCGTAACTGGGATGGTTTCCGCCGCAGTTGTCATGGTTGCATCGATGGGGGAAGGTACAGGGGGTACGAGCACAGGCAAAACCCCGGTTGAAATTGAGGCAGGTGTCGGAGCGGTTGAACCTAAGTTTGGAAACAGAAACAGAAAGAGGACAGTTTTCAGCAAGGTGGTCGACCGAGCCACAAGAAAAACATGAACCCCGAGCGAGACCGGTAAATTTATCTAGGTATAATTGCATATCCCGCTGTCCCCAATCGAGCGATGGGTCTTTGGCCGCGCGTTTTCGGAATTCAATGTCATATGCATACCACGCCATTCCCCGGAATTTTGCCGAAGCAGTTCGGATTATGTGTATGTAGTTCAGAAGCGACAGAGAACGATTAGGAAATTTGGAAACAATGACAGACATAAATATGGAGAAGGCTGTTAGCCATTTCTCGATAGAATCAATCTTTGTTTTGGCGCGTTGGGAACTAGTTTGGGGGAGGGGGATTGTCACACTCTGGTTGTTCAACGACACAGTAAACTGTTGGGGATCTAACCCTCCATCTATATTGCAAGGCAAAAGAGAACATAGATCGACGTACTCACCGTTGGTGATGGCTTGTTCGGTCTTTTTGGAAAGGTGTGCTGCCATTGGATTGGCGGACGGACGGCCGAGGAGCTGTTGGACGGATTGTGGGCGGGTGGAATCGGAAGATGCTGATAGGTGGTGTTGGTGAACGATGTGTGTGGTGTGTCCAAATCTGGTGTAGGCGAAGGTCTAGCTGAGGGTCGGTGGGAATTGACATCGGGGTAGGATGGTAGTGGTGGAGAATGGTCTTGAAGCCGCGCGGTAAGCAGAGGTGCGAGTTGGGAAACCAAGCGTTCGAGATTAGGCCCTTCGAGGATCGAGGTCACATCGACTGTATCAGGGTTTTCTTGAACAATTCTACGTGAGGCGGGTGGTGAGTCAGGTACAGGTGGGACTTCTGCTGCCGACGAACCATGCTGAGGCTCTTGCTGTTGGAGAGAACAGAGACGGGCCAGAAGGGTTGCGCGAGAGCCAGTCACCAGCTGATGTCGTTGAGCCAGGAGAAGTTGGAGCACTTCTGTCGAAGTTGACTCGTCAAAGGCTAGTGGACCAATACCTTGGTTTGGCGCCACGGACTGTTGGCTTGGCGGTCTCGCGTTCGGCGGCCGCGCAGTGGCTAAGCGCCGCGTTGTTGGCGCTGGATTGCGCTGTTTGGAAGCGCGTGATAGTCGCTTTGTCGGAGGCATGTTCTCGTAAGGTCGTAAGGATGACTATGCTGATATAATGATGTCCTTTGCGACACAGACAATGTTCGTTTTTGGAACACTTGTCAGAGAATGATAATATTTGGCGCGTTTTGGCTGCTTAAATAGTGCGCAAAATGACCTTTGCTCGGAGAAAGGATACTTTGCGTTTTGCGATTGGATAGTTAAATCTATATCTCTGGACTTTCAGACCGACACGTGAATAGAGAGTGTGCCGGGCACATGGATCATGATATGGAATAATACGGGGAAAATACTGTATCAGGTACTGCATGATCTTGCATTCTTTCCATGATACCTGTATATTTTGTCCTCAGAGGGCACTTGGTATGTTACGTATGTTGCATGAGAGGCTCAAGAGGCTTACCTCCAAAAGCTGATTACAGGTACCCAGAGGGCACGACGCACGTGCAGAGTGTTTGTGCATTAACCGCAATTTATTTGAATAAATTGTTATCTTAACGTCATGCCGTCTTAGCTCAGTGGCTAGAGCACTGGTCTCGTAAACCAGGGGTCCCGAACTCAAATCCCTCACGGGGCTTTTTTTAAAAAAATATCTGAACGTATTCAATGTAGTTTACCAGAAACGGACAGCAGCAATTATCGTTCAGAATTATAACCAAAAAATGTTGAACACAACTTCTCAAAACATGCATTACATTTTTCAAGGATTTGTTTTCAAATATCGTAAAACTATTTTAATAATATATTCTTTTTCATGTATCCTAAATATTTGTAGGAAGAAATACCGGCCCGTTACTTCTGGCAAACATGAGATATTATGTAAAACGTAACGAAAAATCAAAATATTGCAGTAAATTGAATTGATATCTAGCTCTAAGTAGGGAAACGACACTAATCATCAACTTCATTAACTGTATCTCATGTGGACATCAAAGATTATATTTAAAATCGTATCATATTTTGTGGACGTATTTAAAATTCTTGGTTTGCAAAATTGGAGTCATTTTCATAATGTCGTCCGATTTCGTTCTACTTTTGAAAGTATGTTTCTGCTCCAAGTAATATTTGGTTTAACCGCAAATAGGCGTAATCCAGAAAACTATTGAGAATGTGAACTTTAATGTGGGGAAAACTGCTAATTGTTGCGGTTTAAGTTATGCAACTCGTGGACTTCTCCGTATCCTTCATCAGTTTACACGGACGCCAGCGATTCAGGCCTTATTGTAATATAAATCACAGTTGACAATTAATAGTCTTGTCCCAGCACAAAGGAGAGCTGGATGAGCACGTGATTGCGTACGCCAGTCGAACTGAGCACGTGATTGCGTACCCAGTCGAGCAGAAAGAAACTACTCAACCACGGAGAAGGAATGTCTAGCCATTGTATGGACGGTTAATCATTGGAGACCATACTTGCTCGGTAAAGCATTTGGTGTAGTCACAGATCATCGAAGTTTGACCAGGCTGAAAGGATTGAAAAGAACCAAAGGTCGGCTAGCCTTCCGGTGGGTACTTGCTTTACAAGAATACGAGTTCGAGATTAAGCATCGTCCAGGTCGACAACATTGCAACGCGGACACCCTTTCGAGTGCTTACCCAAACGGCACCTTCTCAGGAAGTAGAGCAGCGTCCTGACGAGATACTGGCGGTTGGGGTAGGAGTCACTGAAGTGTGCTCATCGTGAATCAAGAAAGGAGATCCGAACAACACAGCAGGCCGATCCAACCATTTCCTTGATAATGCAGAACCTTACCCAAGCCACTGGAGAGCCGCCGGATAGCGGAGATTGGAAGGAGAATGGGGAGCTGCGGCGCTACAGGCAGCTGTGGCCACAGTTTGAGATGGCAGAGGGCGTTCTGTACCGTCGTATGGATAAGAGTATCCCAGCGAACCGGCTAGTTTTAGTCGTACCTCGAAAGATGCGGCCAGAACTTTTAAAGCTTTCACACAATGATCCAAGTTCAGGGCACATGGGTGAGTTAACCGTTGCTTGGAACGCTTACAACAACGATATTACTGGCCAGGGATGGCGACAGAAATGCAGCTGTGGATAGCCGAGTGCGACCAGTGCAGCCGCCGTAAGACACCCATCCAATCGCAAAGGGCGCCTATGAAGACCATCGGCGTTGGACAGCCTATGGAACTATGGGCCATGGATGTTCTAGGCCCACTCCCGATGAGCTGCACGCGGGAACCAGTACATCTTGGTCATGTCTGATCACTTTACTAAGTGGGTAGAGGCGGTGCCGATGGCCAATCAGCGAGCCGAAATTAAACAGTTGCTAAAGCTTTTGTTGATGAAGTAGTCACTCGTCATGGAGTCCCAAATAAACTCCTAACTGACCAAGGAAGGAATTTCAGAGGCTGGGATCTTATGAAACGAGTGTTTCATCTTCTGGGTGTGAATAAGCTGAGAACTTCGCCATACCATCCTCAAACTGATGGACAGGTGGAGAGGTTAAACCGCACCCTCAAAGGAATCCTCACGGCCTACGTCAACAAAGACCATAGCGATTGGGATGTTCACTTACCACTAGCTTTGTTTTCGTACCGGAACAGTGCACATTCCTCATCGGGAGTGTCGCCCTGGCAAAGCGGTTACGGTCGCGAAGCCACTACACCATTAGTGCTCGTGAGCACTCCGTTGGACGCAAAAGAACAGTTCATTTCAAATTATTGCGACGAGCTGGAAAAGACCTTGAAAGACGTCCACAAATAGCATTGCAACCAACATAAACGAGGAACAAAGGAGGCAGAAGAAGGGGTATGATGACCGCAACAAAGTCAACCAGAGTACTTCGTTTGAGCAAGGGGATCGCGTATGGCTCAATAACCAAGCGGTTCCAAAAGGAATTAAGCCGAAAGTTCCACCTGCACTAGGCGGGGCCCTACGTGATACACAGTCGACTAGGTAATGTAACATTCTATCACATCAATCCGGAATCCGGGAAAAGTAAAACCAAAGTGGTGCATCCGCAATCACCTCAAGCTGGTCAAAGGAAAACCAAAGTCGAAGAATGTCCGCTTATTGACCATCCGATGGAGCAGAACCATAGAGAAAATGTACTTCCCGATGAGCCAGTAGTACATCATCAAGAGATACCCGTGGGGATGCAGGTGTTACCACAAGAAGGGCCCGTCCTACTGCGACGGTCTACCCGTTGTCGTCGGCAGCCAAATAGATGTCAGGACTACAATTTAGACGAATTAGAGATCGAGTGACGCTCTCCTTTAAGGAGGGGGGTAATGTAATATAAATCACATGTTGACAATTAATAGGAAATCCAGAAATAAGAGACAACTAACTCATCGGCATAATTGATTAGTAATAGGAGATGGCATGTGTGTGAGTTATTGTGATAGTCGAAGAGAGAGCGCTAGGCCAGTGTATGTTATATTGTGATTAATAAAAGAGCATGAGTTCTACGGTAATCTTTGTATTTTGGGTTATAATACATTATTATAATCGTTTCCGAACTATGTCGCATTATTTTTTGTGACGATGAATATATTCATTAAAGCATTCAGATATTTCATATTTGTTAAAAACAATTTTTTAGAATACAGAACCAACCAAATGTTGCTCTACAAAGAATATTATTTCGACAGTTTCACGAAATAACTTGATTTCTATCCTAAACTATAGAAACTAATTCAAATAAATTTGCCAAAAAATTAACAAGGAGTTTGTAAGATAAAGTATGCATACTTTTATCCCTGTGTTTCCAAAACGTTGTACTCCATTAAGTTGTGATTTTTTAAATTGTTGAACGCAATTTATGCAACATTTGAATGAAAAAGGTTTAGTCTCGAGGATCCATGAGCTCGAGGATGAATTGGATGTTCTATTCTCTTGGGCTGCATCACAAAAAGCAAACCGTAATTATTACTGGAGACCTAAACCTCGACAGACTAAATTTGGAGAAGAGAGAAGGTAAACTCTTACGAGATTTAGAGGGAATTTTCGAACTGGATTGCTTATTCAAGCAAGCAACCAGAATAACGAACTCATCACAAACGTTATTGGATGTAATTCTCACCAATCGCAGAGAGCTGTTTTCCACTGTTGGGGTAACTGATTTGGGGTTGAGTGACCGTATGATTTTTGGTTTCCTTAAAGAGAAAGTGAAACAACACGCTACAAAAATCATCAACATTAGAAGTACAAAGCATATGAACATGGAGAACTTTTTTGAAAGATGTTAACGATTCAAAGTTGCTCCCAAGCGACAGCTGATTGGGAAGAAGCAATAAGAATGAAAAGGAAAAGTGCTAAACGATATAATAAAACAAGGACACTTGATGACAGAGAAATAATGGTCCAATGGAGGAATAAGGCAACACGATTAAGAAGAAGAGCAATTCGAGATTACTGGAAACAAAAATCACTAGACCTAAAAAGTGATCCAAGAAATTTCTACAGTACTTTTATGCCATTCTTAAATAATAAGTTAAAAAAGGACAAAACAATCATTGCTCATAATATTCAAGGAAAGATAGTACAAGATCAAGCAGTGGTGGCCGAAGAGTTCGCTAATTATTTTTCCACAATTGCAGAACTGACAGGAACAGGAAATATGCCGTTCGCCCGAGTGTAATGGAAATTAGTAGCAGATGGGATGCGGACTCATTTACTTTTAGGAAATTTGAAAGATCAGAGGTCTTAAAGGCCCTCAAAAACTTAAATCCAAAGAAAGCTATCAGTTATGATAAACTGCCACCACGCGTGCTGAAAATAGCTGAAGACGAACTTGCCTCATCTCTAACAGCTAGTTTTAATCAGTGTATAGAACAGAAAACATGGCCAAAAGCTTGGAAAATGGGAGAATGGCTACCAGCATTCAAAAAAGACGATAATCTTGAAAAGAGTAATTATAGACCGATTACTATCCCGATTGTGGTAGATAAGATTTTTGAACAATTATTGTGCTCACAAATATCTGGACATTTTGATAGGATATTCCACCCCTTCATGTCAGCATACCGCAAGCAATACAGCTGTGAGACCACCTTGATCAGACTTGTTGAAGACTGAAGGTATGGGTTAGCCAACGGACAGTCTGTGGGCATATTGTACACAGATATGAGACAAAGCTTTTGATACTATGCACCACGATCTGTTACTATCTAAGTTAAAAGCTTATGGTTTTTCTGAAAACTCCCTAGCTCTGATGTGTTCGTATTTCACAGACCGCAGAAATAGAACAAAATTAGGAAATTTTACAAGCTCCTGGAAGTCGATCAGTACAGGCTGCCCGTAGGGCTCATCACTGGGATAGATATTGTGGAATATATATCAGAACGATTTGTTTTACATTAAAAGGGAAGGCACGCTCGATGTACGCTGATGATCATCAACTTTACTACTCGCATAGCAATCTCAATGAAGTTCAAAGCGAAATTAAGGAAGATGGCGCAAACATGTGTTGCTGCGACAAATCCAACAACCTTGTAGGCAATCTGGATAAATATAAGGCAATGCATGGTTCTCGGTAAAAAGCAACAACCTGAACAGTCAAGTGTGGTAAACATTAACATTGATGGTTATGATGTTGAGGTAACAAATGAACTCAAGCTATTAGGCATTTTAAATTTTTACGTGTGAAATGATTGCCAATTAACGGAGGCCAAACTCATATTTACAAGGCAGCTTTTGATGCTCAGTATAGCTAGAGCACTGGTAAAAAGACACTAGAACGCATTAATGAAACCAGGGGTCTTTTGTGATTGTTCAAATCTCTCCGAAAAATGTGGATTGCTATTTTAAAGTGGCAAGAAATATCGAGAGTCAACGGGGCTATTTCAATGTATATTTACCAGAAACGAACAGCAGCAATTATCGTTCAGAATATTAGTCAAAAAACGTTGAACACAAATATCGTAAAACTCTTTTAATAATATATTTTTTTTCATGATATTATGTAAAACGTAAAAACGAAAAATCAAAATATTGCAGTAAATTGAATTAATATCTCCAAGTAGGGAAACGACACTAATCATCAACTTCATTAACTGTATCTAATGTGGACATCAAAGATTATATTTAAAATCGTATCATATTTTGTTGACGTATTTAAAATTTTTGGTTTGCAAAATAAAAGCCATTTTCATAATGTCGACAAATTTCGTTCTACTTTTGAAAGTATGTTCCTGCTCCAATTAATATTTGATCTATTGAAAATGTGAACTTTAATGTGGAGAAAACTGCTAATTGTTGGGGATTAAGTTATACAACTCGTGGAAAAAAAGATAGCCTCATCAGAGATTTGAACTCTGGACCCCTGGTTTACTAGACCAGTGCTCTAACCCCTGAGCTAATGAGGCAGGCTCTTGCCAACGTAGCAGTCTCTATTAACTTTTATAATCGTTTCCGAACTATGTCGCATTATTTTTTGTGGTGATGAATATATTCATTAAAGCATTCAGATATTTCATATGTGTTAAAAACAATTTTTTAGAATACAGAACCAACCAAATGTTGCTCTACAAAGAATATCATTTCGGCAGTTTCACGAAATAACTTGATTTCTATCCTAAACTACAGAAGCTAATTCAAAAAATCTTAAGGAACAAGGAATTTGTAAGATAAAGTATGCATACTTTTAACCCTGTGTTTGCAAAATGATGTACTCCAAGTTGTGATTTTTTAAATTGTTGAACGCAATTTATGCAACATTTGAATGAAAAGGTTTAGCCCCATCAGCGATTTGAACTCTGGACCCTGGTTTACAAGACCAGTGCTCGAACCCCTGAGCTAATGAGGCCTTAACGTATTTACATTTCACAAAATAGCAAGTTAATGTTATATTTAATTCGTTTACCATTGCCCTTTACTTTTTCCTGTTAACTTATGATTGAATACAATTCATTAAAGACTAAATCAAAATTTTCGTGGAAATGATTGCCATTAACCTCATGCCCTTTTAGCTCAGTGGCTAGAGCACTGGTCTCGTAAACCAGGGGTCGAGAGTTCAAATCTCTCATGGGGCTATTTTAAAGAAATATCTCAACGTATTCAATGTAGTTTACCAGAAACGAACAGCAGCAATTATCGTTCAGAATTTTAGTCAAAAAACGTTGAACACAACTGAAGATATTATGTAAAACGTAACGAAAAATCAAAATATTGCAGTAAATTGAATTAATATCTCCAAGTAGGGAAACGACACTAATCATCAACTTCATTAACTGTATCTAATATGGACATCAAAGATTATATTTAAAATCGTATCATATTTTGTTGACGTATTTAAAATTTTTGGATTGCAAAATAAAAGCCATTTTCATAATGTCGACAAATTTCGTTCTACTTTTGAAAGTATGTTCCTGCTCCAATTAATACTTTGATCTATTGAAAATGTGAACTTTAATGTGGAGAAAACTGCTAATTGTTGCGGATTAAGTTATACAACTCGTGAAAAATAAGATAGCCTCATCAGAGATTTGAACTCTGGACCCCTGGTTTACTAGACCAGTGCTCTAACCCCTGAGCTAATGAGGCAGGCTCTTGCCAAAGTAGCAGTCTCTATTAACTTCTTATAATAGTTTCCGAACTATGTCGCATTATTTTTTGTGGTGATGAATATATTCATTAAAGCATTCAGATATTTCATATGTGTTAAAAACAATTTTTTTAGAATACAGAACCAACCAAATGTTGCTATACAAAGAATATTATTTCGGCAGTTTCACGAAATAACTTGATTTCTATCCTAAACTATAGAAGCTAATTCAAATAAATCTTACCAAAAAATTAACGAGGAATTTGTAACATAAAGTATGCATACTTTAAACCCTGTGTTTGCAAAATGATGTACTTCTAGTTGTGATTTTTTAAATTGTTGAACGTCATTTATGCAACATTTGAATGAAAAGTTTAGCCCCATCAGAGATTTGAACTCTGGACCCCTGGTTTACAAGACCAGTGCTCTAACCCCTGAGCTAATGAGGCCTTAACGTATTTACATTTCACAAAATAGCAAGTTAATGTTATATTTAATTCGTTTACCATTGCCCTTTACTTTTTCCTATTAACTTATGATTAAATACAATTCATTAAAGACTAACTCAAAATTTTCGTCGAAATAATTGCCATTAACCTCACGCCCTTTTAGCTCAGTGGCTAGAGCACTGGTCTCGTAAACCAGGGGTCGAGAGTTCAAATCTCTCATGGGGCTTATTTTAAAGAAATATCTTAATCTCGTATTCAATGTAGTTTACCAGAAACGAACAGCCGCAATTATCGTTCAGAATTTTAGTCAAAAAACGTTGAACACAACTTCTCAAAACATGCATTACATCTTTCAAGAATATGTTTTCAAATATCGTAAAACTATTTTAATAATGTATTCTTTTTCTTGTATCCTAAATATTTGTTGGAAGAAATACCGGCCCGTTAGTTCTGGCAAACGTAAGATATTATGTAAAACGTAACGAAAAATCAAATATTGCAGTAAATTGAATTAATATCTCCAAGTAGGGAAACGACACTAATCATCAACTTCATTAACTGTATCTAATGTGGACATCAAAGATTATATTTAAAAACGTATCATATTTTGTTGACGTATTTAAAATTTTTGGTTTGCAAAATAAAAGCCATTTTCATAATGTGGACAAATTTCGTTCTACTTTTGAAAGTATGTTCCTGCTCCAATTAATATTTGATCTATTGAAAATGTGAACTTTAATGTGAAGAAAACTGCTAATTGTTGGGGATTAAGTTATACAACTCGTGGAAAAAAAGATAGCCTCATCAGAGATTTGAACTCTGGACCCCTGGTTTACTAGACCAGTGCTCTAACCCCTGAGCTAATGAGGCAGGCTCTTGCCAACGTAGCAGTCTCTATTAACTTCTTATAATCGTTTCCGAACTATGTCGCATTATTTTTTGTGGTGATGAATATATTCATTAAAGCATTCAGATATTTCATATGTGTTAAAAACAATTTTTTAGAATACAGAACCAACCAAATGTTGCCCTACAAAGAATATTATTTCGGCAATTTCACGAAATAACTTGATTTCTATCCCAAACTATAGAAGCTAATTCAAATAAATCTTACGAAAAAATTAACAAGGAATTTGTAAGATAAAGTATGCAAACTTTCAACCCTGTGTTTGCAAAATGATGTACTCCAAGTTGTGATTTTCTAAATTGTTGAACGCAATTTATGCAACATTTGAATGAAAAGGTTTAGCCCCATCAGAGATTTGAACTCTGGACCCCTGGTTTACAAGACCAGTGCTCTAACTCCTGAGCTAATGAGCCCTTAACGTATTTGCATTTCACAAAATAGCAAGTTAATGTTATATTTAATTCGTTTACCATTGCCTTTTACTTTTTCCTGTTAACTTATGATCCAATACAATTCATTAAAGACTAAATCAAAATTTTCGTCGAAATGATTGCTATTAACCTCATGCCCTTTTAGCTCAGTGGCTAGAGCACTGGTCTCGTAAACCAGGGGTCGAGAGTTCAAATCTCATGGGGCTATTTTAAAGAAAATCTCAACGTATTCAATGTAGTCTACCAGAAACGAACAGCAGCAATTATCGTTCAGAATTTTAGTCAAAAAACGTTGAACACAACTGAAGATATTATGTAAAACGTAACGAAAAAAATCAAAATATTGCAGTAAATTGAATTAATATCTCCAAGTAGGGAAACGACACTAATCATCAACTTCATTAACTGTATCTAATATGGACATCAAAGACTATATTTAAAATCGTATCATATTTTGTTGACGTATTTAAAATTTTTGGATTGCAAAATAAAAGCCATTTTCATAATGTCGACAAATTTCGTTCTACTTTTGAAAGTATGTTCCTGCTCCAATTAATACTTGATCTATTGAAAATGTGAACTTTAATGTGGAGAAAACTGCTAATTGTTGCGGATTAAGTTATACAACTCGTGAAAAATAAGATAGCCTCATCAGAGATTTGAACTCTGGACCCCTGGTTTACTAGACCAGTGCTCTAACCCCTGAGCTAATGAGGCAGGCTCTTGCCAAAGTAGCAGTCTATTAACTTCTTATAATAGTTTCCGAACTATGTCGCATTATTTTTTGTGGTGATGAATATATTCATTAAAGCATTCAGATATTTCATATGTGTTAAAAACAATTTTTTTAGAATACAGAACCAACCAAATGTTGCTATACAAAGAATATTATTTCGGCAGTTTCACGAAATAACTTGATTTCTATCCTAAACTATAGAAGCTAATTCAAATAAATCTTACCAAAAAATTAACGAGGAATTTGTAACATAAAGTATGCATACTTTAAACCCTGTGTTTGCAAAATGATGTACTTCTAGTTGTGATTTTTTAAATTGTTGAACGTCATTTATGCAACATTTGAATGAAAAGTTTTAGCCCCATCAGAGATTTGAACTCTGGACCCCTGGTTTACAAGACCAGTGCTCTAACCCCTGAGCTAATGAGGCCTTAACGGATTTACATTTCACAAAATAGCAAGTTAATGTTATATTTAATTCGTTTACCATTGCCTTTTACTTTTTCCTGTTAACTTAAGATTGAATACAATTCATTAAAGACTAAATTGAAATTTTCGTCGAAATAATTGCCATTAACCTCATGCCCTTTTAGCTCAGTGGCTAGAGCACTGGTCTCGTAAACCAGGGGTCGAGAGTTCAAATCTCTCATGGGGCTATTTTTAAGGAATTATCTCAACGTATTCAATGTAGTTTACCAGAAACGAACAGCAGCAATTATCGTTCAGAATATTAGGCAAAAAACGTTGAACACAAATATCGTAAAACTGTTTTAATAATATATTTTTTTCATGTATCCTAAATATTTGTAGGAAGAAATACCGGCCCGTTAGTTCTGTCAAACTTAAGATATTATGTAAAACGTAACAAAAAATCAAAATATTGCAGTAAATTGAATTAATATCTCCAAGTAGGGAAACGATACTAATCATCAACTTCATTAACTGTATCTAATGTGGACATCAAAGATTATATTTAAAATTGTATCATATTTTGTTGACGTATTTAAAATTTTTGGTTTGCAAAATAAAAGCCATTTTCATAATGTCGACAAATTTCGTTCTACTTTTGAAAGTATGTTCCTGCTCCAACTAATGTTTGGTTTAACCGCAAATAGACGTAATCCGAACATCTATTGAAAATGTGAACTTTAATGTGGGGAAAACTGCTAATTGTTGCGGTTTAAGTTGTACAACTCGTTGAAAAAAGATAGCCTCATCAGAGATTTGAACTCTGGACCCCTGGTTTACTAGACCAGTGCTCTAACCCCTGAGCTAATGAGGCAGGCTCTTGCCAAAGTAGCAGTCTCTATTAACTTCTTATAATCGTTTCCGAACTATGTCGCATTATTTTTTGTGGCGATGAATATATTCATTAAAGCATTGACATATTTCATATGTGTTGAAAACAATTTTTTAGAATATAGAACCAAACAAATGTTGCTCTAAAAAAGTATATTATTTCGGTAGAAACTAAACTGTAGAAGCTAATTCAAAATCAAGGAGTATATAAGATAAAAAAATATGCATACTTTTAACCCTGTGTTTCCAATACGACGTACTCCAAGTTGTGATTTTTTAAGTTTTTGAACGCAATTTGTGCAACATTTGAATGAAAATGTTTATTCCCCATCTGCGATTTGAACTCTGGACCCCTGATTTACAAGACCAGTGCTCGAACCCCTGAGCTAATGAGGCCTTAACGTATTAACATTTCACAAAATAGCAAGTTAATGTTATATTTAATTTGTTTACCATTGCCCTTTACTTTTTCCTATTAACTTATGATTAAATACAATTCATTAAAGACTAAATCAAAATTTTCGTCGAAATAATTGCCACTAACCTCACGCCCTTTTACCTCAGTGGCTAGAGCACTGGTCTCGTAAACCAGGGGTCGAGAGTTCAAATCTCTCATGGGGCTTATTTTAAAGAAATATCTCAATCTCGTATTCAATGTAGTTTACCAGAAACGAACAGCAGCAATTATCGTTCAGAATTTAAGTCAAAAAACGTTGAACACAACTTAAGATATTATGTAAAACGTAACGAAAAATCAAAATATTGCATTAAATTGAATTAATATCTCCAAGTAGGGAAACGACACTAATCATCAACTTCATTAACTGTATCTAATGTGGACATCAAAGATTATATTTAAAATCGTATCATATTTTGTTGACGTATTTAAAATTTTTGGTTTGCAAAATAAAAGCCATTTTCATAATGTCGACAAATTTCGTTCTACTTTTGAAAGTATGTTCCTGCTCCAATTAATATTTGATCTATTGAAAATGTGAACTTTAATGTAGAGAAAACTGCTAATTTTTGGGGATTAAGTTATACAACTCGTGGAAAAAAAGATAGCCTCATCAGAGATTTGAACTCTGGACCCCTGGTTTACTAGACCAGTGCTCTAACCCCTGAGCTAATGAGGCAGGCTCTTGCCAACGTAGCAGTCTCTATTAACTTCTTATAATCGTTTCCGAACTATGTCGCATTATTTTTTGTCGTCATGAATATATTCATTAAAGCATTCAGATATTTCATATGTGTTAAAAACAATTTTTAGAATACAGAACCAACCAAATGTTGTCCTACAAAGAATATTATTTCGGCAGTTTCACGAAATAACTTGATTTCTATCCTAAGCTATAGAAGCTAATTCAAATAAATCTTACGAAAAAATTATCAAGGAAATTGTAAGATAAAGTATGCAAACTTTCAACCCTGTGTTTGCAAAATGATGTACTCCAGGTTGTGATTTTCTAAATTGTTGAACGCAATTTATGCAACATTTGAATGAAAAGGTTTAGCCCCATCAGAGATTTGAACTCTGGACCCCTGGTTTACAAGACCAGTGCTCTAGCCCCTGAGCTAATGAGGCCTTAACGGATTTACATTTCACAAAATAGCAAGTTAATGTTATATTTAATTCGTTTACCATTGCCTTTTACTTTTTCCTGTTAACTTATGATTCAATATAATTCATTAAAGACTAAATAAAAATGTTCGTCGAAATGATTGCCATTAACCTCATGCCCTTTTAGCTCAGTGGCTAGAGCACTGGTCTCGTAAACCAGGGGTCGAGAGTTCAAATCTCTCATGGGGCTTTTTTAAAGAAAATCTCAACGTATTCAATGTAGTTTACCAGAAAGGAACAGCAGCAATTATCGTTCAGAATTTTAGTCAAAAAACGTCAAAGACAACTTCTAAAAACATGCATTACATCTTTCAAGAATATGTTTTCAAATATCGTAATAATGTATTAATAATGTATTCTTTTTCTTGTATCCTAAATATTTGTTGGAAGAAATACCGGCCCGTTAGTTCTGTCAAACTTAAGATATTATGTAAAACGTAACGAAAAATCAAAATATTGCAGTAAATTGAATTAATATCTCAAAGTAGGGAAACGACACTAATCATCAACTTCATTAACTGTATCTAATGTGGACATCAAAGATTATATTTAAAATCGTATCATATTTTATTGACGTATTTAAAATTTTTGGTTTGCAAAATAAAAGCCATTTTCATAATTTCGACAAATTTCGTTCTACTTTTGAAAGTATGTTCCTGCTCGAATTAATATTTGATCTACTGAAAATGTGAACTTTAATGTGGAGAAAACTGCTAATTGTTGCGGATTAAGTTATACAACTCGTGGAAAAAAAGATAGCCTCATCAGAGATTTGAACTCTGGACCCCTGGTTTACTAGACCAGTGCTCTAACCCCTGAGCTAATGAGGCAGGCTCTTGCCAACGTAGCAGTTTATTAACTTGTTATAATCGTTTCCGAACTATGTCGCATTATTTTTTGTGGTGATGAATATATTCATTAAAGCATTGAGATATTTCATATGTGTTAAAAACAATTTTTTTAGAATACAGAACCAACCAAATGGTGCCCTACAAAGAATATTATTTCGGCAGTTTCACGAAATAACTTGATTTCTATCCTAAACTATAGAAGCTAATTCAAATAAATCTTACCAAAAAATTAACGAGGAATTTGTAACATAAAGTATGCATACCTTAAACCCTGTGTTTTGAAAATGTTGTACTCCTAGTTGTGATTTTTAAATTGTTGAACGCAATTTATGCAACATTTGAATGAAAAGATTTAGCCCCATCAGAGATTTGAACTCTGGACCCCTGGTTTACAAGACCAGTGCTCTAACCCCTGAGCTAATGAGGCCTTAACGTATTTACATTTGACAAAATAGCAAGTTAATGTTATATTTAATTCGTTTACCATTGCCTTTTACTTTTTCCTGTTAACTTATGATTCAATACAATTCATTAAAGACTAAATTAAAATGTTCCTCGAAATGATTGCCATTAACCTCATGCCCTTTTAGCTCAGTGGCTAGAGCACTGGTCTCGTAAGCCAGGGGTCGAGAGTTCAAATCTCTCATGGGGCTATTTTAAAGATAATCTCAACGTATTCAATGTAGTTTACCAGAAAGGAACAGCAGCAATTATCTTTCAGAATTTTAGTCAAAAAACGTTAAAGACAACTTCTAAAAACATGCATTACATCTTTCAAGAATATGTTTTCAAATATCGTAAAACTATTTTAATAATGTATTCTTTTTCTTGTATCCTAAATATTTGTTGGAAGAAATACCGGCCCGTTAGTTCTGTCAAACTTAAGATATTATGTAAAACGTAACGAAAAATCAAAATATTGCAGTAAATTGAATTAATATCTCCAAGTAGGGAAACGACACTAATCATCAACTTCATTAACTGTATCTAATGTGGACATCAAAGATTATATTTAAAATCGTATCATATTTTGTTGACGTATTTAAAATTTTTGGTTTGCAAAATAAAAGCCATTTTCATAATGTCGACAAATTTCGTTCTACTTTTGAAAGTATGTTCCTGCTCCAATTAATATTTGATCTATTGAAAATGTGAACTTTAATGTGAAGAAAACTGCTAATTTTTGGGGATTAAGTTATACAACTCGTGGAAAAAAAAGATAGCCCCATCAGAGATTTGAACTCTGGACCCCTGGTTTACTAGACCAGTGCTCTAACCCCTGAGCTAATGAGGCAGGCTCTTGCCAACGTAGCAGTCTCTATTAACTTCTTAAGCCCGGCGCACACTAGTGCAAGTTGCACGCACAGATGTCATTCGTGACCAATTGCGTGCGACGAAAATCCTAGTGTGCGGGGAAAATATACAGGATTTTTGTCACTCGTGTCGTGAACAACAAATATCAAACATGTTTGATATTTTCTGTCATTCGTGACAAAAATTCCTAGTGTGCGGCAAAAATCTAACTCGCAACTCTTCGCAGCAAAGAAGTGCGCATGCGTGTTATTCCCCAAAACAACATGGCGGATAGTGAACATTCTAGTGAACCTCGTAGTGAACTGGTCACCGAAGCGTTCAGTTCTTGAATAAGATTATCATAGACTCCTTGCCTTTGTCTTCTCAAAATCCATCGTTTCGTCCATAACTGGCGATTAGCCGCCCTCAGACGTCTTCGACGTCTCCGTATCAACAAAAGAAATAGCAAGATATCTTCGTCGTCTGACAAATCATCTTGTTCACTATCCGCCATGTTGTTTTGGGAATAACACGCATGCGCACTTCTTTGCTGCGAAGAGTTGCGAGTTAGGTTTTTGCCGCACACTAGGAATTTTTGTCACGAATGACAGAAAATATCAAACATGTTTGATATTTGTTGTTCACGACACGAGTGACAAAAATCCTGTATATTTTCCCCGCACACTAGGATTTTCGTCGCACGCAATTGGTCACGAATGACATCTGTGCGTGCAACTTGCACTAGTGTGCGCCGGGCTTTATAATCGTTTCCGAACTATATCGCATTATTTTTTGTGGTGATGAATATATTCATTAAAGCATTCAGATATTTCATATGTATTAAAAACAATTTTTTAGAATACAGAACCAACCAAATGTTGTCCTACAAAGAATATTATTTCGGCAGTTTCACGAAATAACTTGATTTCTATCCTAAGCTATAGAAGCTAATAAAGTATGCAAACTTTCAACCCTGTGTTTGCAAAATGATGTACTCCAGGTTGTGATTTTCTAAATTGTTGAACGCAATTTATGCAACATTTGAATGAAAAGGTTTAGCCCCATCAGAGATTTGAACTCTGGACCCCTGGTTTACAAGACCAGTGCTCTAACCCCTGAGCTAATGAGGCCTTAACGGATTTACATTTCACAAAATAGCAAGTTAATGTTATATTTAATTCGTTTACCATTGCCTTTTACTTTTTCCTGTTAACTTATGATTCAATATAATTCATTAAAGACTAAATTAAAATGTTCGTCGAAATGATTGCCATTAACCTCATGCCCTTTTAGCTCAGTGGCTAGAGCACTGGTCTCGTAAACCAGGGGTCGAGAGTTCAAATCTCTCATGGGGCTATTTTAAAGAAAATCTCAACGTATTCAATGTAGTTTACCAGAAAGGAACAGCAGCAATTATCGTTCAGAATTTTAGTCAAAAAACGTCAAAGACAACTTCTAAAAACATGCATTACATCTTTCAAGAATATGTTTTCAAATAATGTATTAATAATGTATTCTTTTTCTTGTATCTTAAATATTTGTTGGAAGAAATACCGGCCCGTTAGTTCTGTCAAACTTAAGATATTATGTAAAACGTAACGAAAAATCAAAATATTGCAGTAAATTGAATTAATATCTCCAAGTAGGGAAACGACACTAATCATCAACTTCATTAACTGTATCTAATGTGGACATCAAAGATTATATTTAAAATCGTATCATATTTTATTGACGTATTTAAAATTTTTGGTTTGCAAAATAAAAGCCATTTTCATAATTTCGACAAATTTCGTTCTACTTTTGAAAGTATGTTCCTGCTCGAATTAATATTTGATCTACTGAAAATGTGAACTTTAATGTGGAGAAAACTGCTAATTGTTGCGGATTAAGTTATACAACTCGTGGAAAAAAAGATAGCCTCATCAGAGATTTGAACTCTGGACCCCTGGTTTACTAGACCAGTGCTCTAACCCCTGAGCTAATGAGGCAGGCTCTTGCCAACGTAGCAGTCTATTAACTTGTTATAATCGTTTCCGAACTATGTCGCATTATTTTTTGTGGTGATGAATATATTCATTAAAGCATTCAGATATTTCATATGTGTTAAAAACAATTTTTTTAGAATACAGAACCAACCAAATTTTGCCCTACAAAGAATATTATTTCGGCAGTTTCACGAAATAACTTGATTTCTATCCTAAACTATAGAAGCTAATTCAAATAAATCTTACCAAAAAATTAACGAGGAATTTGTAACATAAAGTATGCATACCTTAAACCCTGTGTTTGCAAAATGATGTACTCCTAGTTGTGATTTTTTAAATTGTTGAACGCAATTTATGCAACATTTGAATGAAAAGATTTAGCCCCATCAGAGATTTGAACTCTGGACCCCTGGTTTACAAGACCAGTGCTCTAACCCCTGAGCTAATGAGGCCTTAACGTATTTACATTTCACAAAACAGCAAGTTAATGTTATATTTAATTCGTTTACCATTGCCTTTTACTTTTTCCTGTTAAGTTATGATTCAATATAATTCATTAAAGACTAAATCAAAATGTTCGTCGAAATGATTGCCATTAACCTGATGCCCTTTTAGCTCAGTGGCTAGAGCACTGGTCTCGTAAACCAGGGGTCGAGAGTTCAAATCTCTCATGGGGCTATTTTAAAGAAAATCTCAACGTATTCAATGTAGTTTACCAGAAAGGAACAGCAGCAATTATCGTTCAGAATTTTAGTCAAAAAACGTTAAAGACAACTTCTAAAAACATGCATTACATCTTTCAAGAATATGTTTTCAAATATCGTAATAATGTATTAATAATGTATTTTTTTTCTTGTATCCTAAATATTTGTTGGAAGAAATACCGGCCCGTTAGTTCTGTCAAACTTAAGATATTATGTAAAACGTAACGAAAAATCAAAATATTGCAGTAAATTGAATTAATATCTCAAAGTAGGGAAACGACACTAATCATCAACTTCATTAACTGTATCTAATGTGGACATCAAAGATTATATTTAAAATCGTATCATATTTTGTTGACGTATTTAAAATTTTTGGTTTGCAAAATAAAAGCCATTTTCATAATTTCGACAAATTTCGTTCTACTTTTGAAAGTATGTTCCTGCTCGAATTAATATTTGATCTACTGAAAATGTGAACTTTAATGTGGAGAAAACTGCTAATTGTTGTGGATTAAGTTATACAACTCGTGGAAAAAAAGATAGCCTCATCAGATATTTGAACTCTGGACCCCTGGTTTACTAGACCAGTGCTCTAACCCCTGAGCTAATGAGGCAGGCTCTTGCCAACGTAGCAGTCTATTAACTTGTTATAATAGTTTCCGAACTATGTCGCATTATTTTTTGTGGTTATGAATATATTCATTAAAGCATTCAGATATTTCATATGTGTTAAAAACAATTTTTTTAGAATACAGAACCAACCAAATGTTGCTATACAAAGAATATTATTTCGGCAGTTTCACGAAATAACTTGATTTCTATCCTAAACTATAGAAGCTAATTCAAATAAATCTTACCAAAAAATTAACGAGGAATTTGTAACATAAAGTATGCATACCTTAAACCCTGTGTTTGCAAAATGATGTACTCCTAGTTGTGATTTTTTAAATTGTTGAACGCAATTTATGCAACATTTGAACGAAAAGGTTTAGCCCCATCAGAGATTTGAACTCTGGACCCCTGGTTTACAAGACCAGTGCTCTAACCCCTGAGCTAATGAGGCCTTAACGTATTTACATGTCACAAAATAGCAAGTTAATGTTATATTTAATTCGTTTACCATTGCCTTTTACTTTTTCCTGTTAACTTATGATTCAATACAATTCATTAATGACTAAATCAAAATTTTCGTCGAAATGATTGCCATTAACCTCATGCCCTTTTAGCTCAGTGGCTAGAGCACTGGTCTCGTAAACCAGGTGTCGAGAGTTCAAATCTCATTGGGCTATTTAAAAAAAATATCAACGTATTCAGTGTAGTCTACCAGAAACGAACAGCAGCAATTATCGTTCAGAATTTTAGTCAAAAAACGTTGAACACAACTGAAGATATTATGTTAAACGTAACGAAAAATCAAAATATTGCAGTAAATTGAATTAATATCTCCATAGTCCCTAGAAATTAATTGTCTGGAAACGTGGCCGAAGTCTTTGTTCTAGGTTTTTGTTCGCGTTTGTGCACCTTATTTCACCTTAACGCTTGCTGAACACATTGTATTTTTGGTATAATGAAGCAATCAACCAATAGCAGCGTTGCTTTATAAATATTAATGAACGTAAAACAAAAGATTGTGCACCTTATTTGCCACCCTCAACCTAAATAGTAGCTCATTGTTAACCGCTTTGATGTTCGCCACGTCTCCAGACAATATAATTCTAGGGACTATGATATCTCCAAGTAGGGAAACGACACTAATCATCAACTTCATTAACTGTATCTAATGTGGACATCGAAGATTATATTTAAAATCGTATCATATTTTGTTGACGTATTTAAAATTTTTGGTTTCCAAGATAAAAGCCATTTTCATAATGTCGACAAATTTCGTTCTACATTTGAAAGTATTTTCCTGCTCCAATTAATATTTGATCTATTGAAAATGTGAACTTTAATGTTGAGAAAACTGCTAATTGTTGCGGATTAAGTTATACAACTCGTGGAAAATAAGATAGCCTCATCAGAGATTTAAACTCTGGACCCCTGGTTTACTAGACCAGTGCTCTGACCCCTGAGCTAATGAGGCAGGCTCTTGCCAACTTAGCAGTCTCTATTAACTTCTTATTATCGTTTCCGAACTATGTCGCATTATTTTTTGTGGCGATGAATATATTCATTAAAGCATTGACATATTTCATATGTGTTGAAAACAATTTTTTAGAATACAGAACCAACCAAATGTTGCTCTACAAAGTATATCATTTCGTTAGAAACTAAACTGTAGAAGCTAATTCAAAATCAAGGAGTATATAAGATAAAATATGCATACATTTAACCCTGTGTTTCCAATACGATGTACTCCAAGTTGTGATTTTTTAAATTGTTGAACGTAATTTGTGCAACATTTGAATGAAAATGTTTATCCCCATCTGCGATTTGAACTCTGGACCCCTGATTTACAAGACCAGTGCTCGAACCTCTGAGCTAATGAGGCCTTAAAGTATTTACATTTCACAAAATAGCAAGTTAATGTTATATTTAATTTGTTTACCATTGCTCTTTACTTTTTCCTATTAACTTATGATTAAATACAATTCATTATAGACTAAGTTAAAATTCTCGTCGAAATAATTGCCATTAACCTCACGCCCTTTTAGCTCAGTGACTAGAGCACTGGGCTCGTAAACCAGGGGTCGAGAGTTCAAATCTCTCATGGGGCTTATTTTAAAGAAATATCTCAATCTCGTATTCAATGTAGTTTACCAGAAACGAACAGCCGCAATTATCGTTCAGAATTTTAGTCAAAAAACGTTGAACACAACTTCTCAAAACATGCATTACATCTTTCAAGAATATGTTTTCAAATATCGTAAAACTATTTTAATAATGTATTCTTTTTCTTGTATCCTAAATATTTGTTGGAAGAAATACCGGCCCGTTAGTTCTGTCAAACTTAAGATATTATGTAAAACGTAACGAAAAATCAAAATATTGCAGTAAATTGAATTAATATCTCCAAGTAGGGAAACGACACTAATCATCAACTTCATTAACTGTATCTAATGTGGACATCAAAGATTATATTTAAAATCGTATCATATTTTGTTGACGTATTTAAAATTTTTGGTTTGCAAAATAAAAGCCATTTTCATAATGTCGACAAATTTCGTTCTACTTTTGAAAGTATGTTCCTGCTCCAATTAATATTTGATCTATTGAAAATGTGAACTTTAATGTGGAGAAAACTGCTAATAATTGCGGATTAAGTTATACAACTCGTGGAAAAAAAGATAGCCTCATCAGAGATTTGAACTCTGGACCCCTGGTTTACAAGATCAGTGCTCTAACCCCTGAGCTAATGAGGCAGGCTCTTGCCAACGTAGCAGTCTCTTGCCAACGTAGCAGTCTCTTGCCAACGTAGCAGTCTCTATTAACTTCTTGTAAGAGTTTCCGAACTATGTCGCGTTATTTTTTGTGGTGATGAATATATTCATTAAAGCATTCAGATATTTCATATGTGTTAAAAACAATTTTTTCAGAATACAGAACCAACCAAATGTTGCTATACAAAGAATATTATTTCGGCAGTTTCACGAAATAACTTGATTTCTATCCTATACTATAGAAGCTAATTCAAATAAATCTTACCAAAAAATTAACGAGAATTTGTAACATAAAGTATGCATACTTTCAACCCTGTGTTTGCAAAATGATGTACTCTTAGTTGTGATTTTTTAAATTGTTGAACGCAATTTATGCAATATTTGAATGAAAAGGTTTAGCCCCATCAGAGATTTGAACTCTGGACCCCTGGTTTACAAGACCAGTGCTCTAACCCCTGAGCTAATGAGGCCTTAACGTATTTGCATTTCACAAAATAGCAAGTTAATGTTATATTTAATTCGTTTACCATTGCCTTTTACTTTTTCCTGTTAACTTATGATTCAATACAATTCATTAAAGACTAAATCAAAATATTCGTCGAAATGATTGCCATTAACCTCATGCCTTTTTAGCTCAGTGGCTAGAGCACTGGCCTCGTAAACCAGGGGTCGAGAGTTCAAATCACTTATCGGGATATTTTAAAGAAAATCTCAACGTATTCAATGTAGTTTACCAGAAACGAACAGCAGCAATTATCGTTCAGAATTTTAGTCAAAAAACGTTGAACACAACTTAAGATATTATGTAAAACGTAACGAAAAATCAAAATATTGCATTTATATTGAATTTATATCTCCAAGTAGGGGAACGACACTAATCATGGACTTCATTAACTGTATCTAATGTGGACATCAAAGATTATATGTAAAAACGTATCATATTTTGTTCACGTATTTAGAATTTTTGGTTTGCAAAATAAGAGCCATTTTCATAATGTCGACAAATTTCGTTCTACTTTTGAAAGTATGTTCCTGCTCCAATTAATATTTGATTTATTGAAAATGTGAACTTTAATGTGGAGGAAACTGCTCATTGTTGGGGATTAAGTTATACAACTCGTGGAAAAAAAGATAGCCTCATCAGAGATTTGAACTCTGGACCCCTGGTTTACTAGACCAGTGCTCTAACCCCTGAGCTAATGAGGTATGCTGTTGCCAACATCGCAGTCTCTATTAACTTGTTATAATCGTTTCCGAACTATGTCGCATTATTTTTTGTGGTGATGAATATATTCATTAAAGCATTCAGATATTTCATATGTGTTAAAAACAATTTTTTTAGAATACAGAACCAACCAAATGTTGCCCTACAAAGAATATTATTTCGGCAGTTTCACGAAATAACTTAATTTCTATCCTAAACTATAGAAGCTAATTCAAATAAATCTTACCAAAAAATTAACGAGAATTTGTAACATAAAGTATGCATACTTTAAACCCTGTGTTTGCAAAATGATGTACTCTTTGTTGTGATTTTTTAAATTGTTAAACGCAATTTATGCAACATTTGAATGAAAAGGTTTTGCTCCATCAGAGATTTGAATGAACTCTGGACCCCTGGTTTACAAGACCAGTGCTCTAACCCCTGAGCTAATGAGGCCTTAACGTATCTACATTTCACAAAATAGCAAGTTAATGTTATATTTAATTCGTTTACCATTGCCTTTTACTTTTTCCTGTTAACTTATGATTCAATACAATTCATTAAAGACTAAATCAAAATTTTCGTCGAAATGATTGCCGTTAACCTCATGCCTTTTTAGCTCAGTGGCTTGAGCACTGGTCTCGTAAACCAGGGGTCGAGAGTTCAAATCTCTCATGGGGCTATTTTAAAGAAAATCTCAACGTATTCAATGTAGTTTACCAGAAACGAACAGCAGCAATTATCGTTCAGAATTTTAGTCAAAAAACGTTGAACACAACTGAAGATATTATGTAAAACGTAACGAAAAATCAAAATATTGCAGTAAATTGAATTAATATCTCCAAGTAGGGAAACGACACTAATCATCAACTTCATTAACTGTATCTAATGTGGACATCAAAGATTATATTTAAAATCGTATCATATTTTGTTGACGTATTTAAAATTTTTGTTTTGCAAAATAAAAGCCATTTTCATAATGTCGACAAATTTCGTTCTACTTTTGAAAGTATGTTCCTGCTCCAATTAATACTTGATCTATTGAAAATGTGAACTTTAATGTGGAGAAAACTGTTAATTGTTGGGGATTAAGTTATACAACTCGTGGAAAAAAAGATAGCGTCATCAGAGATTTGAACTCTGGACCCCTGGTTTACTAGACCAGTGCTCTAACCCCTGAGCTAATGAGGCCTTAACGTAATTACATTTCACAAAATAGCAAGTTAATGTTATATTTCATTCGTTTACCATTGCCTTTTACTTTTTCCTGTTAACTTATGATTGAATACAATTTATTCATTAAAGACTAAATTAAAATTTTCGTCGGAATGATTGCCATTAACCTCATGCCCTTTCAGCTCAGTGGCTAGAGCACTGGTCTCGTAAACCAGGGGTCGAGAGTTCATATCACTTATGGGGCTATTTTAAAAAATATCTCAACGTATTCAATTTAGTTTACCAGAAACGAACAGCAGCAACTATCGTTCAGATTTATTGCCAAAAAACGTTGAACACAACTTCTCAAAACATGCATTAAATTTTTCATGGATATGTTTTCAAATATCGTAAAACTCTTTTCATAATATATTCTTTTTCATGTATCGTAAATATTTTATAGGAAGAAATACCGGGGGGGGGCGGGGGCGGGGAAGCGGGGGGTGTTAATGTTGACTCATGCATAAAACCTTCACTAAGTTTATTTCTGAATGTGGTGAAAAGGCTCCTGATAAATTCAGGCCTCTTGTTAACTATGTATCACATGATATTTATGATTATATTGAGGACTGTACTGACTATGATTCAACACTGGAGGTAGTAAATCAATTTTCATCATTACGCCAAAAGTAATATTTGCTCGACACTTGCTTGCAACAAGACGACAGAAATCTGGTGAAATTCTTACAGAGTTCCTTCAAGAGCTTCGAAACCTCAGCAAGAATTGTAATCTCAAGGATGTTACTGCTGAGCAATATCGTGAGGAATTTGTTCGTGATTCTTTTATTAATGGCCTACTGTCTCCGTTAATCCTCCAACAACTTCTAGAGAACAGTCAATTAGATTTGAAAACTGCCTTTGACCAAGCCAATGCCTTAGACTTAGCACAGAAGAACGCTGAAACATATGCTATGCCTAGCATTCCTACAGCTGCAGCAGTGCCCTTTTCCTCTGCTGAAAAGGCCGTTGAAGTTTCTGACTCTTCTCTTGCTGCAACATTTACATCGAAGAAGTGCTATTTCTGTGGTAATTCCATTCACAGTAGAAGCAATTGTCCAGCACAAAACTCTCTGTGTGACAACTGTGGCAAAAAAGGACATTGTGCTAAAGCATGTAAGTCGAAAGCCACAACAAGAACTGCTGCTTCAATGTTTTCACGTGCAATTTGTTCAATCGTTGCTGCGTGTCCAGAGAGCTAGTCTGGTGCAAGGCTCTGTGAAGGTCTCAGTTGCACTACCAACTATCTTGTCAGGTGATTGAGACACTTAGCCCTTACAAGGACGATCTACACATTTTGGTTGGTCCCCGACGAATTTTTAGACGAAAAAAGAAAACACTGGTTCAAAACGGTGAAGGATTTCTAAGCCTGTTGCTTGTTACGATAATAGAACAGTCGCCCTTGCTAACTGTCTATGCTCATATCGAATCTTAAAGAGCTACGATAATAGAACAGTCGCCCTTGCTAACTGGTCTATAACGTGAGTGTTAATGACAATTGACAACCGACCATAGGCAGTCGCCCTTGCTAACTACAAATGATCGCTTGACAGGTGTATAACAACAGGAAATAACTAACTAATTAGAAGATGTCCGGCCAAAAAACTCCCCGCAAGTTTTGTGGTCGGGCGATCTTTATAATATCTTAAGTAGACATAGATGGGACACGAATATACTTATGAAACGCATTCGATTTCCATCGACCGAGTGTACGGATTTGCGAATCAGACATCCCCTGCTCTGCCGCGTAAGAAGCCGCGCCAATACGGAAACTATGACCTTTATACCGCGCCGGGTCAAGACCACAATAACGTATAGCTTCAGACAGCTGTAAAGCGAAGGTATCCCTAGTGACGGGCGTCCCAACCTGTGAAAGGAAAATTGCACCTTGTTGATTACCTCGTAGGGCGAGATAATTTAGAGGTAATTCGATAGGACAAGACGAAGCTTGACGATGTATGACCAAAGTGAATGGACGTTGGTTGTAATTATGTTTAAAGTCCAGAAACGTTAATTTTATACCAACCACGTGGTTACTCGAGTCATAGATGTTTGCGAGTTGATGCATTTGCAAAGGCTGACAACCTGTATTCTTTGTTGTCGTTATTTCGCCAATCCTCAAAAATGCAAAGAATGCCAATGAGCACATAGCTTTGAATTGACAACTCTGATATCGAGAACCAGTATAAAGCTGAGGAGATACCTCAAGCAAACTTTTGAGGATTGGTAACGTTATAGGCAAGCGACTATCTAAACGAAAGCCATTTTTGCCATAGCCTTTTAACATTTGAATAATATAGAACACTCGCGTTGGATCGGGTAAACCAGACAGTTTGTGAGAGTAACCTAAGGCTGATACGTAAGTGTTAACAGTAGATGGTGCGTAATTGCGGTCGAATAAATACGCTATAAAAAGAGCTAAGGTAGCGGGGAAAATAGGTAAGCTGAAACAAGCTGTCTGAAATATCGTACTGTGGAATTGAGTAAATAATTTCCATGCTCTTGTATAAGTAGGAATTGATGATTGTTGCAAGCTTGATTTAGTCAATGGCCAGCTTCGAGGCTGCAGGTGCAGGGGGATGTCTGTTGGAAAATGATTCATGTTGGCTGGCGCCAGTTGCTTGAAGGTTTGAACTTGAAAGCGAGATAAACAATCGGCCAGTTTGTTATCAATACCCGGAATGTGTTTAGCTTTAAATAAAATGTTGTTTTTTAAGCAAACGAGCACCAGCTTACGAACAAAAAACATCAGAGATGTATCTCGGCAAGATTTTTTGTTGATAACATGAACGAGGGCTTCGTTATCAGTAAAGAATAAAATAGAATGATTCTGCATTTTGTGGCCCCATAAACATAGGCTGAGGACAATGGGATACAATTCTAAAATAGCGATGTTACGATGCAACCAATGAGTAGGCCATCGCCCATAGCACCACTCCGTGCCAAAAATAGCACCAAAACCAATAGAACCTGACGCATCAGTAAATAAATTCAGCTTGTTAGAATTGCACCAGTTGTCGTCGAGAAAGAACGATACGCCGTTAAAAGAAGACAAGAATGATAGCCAAACACGCAAATCTTCTTTAACCTCGTGACGCAGTCGGATGAAATGGTGCGGACGTGTCGCACCTCGTGTGAGGTCTATTAGGCGCCGTAAAAACGCGCGACCTGGTCGCAAGCAAAATTTAACAGGCCAATCAAGGATTGAAGTTCTTTAAGCGTCACCTTTTTGCGGTGTAAGAAACTTGAAATAAATTGAACGCACTTTGCAATTTTATCTTTTGGTAGACGATCTTCGGATTTAATAGAGTCTAACTCTATGCTAGCAAATGTAAGAGTTGTTGCTGGACCGCAAGTTTTTTCCGGTGCTATGGGAATGCCGAGTTGGTTGCATGATTTCAGAAATCGATCCAATTCGCGTCGACATTGAGTGCTTGTGGAAGAAATAAAAAGAAAGTCGTCTAATAAGTGGAGAAATTTGTCGATATGGAGTTTATGTCGAGCAATCCATTCTATGGCCGTGCTAAAGGTTTCGAATGTCTTGCATGAACTAGAACATCCCATTGGCATACAGCGGTCATAATAATATAGTCCCCGCCATTTCATTCCTAATAGAGCGTGGTCGTTTGGATGAATTGGTATGATTCGAAATGCGCTCTTGATGTCAGTTTTTGCCAAGAAACAGCCGTGTCCTGCACGTTTTATTAAGCGTATAGCATCAGCCACTGTGGCATATCGAACGTTCGTATTTTCAGAAGATATTCCATCATTTACTGAGAGACCCTTAGGAAACGACAAATGATGGATGAGTCGGAAATCACCGGGTGTTTTCTTGGGTACAAGACCAAGAGGCGAAACACAAAGGAGCGGAAATGGCGGTGACGTAAATGGACCAGCTAACCTGTTTGCCGCCAATTCGTTGCCTAGTTTCATGTCAACAACCTGCGGATATTGTAAAGCCGAAGATAAATTCTTAGCCTCGAGAAAGCGGAGATCACCTTGATAGTGCAAGGGAAAACCGTATGAAAAACCGGAAATTAAAAATTGGATAATATCTGACTGGTATCCCGAAAGGAGTTCAGCCAGAGGTTGAATTTTTACTGGCGTTGGTAAAAGAGGACTTGGCGGGGCGGTCAGTATTTACGAGCGATTTTCCCGTAGAGCCACGAAAATTAAAATTACACTGACTATAGCGATGAGCACCCCTGCATTTAAAGCAAGTGTGCTTAAAGTCACAGCCGGAACAAAATTGGCCTCGATGAAACTTAAAGCAGTAACCCGGGGGGACTGTGGAAGTCCCCGGTTTAGTATTACTGCTATTGTGGTTCGTAGGTGGTCTCTTGTGAAAATTGGGATATTGTGACCGCAGCCACAGTTCCCCGTGAATAGAACCCCACGGTACAAGGGCCACCTGAGTTTGCTTCAAAAAACGAAAATTTTCGTCATAGAACCGCCAATTCTGACCGCGAGCCGCCAAGTCCTGAATAGTTTGCCCGTATTTCATGAGGGCGGGGGCCTCGTTCGGGTATTTTTGAGTGTAAACACCAACAAAAATATGAAAGGCTTGTAGCCACACCTCAATGTTTTTGATCTTTTTCGGTCTCGAGGCTGGTTCAAGACAGAAAGCGGCCGGGAAACCGGCTTCGGAATGCTGAAGAGAAATTTGATATTTCTCGTGGCCGGGGATTGCTCAACAAGCTACCGAAGTCGACAAACTCCTCGTTCCAGATTTTGCCTTTAAGCTTTGCCGAAACGCGAGAATCAATCGGTAAACTTGCCGAATGAAAAAGCTGTGCAGGTTCGGCAGAACTCGCAGCAGAAATAGTTGTGGGCAATAACTGCGGCTCACCTGAAATGCTTGCGTGAGCCGCGGCTATTGCCTCAAAAATTTTCTAGGAAAATTTTTCACATTGATTATGAATACTCGTTTAACTAAATTTCTGGAAGAGTGCAAAATTATGAGTAAATGTCAAATCGGTTTTCGGAAAAATTGCAGAACAGCAGATCATTTACTAGTTCTTAAAACTTTAATAGATGTTTATAAGTCAAAACGAAAACCAATTTTTGCCTGTTTTATCGACTTTAAAAAAGCCTACGACAGCGTGTGGAGAGAAGGACTTTTCTTCAAACTTATTCAATATGGTTGTGGTAAGAATTTCATACGTCTAATGCTAAGTATGTATTCCTCAGTTGATTGCTCGGTAAAATTGGATAAGGGAAGTACTCCTTTCTTTAAGTCCCATATTGGGGTAAAACAAGGATGCAATCTAAGTCCCACCTTATTCAACATGTTTATCAATGATATACCTAATCTATTTAACAGCTCGTGTGCCCCAGTAAAACTTGATGAAACTGATTTAAATTGTTTACTTTACGCAGACGACTTAGTTTTACTATCCGAGTCCAAGTCTGGCTTACAAAACTGTCTCACAAAGCTTGAATTTTACACCAAGAAATGGAAGTTGAACATTAATTTAAAAAAATCAAAAGTTTTATTGTTTGGAACACCAACCCAAAGACGTGCACACTTCTCATCAATTTGGTCTTTTGGGAATATTGCTCTAGAGCAAGTTGATGAATATTGTTACCTTGGTATTACTTTTCACTTTTCCGGTAATTTTAAACGAACACAAAAAATACTTTATGGTAAAGCAATACGTGCCTATCATTGTTTATTCAAAAGTTTTTCAAACGTGGAGAATGTACCAATAAAATTACTTTTAAAACTTTTCTCTTCAACTGTAGTTCCCGTTTTACTGTATAGCTGCGAAATTTGGGGTCCATACTTACTGGGTAAAATAAACTCTTTTGCGATGTTTAAAACCAAAATTCTTAAATTAACAAATGATATAGAAAGACTACATCTAAAATTCTGCAAAAGAATCTTGGGTGTGCACTCAAAATCTACTAATTTAGCTGTCTATGGTGAACTAGGAAGGGCACCCCTAATTATACAAATAGCTACACTTATAACAAAATATTGGTTTCGCATCAAAAGCTCAACTTTTACAGATACCCTCGCTGGTGAAGCAGCGAGAGTCTGTATCGACTCTAATTTACAACCAATATTATTCACAAAATATTTACTACAACTATGTAATATAGAAGTTAATAATTTTAAAAATTTTGTAATACCACCCGAAGAACAAGGAAATTTTTGCCATTACTTGAGGAATAAATTACATGAGTTTCATACCGAATACTGGAAAGAGCAGATTCAACAAGGTGGAAATAATGGCAAATTAAGAGTCTTTAAAAAACTGAAAATAAATTTTGGCTTTGAAAAATATCTTTCTTCAATTCGCAACTTCAAACATCGTCAAGCGGTTACAAAATTAAGAATTTCAGCTCATAAATTACCTGTTGAAACTGGTCGATACGGAAATGTTTCATACAGTGAAAGATTATGCAAACATTGTGATCTAAATGAGATTGGGAACGAACAACACCTTTTAATGTCATGCAGAAACACAAAGTTCGCCGATCTTAGAGTTAATTTTATGGAAAGTCTCGGTAAAATAAATAACTCGTTTACTAAATTTAGCTACCAAGACCTTTTTATGTATGTCATTGCTATGCAAGACAAAACAATTATGACTTTGGTAGCTAAATACTGTTTTAATGTTTTAACAAGTTTTGAAAGTCTATACAGTAGTTGAGCACGTAGTTCAGTTTATATGTTATATGTATGTATCTTATATACCAAATCTGGTATTTATGTTGTTGTTTGAATAAATCCATATGCTTGTTTTTTACCGAATTCGTGGCTGATCCACCAGATAGTTGTGACGCGGCCGTCGGAAGCGTGCCAATCTCGGGCGAGACAACAGGCAATGGCGAAGCAGTGAAATGTGTTCGACTTTCACTTTGGGCTGGCAAATTCGAAGCAAGCTGCTTTGTAACCTCAGCAGTCACGGTCGAAACCAGCGTCTGGATTAACTCAGTGGGAAGTGAATTCACGGTGACAGAAGGTTGTACGTTAGCCATGGAACTGGTCTCTCTGGCAGAAGGAAGTGTGGAAAGTGTAGAGTGCACGGTCGAAGTACGACGACTACGGCGTGGCGATGGACCTTCAGCGGCGCTTGTCGGAGCTCGTTTACGCTGTTGGGATCGTTTAGGTGGCATACTGTAACGAGAAACTTGAGAAGGAGTAGCTTCAAGCGTAGAAATAACAATACAATGTGAAAGCGAGCGAAAAATCATCGTTGGAGCAAGAAAAACGTTAAAATAGTATTCAGATTTTTCGCAGGGTCAAGCATGGCTGACAGGTTCGTGTCGCCGCATCACAAGCCCTGGATAGCCAAAAATATTTAAACAACACCCAACAAACGTTGGGACAAAACCTCAGCTTATAAAAGTGAGGACGTACTCCAATTAAATGGAGAAAAATTGTTTAACCATAAGGCTAAAACAATACTTCAGCCAATAAAGGCGAGGACAACCCAACATATACATGGAGAAAAATTTGCTAAGCCATAAGGCTGGAACAATACCTCAGCCAATAAAGGTGAGGACCCCACCCGACGATTCACAAACGTCGGGACAATACCTCACATATAACGTGAGGACCTGAATTACAAGTATAAACGACTCTGATGAAACAATGAGATGAATACAATACCTTGAACAATCAAGGTAAGGAATAAACCCGACAACCCCCAGTCGGAACAATAACTCACAAACATTAATACAAAAATGTGCTACAATATATGTAACGCTATCGGAATAGTCCCACGATAACTGCGGTAAGGCGAAAACAGATTTCGGCATATCGACGAAATAGTTACGAAAATTAGGCAATATCCATGCTACAACAGACGCAATGCTGCTAAAATAGCCCCGCGGTAACTGCGATACAACATAAACTGCCCAACGCAATTGAAGTGCACGCCGTCCGGTAAAAACGGAGTCACCGTTGGGTTGGAAAAACCTCTGTGAGTCCAGCAGAAAACGTGGCTAAATGGATCTAGCACAACCCGTGTGTACTGATTAAGAATCGCGGCTCGTTTGTTGAAGTCGGACTGAAGGGCCTTATTACTGGTGCGCGGGGTAACACGACACAAAACAACGACACGAACAGAAAATTGGTCTGATAAGAGCCGGACAAGGTCTTCGATCTCCGAACCAACGACCTCAGGGGTAGAATCCGATAAGTCGTTGGTTCCTATCTCGAGAATAATAATCTCGGGTGATAGGCGGGAAACTACGGTCAGGTCATTGTGCCGTAACTTGGGAACTGTCCGACCGCCTATCCCGTGCATATGCACGACTGCCGTGCCGTGAAGGCCAAAATCTATTCTGGCACGTTTATCGAAATGAGCCTTCAGGTCAGTCTGAAGTCGCCTGACAAACGAATGGCCGATAATCAGTACCTTCGGTGGTGAATTGGCCATTTGTAAAATTGTGATTGCCACACAACAAAAGACGAGAAGCGAACGAACGCGATTGAACAGAAATAGTTCGTAACTACAAGTAATGACAAAAACAAGCTCTTACCTTCAATAGGAAGAAAAAAGAGGAGAACAACTTACACAAATCACTAAATGAATCTCCAAATAAATTTCAGAATGTCTTTACTTGGCAGTGGACTGTATGCGAATGGCAGTAAAATAGTGATAGGGTGTGTTATGACACCATTCCGTAATCGTTATCTCGATATTCCAGCTTCACTGAGGTATTTCAGGTATTTCTTATTTTTAAAGTCATATGTTCTCAATACACTTTGATTATGTTATCCGCCTATTCAACATTAACACGACGGAAGGCATAAAATTCCTATTCGCGAGCAAATATATTATTTACGTCTACGAAATCGATGAAGAGAAAGTGTCTTCTCTGCTAAACAGTTTGCTGATATCCCATAGTCTTCTCACGTGGAATTCAAGAGGGGAAATAGTATATAACGGAAAAACTATATCAAGAACAGATATCACTGATTTGATAGAATATTGTCTAACAGAATACGATGCCAAGATTCCCGAGCCCCTTGGTTTAGATATTTTTGTCAAAGACTAGCAAATTTGAAAATTGATAAAAGTCTCATTGAAAATGCTCAAGTTTTGACCATGCTGGTACATCACGAGCATCAAGAGCCGGAATCCGAAAGCGGAGACGAAGAAACTGACTCCAAAACTGAACAAGAAGAGTCGGACGCGGAGCAATGGAATGGAGTGGAGAGGCCTCGGAGAGAGATGAAGAACTTACTGGAGAATGTGAACACTGTCAAAGTATTGCACGTGTTGTATATTTACTTCAGTGTCCTAAATGTTCATGGAAAGATTTCTATCAGGATAAGAATCTTTGTAAATTATGTAACTTAGGATCTCCCTTATCTTTTTTACATTCAATTGGTTTCTGTACTGCGTGTCCCAAGGCCTTTATTACGGAAGGAGTTAATGAAAATAATTTTGAACCGAAATAAAAATAGATAATCCCCAAATTCAGCCTCGGAAAAATGCACCAAATTTGACACCGGAGATTAAGCAAGAAACTGACGATCTTCCGTGGGGTTTCCCTGCTACACCTAGAATCTATTTTGTAACATAGCCTCCTACCGTTGAACAACCGACACTTAAACATAATTTCTTTCATAACTGGGAATGTTTGGGCGACCCGACAGAGAAAGACTTGGCAAAGATGACTTCGGATGAAAGAGAAGAGTATGAACACCGTCTATTGATGACTAGATCAAAATATTTACCCATGGCAAAAGAAGACGTGTCCCAATTAACATCAGAGGACAAGAAAGATCATCATGCTACTTTTAAAATAAAAACACCTAAATATAATATAAGAAGCATACCTTACTAAAACTTTTTATGTGTAACAGTTATTTGTTTTGATATGTGTAAGTTTAAACCAAAGTCTAAACAAATATTTTAAACTGATTGTTGTGATTTCTGTCTTATGATGCAAAATACACGCTAATGACTTTCCGCCTAGACCTGCCTAATCCTCTTAATTGCCCCTAATGAGTTTCTCTTTTGTCTCCTGCACGTGCACTGAGGATAAATATGCAAATATCACACTTAGTTAAAGAAAGCGTAAGCAACCAACTTGAAGAGTTATTCCGTTTATATTTTCTCATGAAATCATTGATCGTTCTTCTTACGGCTTCTCGAATTGATTCTTCATCCAAAGGATTCGTATACTCTATACACTAGGGTTAGAAGCGATAATTCGACCAAAACTGTCAACATTCACCTCTTCGTAAATAACACTCAAATTACTTAGCCAAAAACCAGCTATACTCCTCAAAACCAGGTTTAAGATAAATAATATAAAGTGTAAACGATAACTCTCTAAAATTGTTAACACTTATTGCCACCAAACGTGTATAAGACTGTTTGATCATTTAGGTTCTAACTAATATAATATTCAAAGTCTCCATATTATTCAAATAATATTCAGGTTTCACCAGAGCAGTTGTCTCTGCCAATTCAGACACTTAGGCTGTTGAAAACTCTCTATACTCATCGAGACAAGGTTTCAGATAAAACATATAAAGTGCCTCTATCAATTTCTCTTTAGTTCGTTGTAAAGAACGTCTATTTTGTTAAAGTTTAGTGTACGCATGCTCTGTACGTCTACGTGTCCCACAACTGTCGACTGTCGCTTGAGTTAAGTGTTTAAATGAATAGGTGATTACTATTACTTATAAGGACATAAGTCGGGTAACTTTTGATAATGACGTAACCCAGAGCTTCGGGAACCAGTTGGAGAGCTATCGGTTGACGTAGTGAATACCAGGGGAGTTGAGTAACAGCCTAGGGTTTAGGGGGTTGGATAAAAGTTAGGGTTAAAAGAAGGTTCTAAAGGAGCCTGAGAAATAATGACATATGCATAAGTAGTAGTCGGTTATGACGTAGTGAATAACAACCTAAATTTACGTGAAATGTATGAATGCATGGAGGGTAATGTAGGTATAATAACATATTTGAAATTTTGCATACGGCCATACACTCAGTATAAGACGTTACGCTACATTATAAGACGTTCCGTTACATTGTAAGACGTTACGCTACATTCTAAGACGTTACCCTACATTCTAAGACGCTTCGCTACATTCTAATTAAGACGTCATGCTCTATATAAGATGTTACGCTCCATTATAAGACGTTACGTTACATTACAATATGTTACGCTACATTATAAGACGTTAATAACGCTACATTGTAAGACGTTACGTTACATTGTAAACCATAGATAATGGAAGGGGAACTGGATATGAAACTTACGAAAACGGAAACGATGTTTGCACAACTTACTATGGTAATTATACACTTATAAGGGGCTAATGCACCTAATGGGTGGTCCTACACGGTTAAAATCAGACACTACTCACTTAAGTGATATTACACTATTGTTTAATTTCAGCAATGGTTAATCCTGGCCATGTGGGATCACTCGTTAGTCGTTAGTGCATTAGCTGCTTATAAGTGTATAATTACCACAGCAAGTTGTGCAAACATCGTTTCCGGTTTCGTAAGTTTTCTATCCAGTTCCCCTTCCATTATCTACGCTGTAAACCAACACCATCTGGGATAGGAGTGGCGACCACCCCTGCCTTAGGGTAGAAGCTAATGAGAGAGGGGCCTTATGGGTATGATATGATATGATATGATATGGTATGGTATATGGTATGGTATGGTATGGTATGGTATAGTATGTAAGACGTTACGCTACATTATAAGACATTACGCTACATTATAAGTCGTTACGTTACATTGTAAGACGTTACGTTACATTCTAACACGTTGCGCTACATTATAAGACGTTACGTGGTAAGACATTGCGTCACATTATAAATCGTTACGTTACATTGTAAGACGTTACGCTACATTATTAGACGTTACGTTATAAGACATTACGTCACATTGTAAGACGTTACTTTATATTCTGTGGCTGTGCGCTATCGAATTTTTTTTGTATCTCGTTGGGATACTGAAGTTAAGACTTCTAGTATAAAAAAACTAAAATCTAGTATCCCATGGATATCGATATAGAGCAAATTTAAAGCCCAAACTTTTGCAAACTCTTGCAAAAGTAACATTCTCTATTGTTATATACCAAAGACTTTCGTTTGCCAAAGATGACATCCTATTGGTCAAATAATGGTCACGTGTTCAACAAACTCAATGTTTCTTTCTGCCGAAGGAAACATTGCACTGTTTCCCTCTGACGTCAACAACGAAGAAGGAAATAGTGCAATGTTTCCCTCTGAAGTCAGCTTTAATCATGCGTTGTTCACGTGAATACGCGATTATTGCATCAGATCAAGAACTTTGGATTTTTCGGAACATTTTGAAAACAAGAGCTGTTTCGAGCTTGTTTGGTACGAAATAGTCCATTTTCCAAAGGAAAGAATATCTATACATATCTTCAAGGAAGGTCTGAAGAAAACCTGGATAAATTTAAAGCTGATCTTTGTACTTGTTGAGTCTCGTGTATTTGTTTAGTTGAATTGAAATTACGAAGACAAAGTCAGAGTGTTTTGGTAAGTATTTTTGGCTTTTGCAAGTTTCGAGTCAACTTGGTATCTTGTATTTTAAAAGTCTTTGGTATATAACAAATCGCTTGTTTACTTTTGCCTCGTGAAACATCGAGTTTTACGATCCCTCAGGCTTCAATGTTCTTTAAAACTCGAATACTCGATGTTTCCTTCGGCGCCAGTCAACAAGTGTATATTCCCCAAGCCCGGGCGTAGGGCCGAAGGCCCGGAGCCCGGTGAGGCCGGCTAATCTCGACACGCATATCTTGTGATCTGAATATTTATTTGTGCACGTGTATATGTGTGGACGTACCTTCGCGGTAAAGAATGTGGGCCACTGGGAACAGTAAAATCTTTTCCTGATCATGAGAAAAAACTTAAACAACAGAATTTGTTCTTGACAAGAAGACTTCAGAAAAGGCTTTTTTTGAATACGTATATCCCGTTCAAACGGACAGAAAAAAAGCAATAGCGAAAAAAGCAACGAAGAAAAAAGCTGAAAAGGTTAAGCTTACGGTAAACATTTAGTAGCAATGCTGTTCGAGTTTTCCTGTTTTTAATATATCCTGTCACCAATACAGTTATTTTGTTTTCGATTTCGTGTGTCCTCAAAGTATTTCAAAGGTATCGATCCGTTTAATATGTTTTCGCTTGTAAAACTTAGCGTATCTTGTTTATAATTTGGCATAAAAAAGCGGTTAAACATATAAATGCTGCATGTTGAAATATTACAGATGCGACTGCATGAAAACAGATTTTTCAGGTGAAAACAGTTTTAGCACTTCAGATTTTGAAACCAAATTTGTTTTTGCTATTCTAAATAAATTTGAAATGCCATGAAATGAATATAACCGTTGCAGCTAGGCAACTGTCCAATGCCTTTGAAAAATTCAAATATCTTAGATGCTCTGGCTTCTTTGTAAATATGGATAGAAAGAATTGTAAAATATAACCCTAATATTTTACTGGTATTTCGACGCTTGCTTCGGTAGCCTGGTTATAAGATCGTCTATTCGCACGCGAAATGGTCGAGTTCAAACCGTGGTGCGACCTGCATTATTCTTTATCCCAATTTTTTGTCCTGAATACTATTGTCTTGAAAATTTTCTTTGTTATTTATTACGTTTTTCTTTAAGAATTAGAGTTAAACGACTTTTTTTATTTGAAATATTACACTTTAATTAAAAGTTTAAAACTATATTTTGAATTGTTCCAACGGCTATTTCCAGTCTCCCAATGAAAAAGAGCGCGAAAGATTTTTACTAATCAGAGGGTTATATCAGAGGGATATTTACAAAAATTCGTGTAAAAGCTAGAGGGCGAGGGGTTGTTGTGTTAACATATTTCTAGTTTATATGTACTGTTTAATAAACGAGCAGGAGTGTTTTATCAGACATAAAGACACGAGGCGAAGCCGATCGAGTGTTTTTATATCTGATAAAACACGAAATGCGAGTTTATTGAACGGCTTCAAAAACGAACCACTTGGTGAGTTCATTGTCATAGTAAGTTTGAAAAATAACCTCGTCTAAGCCGATAAAATCAAAGCTAAATTTTATGTATATCAGGAGGTGTCTTTTATCAGGTAAAGACACTGATTATTCCTCATGAATTATTAATGAGTTTTTGAAGTGTTTAAAACAATCTTTTTAGAAGACAGAACCAACCAAATGTTGCTCTACAAAGAATATTATTTCAACAGTTTCACCAAATAACTTGATTTCTATCCTAAAGTTTAGAAACTAATTCGAAACTAAATCTTACCCAAAAAATCAACAAGGAATTTGTAAGACAAAATATGCATACTTTTAACCATGTGTTTTAAATAAAATGTACTCCAAGTTGTGGTTTTTTAAATTGTTGGAGCGAATTTATTCAACAAATAAGTGAAAGGTTTAGCCCCGTCAGAGATTTGAAGTTTTCATGTTTTAGTCCCGTCAAGGGATTTGAGGAAAAGTCTAAAAATCGATATTACAAAGCAGCCATTTAAATCTGGTGAATGTGAAGATATCACTTGTTTTAAATGAGAAAAAACTAGTACTACTTTATCAATATCAACGTCAAACAAGACATGTAATCTTCACACTTTTTCATCAACACCCCTGCTGGAACAGACACTTTTGCCAATTGAATTGCATCCTTTTTCGAAATACTGTATATAGATGAATAAAAACTTTAACGTAAATGCCTTGGATAAATTTTAGTTTAATAATTCTCTTCCGTACCACCCCCTGCCATAAATAATGACCAGTCCCTTCATGATCATGCATGCATGGCTTTCCGAGACTTCTCCCCTTGGCAAGTAATATCGTCTGGCCTTAAACACTGAGTAAAAAGATAAAAGATAAAAGTTGTTCCACTACAACAATGCGAATGAAAGGGTTAATACTCATGTGAACTTTGCCGGCCAATTTTCTTGGCTGTTTACCAACTTTGCCGTTACTTCTTTTCGGCAATCCCATTTTACTGATTTATTTTATAGTTACCGTATTTATAATTCCAATAGACGCCCGCTATCAAATAAACGCCTCTCTCCAATAGAAGCTCACTCTACTAATAAAATATTTAATAAACGCACCCCTCCAATAACCCCCATTCAACCCACCCCCATATCCCCAAAACTAAACTACTTAATAGCAAGATGCGCATTTTGGCCTAAGGCCATATACCGCATACAGTCTACTTTGCAAATTTATATTCATCTATTCTACATTATATAATCCCAGTGTTTGTCCAAAAAATTATGAGATTGTGTGAACATTTGTATGACGTTTTTTATTTAAAAATTGAAATATCAAATTTTGAAATAAACACCCCTCACTAATAAACACCTCTCTCTTGTAAACGCCCCCCTTTAGAGCTCAATTTTCCAATAGACGCCCTGGGCGTCTATTGGAATAAATGCAGTACTCCGGTTTCCTCCTGTAAAAACACTGGACCAGTGAGGGATGGCCCTTACTGGACCTCTAGGGATAACAATTTAGATATAACTGATTGAGTTATCCAGTATAAATATAAGTTAATTTAGTTTAGTTTAGTTTAGTTTAGTTTAGTTTAGTTTAGTTTAGTTTAGTTTAGTTTAGTTTAGTTATCTCTGATTATAAATGTAGTTTTCGAGCTATTAATTTTATTACGTTGGTTTTAAAACATCCATACGTTGATTTTAAAACATCCATGCCTAAAAGCCATTAAAAATTTCAACTTGTAATACATTGCTTTGGATACCTTGGCATATAAATAGAATGTTTAATTTTTTACAATCAGAGCGTCTTAAACCTAACTTGCCTTTGATATTCAACGTTGATATTAACGTTTGTTTTACTGTGTTTTACTGAGAAAGACACTGAAGCTCCCTTCGTTATAGACATGATACACGTGATACAATTAAGTTTTTCATATCAGATCTAGGATTAGTTTGTATCTAGGATATTTTATCTTTATAACACAGTTTGTTTCTGCTATAGATTTTTATTAAAATAAAAATAAAATAAAAGAATTACCGAGCTTTCGAACTAAGCGTTTATCGTCAGGGCAGAAAGGACTAAGATAGTAAAAACCTGGAGCTTTTATAAGTACAAATAAAAATCTATAGCTAAAGGATGAAGGACTGGGGAACTAATCATCTTTATACTCGCAGCCAGCGGCTGAATTGCGAAGGACGCAGATCAACGTGGCGGTGTCGAGGCATATCAAAGGCGCTCCAGGCAGCCGCCATTCGACACAGCTGTTCAGACCACAGATAAGAGCTAAGATGTTAGATGTTGATTTTATGGAGGGAGGAAAACCGGAGAACCCGGCGAAAAACCCACGAAGCACAGGAGAGATCAACTACAACTCTACTCACATCGACAAAGGGGTGAGTCCCATCCAAGTACTAACATCCAAGTATTAACTTTTTGGTGAGCACACGCCACCAGTGCTTCCCTAGCAGAAACAAACTGTGTTGTAAAGTTTTACACATTCCTATTTGTTATCTTATTTTTTATCATTTCGACGACACCGGCATAGAATATTCCATGGTAATTGTTTTTTGTCGCTTCCGGCAATATTTTTTAATTTCCGCGGGCAGAAACTCAATTGAAGACTGTGTCAGCTCGACTAGATATTGATCAAATATCCGAAAAAGAAAATGAGAAAAGTCCCGTCAACGCTTCAATTAAATTCGACTAATTTAAACTGATATTTTTAGTTTGAAACATGCAGGTGCTCAACACTTCCCCACGCAAGTATAGCGTCCTCTTTCTTCGCTTTTTTGAAATGTAAATCTGCATTTTAAACGACGTTTTCAGACAACATGTACATGTTACGTATATAAGACGTAAAAAATTTCAGCTTTGAATGTATTTAATTAAACAACCGTTTGACATAATATATAAATGGTTGTCAAATTTTAAAATAGATAGTCAGTAGACAGTAATTGCCGTATTCTTGTTGACAACAGCACGGTAAGAAGCTAGTTTATGCTTAATTGCGTCACACTCGCAAAGCACAAGCATGAAGTTATATCTAATTAAATGAAATTGCAGTAATTTTAATGATACAAATGTTTGCTCGGCTATAGCCGGTCTTCTTGTTTCGTGTTAAAAATAATTGAAAATATAGGTGATTGACGGTAACTCAGGCATAAGTTTCCTCTTCTTGTTATTCAATTATTAGAATATAATTATTACGCATTTCTATATAATTTTTAAATTAAAACCACCTGCCTGGTATAGCGATATTATTACTTGTTCTATATGCATATATATATGTTATTTACCGGGTGGGAGGGCCGTACTGGAAAAATATTTTCCCGAGGTCTCAAAAACTGCCCGAGGCCGCAGGCCGAGGGTCGTTTTTGAGACCGAGGGAAAATATTTTTCCAGTACGGCCCGACCTAAACGGTAAATAACGTATTTATTTTTTTCGACATTTTCGTCGTTGTTGACATTTTCAATGTTTTTGTAACTCGTTGAAGCTGAAATTGGCTCGTTTTCCAGAGAGTTTAAATCGTCTGGGTAGTAAAATTCGCTCTCACTATGATAGATATCATCGGAGAACATTTTTTTTCATTAGTTTGAACAATTTACATTCTCATTAAATCAAAATTAAAGGCCACTTTGTAAAAACTTTGTAAACAAAAAAATAACTCTCCTGCCCGCGGGCTAAATATCGTAAAAAGCCGCCCGCTCGCGTGGCCAATCAAATTGCAGGAAATCACAAAATAACACTTCCGGTCCGGAAATAAAAAAATAAAGAAACGATATTTCCTTAATAATATTTATACCGACACAAAATTGGAACGATTTGAGGCTTTAAAGTAATACTATATAATTTTTACCTTTTAGAAATTTAGTAAAAAAAAGCATAAATTTGCTTTTGTAACGTTACTAACAAGTGAAAATCTTCCCCCTTATAGCAACAATATAAAAACCAATCTGATCAATTGATAATAATATATATATTTGTTATTAGGACATTGCAGTCAATCAAAACATGACGGCGATATTTATTAAATTTTGGAATGCTAGGGCCGGCAATACGGCAATAGGTTCTAGGGCGAACCTATAGTATACCTAATTTCTTAGTTAGGTGAAAATTACAGAATGGGGAGTAACACAACGTTCCAGAATGAGAGCCACCAGATGTTCACACCTCGGCCACGAGTTGATTTTGATCATTTCTCTGGAACAGTCAACTTCTACAAAGCAATATTTGGCATTATCGATGGGCTTGGAATTGCTGGTAACCTCCTCGTCATTGTTACTATAGTTTTCAACCGAAACATGCGTTCTAGCATTTACTACTTGCTTGGTAACTTGGCCTTCTCTGATCTCTTATTTGCAATTCTAGCGCCATTCCACATCACAATGCTTGTTAAAAACTACAACTGGGACTTCGGGGCAATATTCTGCAAGGTCTGCTATTTCATTTTCCGTTCCCTCTACACCATTTCAATTAGTAACCTAACACTGATCACCGTCGAACGTTTTCTAGCAACGCAGAACCCTTTGTCGTTCCGTGCCAATTCCAGACGAACATTTACGTACATTTTAATCAGTTGGGTGTTTAGTTTTATAATTTCCTCGCCATACCTTTTCGTAATGAAATATACAACAAGCAGAGATAATAGCTTCTGTTTCCAAAACTGGCAAAGCAAAAGCAAAGCAAGAAGTTACTATATGTTCATTTATATAGGTTTGTATTTCGTTCCATTTTTTCTGATGACTTTCATGCACGCACGTATCTTTGTGACCCTTCGTAACCAACCTATGATTGGTGATATAAATGGTACACAACAAAGGCAACGCCGTACGCGAAAGCGAATGTCGTTGATTGTCGTCCTCATTGTTGTTTCATTTTTCATTTGCTGGTCGCCATGGAACATTATTGAATTCACTGAGCAAACCCATACGAACAGCTGGAAAAATCCTCCTATACTTCCGACGGTGAAACTCTATGCTACACTGGCTTACATTCTCAGTACAGTTATCAATCCGGTTTTACTTAACTTCATGTCTTCTGAGTTTCGTGATGGATTACGTCTTATCTTCAGCTACTGTAGCTGCCGTTGTTCTGTACGGGTGGACGACATCAACCGACGTGAAAATATTAACGTGGACATGACTGCCATGAGGAGGTTAAGCACTTGAAATAAGTGTTGTGAAAGAAACGTATAAATGTATAGTTATAGATATTGTACTGAAAGAAAGATACGTAGAGATGCATATAGATCGGTATAATAGCAATGAGTCATATATTCGATCTTTTATGAACCGAACTCGCTCTAGGAACTCGGTCGGTACTGTACCGGTTGATCGGTCCGTTCTGGGAAATACTTGCTCGAGGTCTCAAAAGCTGGCCGAGGCCGTAGGTCGAGGGTTATTTTTGAGAAAGAGGGATAACATTTTCCAGTACGGACCAACAAAGAACGGTATCAAATGATATTCGCGTGATATTATTAATGCCTAAAGTTCATCAGTTTGGGTGACACCAAGCTTGTAATCCTTTTTTGTGAACGGTGAAACAGTCAAAACTTTAACCGATCCAGTCACGAAGAAGAGCTAAAATGCTGTCAGTGTGTTGTCAATGCTTAGTTCGTTAACTGAAGAAGAGCTAAAATGCTGTTTGTGTGTTGTCAATGCTTAGTTCGTTAATAAAGATTCTTCATCGTTTTTCCTTGTCGCTAGCTCGCCAGGGGAGGGGCTACTCTCGTATTTATAAGGTATACGGGTATGTCCGGGGACTGATAAGGTAACAAATGATCAATTTTGATCAATAGAGTATATATAGATGCGGATGTGATACCAGTGCTGGGATAGGGTATTAATTTTTTTTAGTTTGGGTCAAGGATAGGATAAATAGAAAATCGCCTTTTTAGGTCTGAGATAGGGTTAGGATTTTGAGTTCACGGTGGCACACCCCTACCCCAAAATTGCAAGAGTACCCCCACCCCACCCCACTCATGGCCGTTCGCTTGAAAGTTTTGTTCAAAAACACCATCGTGGATACTGAAAGTGCATCGTTCGAGTGTATTTAAGCAATTGAATGAAAAGGTTTAGCCCCATCAGAGATTTGAACTCTAGACCCCCGGTTTACAAGACCAGTGCTCTAACCCCTGTGCTAATGAGGCTTTCATTTTTTGTACATTTTACAAACTAGCAACCAAATATTATATTTAATTAGTTTACAGTTGGCTTTTACTTTTTCTGGTTCTGGTTAACCTAAATCAAAATTATCCTTGAAATTATTGCAAATAACCTCATGTCCTTTTAGAGGGGTCGAGAGTTCAAATCACTCATGGGACTTCTTAAAAAAAACAAACATCTCAGCATATTCAATCTAGTTTACTACAAAAGAATAGCGGCAGTAATCGTCGTTCAGGTTTTAATCCTGATTTTGGGCAAAACTCCTTAAAAGATGCATTACATTTTTCAAGAATATGTTTTCAACTATCGTAAAAGCATTTTAATAATATATTCTTTCTCGTGCATCATAAATATTTGTAGGGAGAATCGAAATACCGGCCAGGTAGTTCTGGCAAGCTTAAGATATTATGTAAAACGTTACGAAAAATCAAAATATTGCAATAAATTGAATTAATATTTTTAAGTATAGGGAAACGACACTAATCATCAACTTCATTTAACTGCATGTAGGCCTATATCTAATGTGAACATCAAAGATTATATTTAAAATCCTATAGCTGATCTTGTGGACATACTTATAAATGTTTCGTGCCATTTTCATCATGTCGGCAAATTTCGTTCTACTTTTGAAAGTATGTTCCTGTTCCAATTAAGATTTTGTTTAACCGCAAATACGCGTAATCCAGAAATCTACTGAGATTGTAAACTTTAATGTGGGAAAAACTGCTAATTATTTCTTTCCCAGAAAGAGCCTGTTCCGGTTTAAGTTATACAACACGTGGAAGAAACGATAGCCTCATCAGATTTTTGAACTCGGGATCCCTGGTTTATTAGACCAGTGCTCTAACCCCTGAGCGAATGAGGCTTTATCGTTTTTGAATTTCACAAAATAGCAACCTAATATTATACTTAGTTCGTTTACCGTTGCCTTTTACTTTTCCTGGTTAACTTATGATTGAACACAATTCTTTAAGGACTAAATCAAAACTCTTGTTGAAATTGTCGCAAATAACCTCATGCACTTTTAGCCCAGTGGCTAGGGCGTCTATTGGAATAAATACAGTACTCCAGTTTCCTCCTGTAATAACACTGGGCCAATGGGGGATGGCCCTTACTGGACCTCTAGGGATAACAGTTTAGTATAACAGATAGATTTATACAGTTTGAATACAAGTTAGTTTAGCTTAGTTTATAGTTCAGTTCCGTTTAGAACTATTAATTTTACTACGTTGGTTTTAAAACATCCATATACGTTGATTCAGTTTCAAATATCCATGCCTAAAAGCCATTAAAGATTTAAACATGTAAAATATCGCTTTCGATACCTCGGCATATAAATAGAATATTTATTTTTTTAGCTACAATCAGAGCGTCTTAAACTTAATTTGGTCTTTGATATTCAACTTTGAAATTAACGTTTGTTTTGCTGTGTTTTACTGAGAAAGACACTGGAGCTCCCTTCGTTATAGACGTGATACACGTGATACAATTAAGTTTTTTATATCAGATCTAGGATTGGTTTGTATCTAGGATCTTTATAACACAGTTTGTTTCTGCTATAGGTTTTTATTAAAATAAAAATAAAATAAAAGAATGACCGAGCTTTCGAACTAAGCGTTTATCGTCAGGCCAGAAAGCACTAAGATAGTAAAACCCCGGAGCTTTTATAAGTACAAAAAAAATCTATAGCTATAAAGGATAAAGGGCTGGGGGACTAATCATCTTTACTCGCAGGCAGCGGCTGAATTGCGAAGGACGCAGATCAACGTGGCGGTGTCGAGGCATACATCAAAGGTTTTTCGCCGGGTTCTCCGGTTTTCCTTCCTCCATAAAATCAACACCTAGAATCTTAATTGTGATCCGTGGTGAACAGCTGTGTCGAATGGCGGCTTTCTGAGAGGCAGTGCTTCCCTAGCAGAAACAAATTGTGTTGTACAGTTTTACATATTTCCTATTTCTTGTATTATTTTTTATCATTTCGACTAATTTAAACCAATATTTTTAGTTTAAAACATGCAGGTGCTCAACACTTCCCCACGCATGTATAGTGTCCTCTTCACCGCTTTTTTGAAGAAATATAAATCTGTATTTTAAACGACGTCTTGCAGCCTACTGTTACGTATATAAGACACAAAAAAGTTCAGCTTTGAATGTATTTAATTAAGTAACCGTTTGACATAATATATAAATGGTTGTCGGTTGTCAACTGTTAGTAGACAGTAATTGCCGTATTCTTGTTAACAACAGCATCGTAAGAAGCTAGTTTATGCTTAATTGCGTCACACTCGCAAGGCACAAGCAAATTATATCTAATTAAATGAAATTGCAGTAATTTTAAAATATGATACAAATGTTTGCTTGGCTATAGCCGGTCTTCTTGTTTCGTGTTGAAAATAATTGAAAATATAGGTGATTGACGGTTTTATAGCTCAGACATAAGTTTCCTCTTTTTGTTATTCAATTGTTAGAATATAATTACTACGCATTTCTATATAATTTTTAAAGTTTAATATGGTTGTTTAACCACGTTTCGTTAACACATACAATGTCACTGTCATCGGAATGTGCCAAATCATGAAAGTTGTGAATGTTACTGATAACTTTCATACGGCTTGCTTGTGTTGGCTTTTCAAACTCCGAGCGTTTAATAGAAGACATTTTAACGGTGTTTTGCTGGAGATTTTCCCACGGGTTGGTACAGTTGACATGAAGATAGGTCCGGGATTAGTTTCTATGTCTACAGCCAATTTAGTTAAAATGGTAGCAAACATTGCACGTTTTAAAAGGCGAACTCCAAGTCGAATAATTTAACGGTCGCGCTTTGCCCGTTACATGGCTATTGTAAAGACGGCGTCGTAAATTGAATGTTGAGATTTCTCAGGACAAACGGAGCAGTTCACTTGATTTATTGACTAATATGTCTCCCCAAACCAGGTTTTAAGTAAGTAGAACTAATTGTGAGAGCTCGAAAGAAACCAACCAGCTGCCATGATTGCGCAAGCACATATTAATTAGGGCATTCAGGTATTTCATATGTTTTTTAAAACATTTTTTTAGAATAAAGAACCAAACAAATGTTGCTCTATAAAGAATATTATTTCAACCGTCTCACGAAATAACTTGATTTCTATCATAAGCTAAAGAAAGTAATTCAAATAAATCTTCACGAAAAATCAACAAGGAGTTTGTAAGATAAAATATGCATACTTTTAATCATGTGTTTCAAATATGATGTACTCTAAGTTGTGATTTTTAAAATTGTTGAACGCAATTTATGCAAATTTGAATGAAAAGGTTTAGCTCCATCGGAGATTTGAAGTCTGGACCCCTGGTTTACAAGACCAGTGCTCTAACCTCTGAGCTAATGAGGCTTTAACGTATTTGCATTTCACAAAATAGCAACTTAATAATATATTTAATTCGTTGACCATTGCCTTTTACGTTTTCCTGTTAACTTATGATTGAATACAATTCATTAAAGACTAAATCAATATTTTCGTTGAAATAATTGTAAATAACCTCATGCCCTTTTAGCGCAGTGGCAAAAGCCCTGGTCTCGTAAACCAGCGGTCGAGAGTTCAAATCTCTCATGGGGCTTTTTTGAAAAAAATATCTCGGCATATTCAATGAATTTACTACCAGAAAAGGACAGCAGCAATTATCGTGCAGAAATGAAACTAAAAAATGATGAACACAACTTCTCAAAACATGCATTGTGTTTAATAATATGTGTTTAATAATTTAATTTACCACTAAGTTATATACATAAATGATGACAAGTTAGTGGCAAGGAAGCTTAAAAAGAAACCACAAGGCTTATATTAATTTAAGCTCCCTTATTATTTACAAAGTCAATGATAAATTTTCACAATAAATAAATTGGTCATGACGGATTATAATTACAAAATATATATAACAACAATAAATGTACATAAGTATTTAGGTAAATAAATGTTTCCAGTTTTTTAAAGGAAATAAAGAGAAATATATGAATAAGTAATAAATATAGTAAATATAGTAAATTATATCTGATATATATGTTTAATTATTTAGTAAAAGGAACATTTTCAGTTTCTTCTTAAATGAAGTGAAGGAAACTGTGTCAGTTATATCAGTAGACAAAGAATTAAAAAACTTCGGTCCTTGGAATGTTATCGAAAATTGTCGGATATTTGTCCTACATAATGGCCGATAGCCAATTCGAATAGCCATAGCATTTCTTGTATTATAAGTATGAATTTGATTATTTGATACAAATATTTTATTAAACTTTTTTGGTAGAAAAGCATTTATATAAGAATACATAAATTGACCCATTTGTAGCAAACAAATATCGTTAACATTTAGAGTACCGCATTTCTTAAATAGAGGATCTGTATGTGCATCAAATTTACATTTATTCAAAATTCTAATCGCACGTTTTTGTAGTAACATAATACGGCGGAGATTATATTGATAAGTCGAAGCCCAAACCACATTACAGTATTCAATATATGGATAAACAATTGAATGATATAATGTACGTAATGATTTTTCAAACAAGGTAAAACTAGCTTTAAAAATTATTCCTAGAGATTTAGATATTTTGTTTGCTACATGGGAAATGTGTGATTTCCAAGATAATTCTTCATCTAATATTTTCCCTAAAAACACAGTTTCATTTACCTGATCAATATATTCATTATTAATAATTACTTGAAAGTTATGATGATATATTCTTTGCTTGGGTTTAAATACCATAAATTTTGTTTTTTCTAAGTTCAATGAAAGCTTATTTGCTCTAAGCCATTCAGATAATTTCTCAATTTCATCATTCAAAATATTTATCAAATGTGTGGGGTCTTTATGTGAAAAAAATATATTCGTATTACCAGCAAATAAAATGCTATTTACTATTTTTGATACATAATTTATATCATTTATATACAGTAAAAAGAACAGTGGGCCAAGGATAGAACCTTGTGGTACCTCACAACATATATTTTTAGTTGACGAGCAATAATCATTGAACTGGACAAATTGCTTTCTGTTAGAAAAGTAACTTTTAACCCAATTCAAAGTTAAACCGCGAATTCCACAGTGAGCAAGTTTATCAAAAATAATTTGGTGGTCTACAGTGTCAAACGCCTTTGAAAAATCTAAAAATGTGCCGACCGCAAACTCTTTCTGATCAATTGCTAAGGATATTTTATCGTACAAGTCTATCAAAGCTAATGAAGTAGAATGATTTTTCCGAAAACCATATTGATTTTCCGATAAAATATTATATTTATGTAAATAGTTTAATATACGGTTATATATAAACCTTTCTAAAAATTTTGAGAAACTAGGTAGAACTGATACTGGTCTATAGCCTAATTAGTGAATAATGCTCGATCACCTGCTTTAAACAGGGGAATAACACGAGCAATTTTCATTTCATCTAGCTGGTACAATACCATGTGTTATAGACAAATTAACAATGTGAGTTAGTGGTTCAGAAATTATATTTATTGATTGTTTTATTATCGACATGGGAATTTTATCATAACTAGGAGCTTTACAGGATTGAAAACTTTTTGAAATTTCTATTATCTCGGCTTTGGTTGCTAGATTAAGAAAAATTGAATTTGGAAACTGGCCTACGAGAGAATTTAAATGAGAATTTGGTATAGATTGTATTTTTTGAGCAAGATTGGGGCCTATATTCGAAAAATAATTACAAAATCTATTAGCAATTTCAGTAGGATCTGAGATTTCTCCATTGTCAACTTTAAATGATAATGATAATTTTGGCTTTGTTCTTTTCTTATTTATAACTTCATTTAATATCCTCCAAGTAGCTTTAGTGTTCGACTTTATGTCTTCTAATTTCGTTGTGTAGTACAATGATTTAGCGATCCTCAAGGAGTGAGTCAATTTATTTTTATATCTCTTATAACAGGTTTCATTAAAAGGCATTGGATTATATAAATATTGTTTATATAATTTATTTTTTCTTTTTATAGATCTTAGTAAGCCTTTTGATAGCCAAGGCTTATTAATCAAATGATATTTTACATTTATTATCCTTAATGGAAAGCAATTATTGTAAATTTCCATATACTTTGCTAGAAAAACATTATACGAGTTGTTTGGGTCATCATAACCATCGAGCTGAGACCAGTTAATACTACCTAGTTGCTCAGTGAATTTATTTATATTAGTTTTATTTTTATCTCGGAAAATAACTTTATCATTTAATTTTTGGCATGGATTTTCATCTTCAGAATAAATCAAAAATACAGGTAAATGATCAGAGATATCCGTAAACAATAAACCACTTATCAGGTGAGGGTAAAAGTGGTTTGTGAATATATTATCAATCAGTGTAGAAGTATGAGATTGTATTCTTGTTGGTCGAGTTATCAGAGGGAAAAACATGTTTGAATACATTCCATCCAAAAACTCACCAGTAGAAGAATGACACTCATAGTTCAACAGATTTAAATTAAAATCCCCCATTATATAACATACTCTGTTTTCATTGGAAATTTTCCCTATTAAATCATTACACTCAATCAAAAAAGAATTGACATTCTGATTTGGAGGACTATAGATAACGCAATAATAATATTTTTCCCTTGGGGCTTGCAGATTTCAATAAATAAAGCCTCTGCAATCTTATCATCACCAACGCTTATATCAGAACGAATTTTTGATACAAGACAATCTGATAAGTACAAACCAACACCCCCACCAATTCTATTTGTTCGATGTTCATGAAAAAGGTTATACCCATCGATATCAACTAGATGCGCTGAATTTTGTAGCCAAGTCTCAGTTATCCCAATGGCTGAAATCCTATATTTAAATTACTCAGTAAATTGGTCAGGTTATGTAAATTACGTTCAAGACTACGGATATTTAAATGTAGGAGTGAAAAATTTTAAGACCATATCTCTCAGATTTTAACATTTCATTAAACTGATCTTCAATAAAATAATCACAACGATTGGAATAACTGTTATAGAAATGGCAATCTGGGTCTGAGTCACTAGATAATAATAAAGGATGTTGATTTGTACTTGAAAACAACGGATTGTAATTCAGACTGGCTAATCTATCACGGTTGGAATTAACAGGACCATTTTGTGACTCAAAAATTTCTAAGTTAAAGTTAATGTCATCAAGATCATAAAATTATAAAGTATCTAATGAAGCTGAAGCCATAAGAAATATAAATATACCTCAAAATAAAATAATTACTTATCTTGAATTAAGGAGAGTGTGTAGATACATAATGTGTTCTGAACTCCTCAAAGTCAATTAACGATGCGAAAGACTTAGTGGTAGCTGCATCCTGAGTCTTGCCATATCTGGTCCAAACATACTTGAAGTTGTGTATTTTCCAAAATTCCCTCACTTTGTAGAACAAATCCTTAGCTTTGGGTGTTAAACTTTCATTAATATATAAGTTATTAGTGGGATGGGTGAATCCAAGATTTGACGAATAAAAGTTCTTCAAATTACCTTTTTGATGGTATACGTTATCCCTGATGTCCCGTCTGGTAAACTTGGCAATTATTGGACGTGTCTGGCCTCTTTTAGATGGCAGACGGTGACTCGTCGAAATATCCGTTGAATGGACTTCGACTTCAATTAAATCACCGATTCGCTTCACCAGGTCATCAGTGTTCTCACCCAACATTTCTGGTATGCCATGAAACTCCAAACAGTCCCTTCGACTATATAGGTTGAGATTCTCTTGTTCTTCCTCCAACTTGGATATTTGTTCGGCCATTTCACCCACCTCAATCTTCAAATTCACATTTTCAGTTTTCAATTGAGCATTTTCCTCTTTCAGCAAATTAAATGAGTTTAATAGTTCATCAAATTTATCACTAATAAATTGTTGGCTGTCTTGAATAACTTTTAGCTCGTCTTGTGTCGTTTTATGATATTTAAGGACGACATCCAGTTTTCCTTCTTGAACTTTAAGTCGACTGTCCAAAATATCTCGAAAGGCTTGAATCGAAGGTAACGTGCTGTCTGGCGTTGATGAATTATTCGTCGGATCGCTCGAGTCATTTCCTGGCAGTAAATTCACTGCTTGAGCTGCTTTCCTTTTAGGAGGCATCTTATTTCTAATGAATTACACTAAACGATGTTGAACTTTATATTACTTATATAAAAGTAATGAATATTGTAATGAACATCGAGAAATATTTTCGCTGCACGAATATGTGTGACTGTCCGCCATGCTAGTCCATACTGCTACTCCAGTTACATTTTTCTAGAATGTGTTTTCAAATCTCGTGAAGCTATTTTAAGAATATATTCTTTTTCATGATTCCTAAATATTAGTAGGGAGAAATAGCGGCCAGTTAGTTCTGGCAAACTTAAGATGTTAAAACGTAACGAAAAATCAAAATATTGCAGTAAATTGAATTAATATCTCTAAGTAGGGAAACGACACTAATCATCAACTTCATTAACTGTATCTAATGTGAACAACAAAGATTATAGTTAAAACCCTGTCCTATTTTGTGGACATGTTTAAAATTTTTGGTTTGCAAAATAAGAGTCATTTTCATCATGTCGACAAATTTCGTTCTCTCCAGTTAATGTTTGGTTTAACCGCAAATATGGGCGTAATCCATGAGAAATGTTTGAGAATGTGAACTTTAATGCGAGAAAAACTGCTAATTATTTCTTCCCCGCAAATAGCCTGTTGCGGTTTATAGTTATACAACTCGTGGAACCAAAGATAGCCTCATCAGAGATTTGAACTCTTGATCGCTGGTTTACTAGACCAGTGCTCTAACCCCTGAGCTAATGAGGCTTTAACGTATTGGTATTTCACAAAATAGCAACTTAACATTATATTTAATTCGTTGACCATTGCCTTTTACTTTTTCCTGTTAACTTATGATTGAATACAATTCATTAAAGACTAAATCAACATTTTCTTTGAAATGATTGTAAATAACTTCATGCCCTTTTAACTCAGTGGCAAGAGCGCTGGTCTCGTAAACCAGGGGTCGAGAGTTCAAATCTCTCATGGGGCTTTTTTGAAAAAAATATCTCGGCATATTCAATGAGTTTAGTTTACGACCAGAAAGGAACAGCAGCAATTATCGTGCAGAATTAAAACTAAAAAATGTTGAACACAACTTCTCAAAACATGCATTACATTTTTCAAGAATATGTTTTCAGATCTCGCGAAACTATTTTAAGAATATATTCTTTTTCATGATTCCTAAATATTAGTAGGGAGAAATATCGGCGAGTTAGTTCTGGCAAACTTAAGATGTTAAAACGTAACGAAAAATCAAAATATTGCAGTAAATTTAATTAATATTTTCAACGACACTAATCATCAACTTCATTAGCTGTATCTAATGTGGACATCAAAGATTATATTTAAAATCGTATCATATTTTGTTGACATATTTAAAATTTTTGGTTTAAAAAATAAGAGTCATTTTCATAATGCCAACAATTTTCGTTCTACTTTGGAAATTATGTTCCTGTTCCAGTTAATATTTGGTTTAACCGCAAATAAGGGCGTAATCCATGAGAAATGTTTTGAGAATGTGAACTTTAATGTGAGAAAAACTGCTAATTATTTCTTCCCCGCAAATAGCCTGTTGTGGTTTAAGTTGTAGAACTCTTGGGAAAAAAAATACAGCCTAACCGGAGATTTGAACTCTGGACCCCTTGTTTACAAGACCAGTGCTCTAACCCCTGAGCTAATGAGGCAGGCTCGCTCTTTCCGGACTATGTCACATTGTTTTTTGTGGCGATCAATATATCTATTACAGCATTCAAATATTATTTCAACAGTTTCACGAAATAACTTGATTTCTATCCCGAGCTATAGAAAGTAATTCAAGTAAATCTTTCCGAAAAATCAACAAGGAGTTTGTAAGATAAAATATGCATAATTTTAACCCTGTGTTTCATGATATACTCCAAGTTGTGATTTTTTAAATTGTTGAACGCAATTTATGCAACTTTTGAATGAAAAGGTTTAGCCTCATGAGAGATTTGGACTCTCGACCACTGGTTTACTAGACCAGTGCTCTAACCCCTGTGCTAATGAGGCTTTACCATATTTGTGTTTCACAAAGAGCAACTTAATATATTTAATTCGTTTACCATTGCCTTTTACTTTTTCCTGTTAACTTATGATTGATTGAATACAATTCATTAAAGACTAAATCAAAATTTTCGTTGAAATGATTGCAATAAACTCATGTCCTTTTAGCTCAGTGGTAAGAGCACTGGTCTCGTAAACCAGAGGTCGAGAGTTCTTATCTCTTATGGGGTTTTTGGAAAAAAAATATCTCAACATATTCAATGAATATAGTTTACCAGAAAAGAACAGCAGCAATTATCGTGTAGAATTAAAACTAAAGAATGTTGAACACAACTTCCCAAAACATGCATTACATTTTTCAAGAATATGTTTTCAAATCTCGTGAAACTATTTTAAGAATATATTTTATTTTCATGATTCCTAAAAATACCGGCCCGTTAGTTCTGGCAAACTTAAGATGTTAAAACGTAACGAAAAATCAAAATATTGCTGTAAATTGCTTCATTAACTGTATCTATTGTGAACTACAACGATTGTATTTAAAATCTTATGCTATTTTGTGATCTCTTATGCTATTTTGTGATCATATTTAAAATTTTTGGTTTGCAAAATAAGAGTCATTTTCATCATGTCGACAAATTTCGTTCTTTCCACTTAATATTTGGTTTAACCGCAAATATGGGCGTAATCCATGAGAAATGGTTTGAGAATATGAACTTTAATATGAGAAAAACTGTTAATTATTTCTTCCCCGCAAATAACCTGTTGCGGTTTAAGTTATACAACTCGTGTGAAAAAAAATAGCCTCATCAGAGATTTGAACTCTGGACTCCTGGTTTACTAGACCGTTGCTCTAACCCCTGAGCATATGAGGCGGGCTCTCTCTCTTTCCGAACTATGTCACGTTATTTTTTGTGGCGATCAATATATTCATTAAAGCATTCAGATATTTCATATGTTTTTAAAACATTTTTTAGAATACAGAACCAACCAAATGTTGCTCTAGGTACATAGAATATTATTTCAACAGTTTCACGAAATAACTTGATTTCTATCCTAAGCTATAGAAAGTAATTCAAATAAAGCTTCCCGAAAAATCAACATGGAGTTTGTAAGATAAAATATGCATACTTTCAACCCTGTGTCTCAAATATGATGTGCTCCAAGTTGTGATTTTTTAAATGTTGAACACAATTTATGCAAAATTTGAATGAAAAGGTTTAGCCCCATCAGAGATTTGAACTCTGGACCCCTGGTTTACAAGACCAGTGCTCTATCCCCTGAGTTAATGAGGCTTCAATATATTTGTGTTTCACAAAAGAGCAACTTAATATTATATTAAATTCGTTTTCCATTGCCTTTTACTTTTTCCTGTTAACTTATGATTGAATACAATTAATTTACAATCATTTTCGTTGAAATGATTGTAAATAACCTCATGCCCTTTTAGCTCAGTGACAAGAGCACTGGTCTAGTAAACCAGGGGTCGAGAGTTCAAATCTCTCATGGGGCTTTTGGAAAAAAAAAATCTTATTATCTCAGCTTGTTCAATGAATTTAGTTTACCAGAAAAGAACAGCAGCAATTATCGTGCAGAATTAAAACTAAAAAATGTTGAACACAACTTCTCAAAATATGCAGTACATTCTTCAAGAATATGTTTTCATATCTTGTGAAACTATTTTAAGAATATGTTCTTTTTCCTTATTCCTAAATATTTGGAGTGAGAAATACCGCCTCGTTAGTTCTGGCAAGCCTAAGATGTTAAAACGTAAAGAAAAATCAAAATATTGCAGTAAATTGAGTTAATGTCTCTAAGTAGGGAAACGAGACTAATCATCAACTTCATTAGCTGTATCTAATGTGAACGTCAAAGATTATATTTAAAATCGTATCATATTTTGTTGACATATTTAAAATTTTTGGTTTGCAAAATAAGAGTCATTTTCATCATGTCGACAAATTTCGTTCTACTTTGGAAAGTATGTTCCTGTTCCAGTTAATTTTTCGTTTAACCGCAAATATGAACTTACAACGTCCACGTGGAAAGCGTATAGCTGAGTACAAAGAAATAAAGTGACTTCACTTGGATGAAGCGTCAAGAATGAAATCTTTCTGAAACGAAGTATCAACAAAAGTAAAACATCACGGAGGATTTTGGAAAAACCTTAGGCCGCTACTACCAAACACCAATCGCAAGAATAGAAATGAAATTACTTTGATCAAAAAAGGAGCAATCATTACTGAACCGAAGGAAATTGCTGAAATCTTCAACAACAACTTCACAGCAGCGAATGTGAAGAGAGAAATTAACAAAAAAACCCACGAGGAATACGATGGCCATCCAAGTATAAGATCAATAATTTGACAAAAAGGTGTTATACAAGACTTTCAGTTTGAACCAGTCAATTCCGAATACATCATGAAAACAGATACTGAGTGAAATCAATCCAAAGAAAGCTGTTGGTGTTGATGGTATATCTCCAAGGTTACTTAAACTGCCGGCCAATGCATTAGTGGAGGAAGACACACGTCTTATCCATTTTTTATTATTAATAACTGCTGGCCAACGGAGTGGAAAAGCAGTAACATTACTCCTGCATACAAGACTGAAGACGAAGAAACTACCAAGCTAAATTACAGACTTGTATCTATACTTACTTTCTGCTCTCTCGAAAGTATACGAAAAAGTTATGTACGACCAAATATACAGTTCTATCTGCCCTCGACTATCTCCTAATTTGTCCCGTTTCTAGAGGGACACTCTTGCAGCACAGCAATGTTGAAAATGAGTGATGATTGGCGCTCTGCCCTTGACAACCAAAAGAGCGTCGCAGCCATATCATCCTTGAATTGATGGAAGCATACATTACGGGCGACGTCAACGAGTGAAAATCAATGGAGTGGACTCCCACAGGGTTCCTTGTTGGGACCTCTACTGTTTAATATTTTTATAAACGATATAAATTATTCCATCTTAAATGTATCACTACGGCTTTACGCTGATGACACAACAGACTGAGAGTATTTTGCGGATAACTCCCCTATGGTGTTAGAGTTTACGACAAACAATGAGATGAGCACCCTTGCAGAATGATTCACGTCAAGCTATTTAATAATAAATGCGTCCAAAACACAAGCTCTTGCATATAATTATAACTGCAAGCTGAACGATACTTCAATCGAGATGAGGGATTCACTGAAAATCCTTGGTCTAACCACTGACCCTATTCTTACGTGGATCATATCAAGGAACAGCTGAAAAAGGCGTATGCAAAAACTGGAGCGCTTCGTAGAATTAAACGATTTGTTCCACCAGATGTAATGACACGATTATATAAAGCATTTGTCCTTCCACATTTAGAGTACCGCGGTCCTGTTCTAGTTGGCATCGCAAAGACACAATCAAATAAACTAGAGGACGCCAATTTCTATATTATTAGAACAATCTTGGGGCTACCTAAATCTTTCACTTACGAAAAGGCCCTTCATTCAGTAAATTTAAGAACACTCCAACAACGTAGATATTTCCAATCACTAGTTTTATTTTTTTAATGTAAGATAGAACGAGGTCCATCATATATTCAGAACTTTTCTAAATTACGAATAGCTCCTTATAATTTGCGTGGCTCTGGTACAAAACTGGAACAATAACGTCGCTTTAATTGAAAGTGGTTAAAAAATTCTTTTTCTTACATTACCATTCACCTTTGGAGTAATCTGCCGGCTGAAATTCGAGCAGCACAAAATAAAATGCAAACACTTTTAGAAAAATCCTCGGCTCAATGATGTAGAACTAACCCCGTTTTAGTACCGTAACTAATATTTTACGTTGTGAACTAATTCCTATTCTAGTTTAGCGAATATTATTTCCTTTTCCTGATAATTTTATAGGTAATCTTAATATTTGATATTTATAACACGTGCGCGTTTTAACGAGTTTGTAACTCCTAGGTACTCCTTGTATTGTATTGCATTGCATTGCATTGCACTGCACTGCACTGCACTGCACTGCACTGCACTGCACTGCACTGCACTGCACTGCACTGCACTGCACTGCACTGCACTGCACTGCACTGCACTGCACTGCACTGCACTGCACTGCACTGCACTGCACTGCACTGCACTGCACTGCACTGCACTGCACTGCACTGCACTGCACTGCACTGCCCTGCCCTGCCCTGCCCTGCCCTGCCCTGCCCTGCCCTGCCCTGCCCTGCCCTGCCCTGCCCTGCCCTACCCTGCACGGCACGGCACGGCACGGCACGGCACTGCACTGCACTGCAATGCACTGCACTGCACTGCACTGCACTTGTGTTGTGTTGTGTTGTGTTGTGTTGTGTTGTGTTGTGTTGTGTTGCGTTGCGTTGCGTTGCGTTGCGTTGCGTTGCGTTGCGTTGCGTTGCGTTGCGTTGCGTTGCGTTGCGTTGCGTTGCGTTGCGTTGCGTTGCGTTGCGTTGCGTTGCGTTGCGTTGCGTTGCGTTGCGTTGCGTTGCGTTGCGTTGCGTTGCGTTGCGTTGCGTTGCGTTGCGTTGCGTTGCGTTGCGTTGCGTTGCGTTGCGTTGCGTTGCGTTGCGTTGCGTTGCGTTGCGTTGCGTTGCGTTGCGTTGCGTTGCGTTGCGTTGCGTTGCGTTGCGTTGCGTTGCGTTGCGTTGCGTTGCGTTGCGTTGCGTTGCGTTGCGTTGCGTTGCGTTGCGTTGCGTTGCGTTGCGTTGCGTTGCGTTGCGTTGCGTTGCGTTGCGTTGCGTTGCGTTGCGTTGCGTTGCGTTGCGTTGCGTTGCGTTGCGTTGCGTTGCGTTGCGTTGCGTTGCGTTGCGTTGCGTTGCGTTGCGTTGGGTTGTGTTGTGCTGTGCTGTGCTGTGCTGTGCTGTGCTGTGCTGTGCTGTGCTGTGCTGTGCTGTGCTGTGCTGTGCTGTGCTGTGCTGTGCTGTGCTGTGCTGTGCTGTGCTGTGCTGTGCTGTGCTGTGCTGTGCTGTGCTGTGCTGTGCTGTGCTGTGCTGTGCTGTGCTGTGCTGTGCTGTGCTGTGCTGTGCTGTGCTGTGCTGTGCTGTGCTGTGCTGTGCTGTGCTGTGCTGTGCTGTGCTGTGCTGTGCTGTGCTGTGCTGTGCTGTGCTGTGCTGTGCTGTGTTGTGTTGTGTTGTGTTGTGTTGTGTTGTGTTGTGTTGTGTTGTGTTGTGTTGTGTTGTGTTGTGTTGTGTTGTATTGTAAGAAAATGTTTTCAAATCTCGTAAAACTATTTTATTAATATATTGATTTTCATGCATCCCAAATATTTGTAGGGAGAAATACCGGCCCGTTAGTTCTGGCACATATTATGTAAAACGTAACGATAAAAAATAAATGAAAATAAATTTCTTTCCTAAACTATAGAAACTAATTCAAATACATGTTACCGAAAAAATCAACAAGGAGTTGGTAAGATGAAATATGCATACTTTTAACCCCTTGTTTCAAATAAGATGTACTGCAAGTTGTGATTTTTTAAATTGTTGAACGCAATTCGTGCAACATTTGAATGAAAATGTTTAGCCCCATAAGAGATTTGAAATCTAGGCCCCTGGTTTACATGACCAGTGCTCTAACCCCTGAGCTAATGAGGCCTTAACATATTTACTTTTCGCAAAATAGCTAGTTCATATTATATTTAATTCGTTTACCATTGCCTTTTACTTTTTACTGTTAACTTATGATTGAGGACTAAATAAAAATTTTCGTCGAAATGATTGCAATTAACCTCATGCCCTTTTAGCTCAGTAGCTAGAGCACTGGTCTCGTGAACGAGGAGTCGAGAATTCAAATCTCTCGTAGGGCTTTTTTAAAAACAAATAGCACAACATAATATTCAATGTAGTTTATCAGAAACGAACAGCAGCAATTATCGTTCAGAATTATAACCAAAAAATGTTGAACACAACGTCTCAAAACATGTTTTACGTAAAACTATTTTAATAATACAGTTCTTTTTCATGTATGCTAAATATTTGTAGGGAGAAATACCGTGGCTAAACCTTATATCGGGAAACGACAATAATCATCAATTTCATCAACTGTATCTAATGTGAGTATCAAAGGTTATATTTAAAATCCTATCTTATTTTGTGGACTTATTTAAAATTTTTGATTTGCAAGACAAGACTCGATCTTTTTCATGATGTCGACAAATTTTGTTCTACTTTTGAGGCTATGTTCCTGTTTCAATTAATATTTTGATCAACCGCAAAATCCAGAAGTTGGAATATTTCCAGATTGAACAAAAGAAAAGTCCAAAAAACCATATAACAAAGCCGGCAAAATATTAATTTTAAAACGTGTAGATATCTCTTGTTTTAAATGACAAACAACTAGTACTATTTTATCAATATCACTGTCAAACAAGACATGTAATCTTCCCGCTTTTTCATCAACACCACTGCTGGAACAGACACTTTTTCCAATTGAATTGTATCCTTTTTTGAAATACTGTATATAGATGAATTAAAACTTTAACGTAAATACCTTGGATAAATTTTAGTTCAATAATTCCCTTCCGTACCACCCCCTGCCATAAATAATGACCAGTCCCTTTATGATCATGCATGCATGGCTTTCCGAGACTTCTCCCCTTGGCAAGTAATACCGTCTGGCCTTAGACACCGAGTAAAAAGATAAAAGATAAAAGTTGTTCCACTACAACAATGCGAATGAAAGGGTTAATACTCATGTGAACTTTGGCGGCCAATTTTCTTGGTTGTTTACCAACTTCGCGCGTTACTTCTTTTCGGCAATCCCATTTTACTGATTTATTTTATAGTTACCGTATTTATTCCAATAGATGCCCGCTATCAAATAAACGCCCCCCTGCAATAGGGTCTAACTCTACTAATAAATTATTTAACGAACTCCCCATCCAATAAAAGCGCTCCTCCAATAACCCTCCCTAAAACTACTTAATAGCAAGGCCATATACCACATACAGTGTACTTTGCAAATTTTTATTCATCTACGTTATATTATATAGCCCCATGCAGTGTTTGTCCAATTACCGACCATCTTATTGAAAAATTATGACATTGTGTGAACATTTGTATGACGTTTTTTTTTAATAATTGAACTATCAAATTTTGAAATAAACGCCTCTTTCTAATAAACGTCTCTCTCTAATTAACGCCCCCCTTTAGAGCTCAATTTTCCAATAAACGCCCAGGGCGTCTATTGGAATAAATACGGTACTCCGGTTTCCTCCTGTAGTAAGACGGGACCAATGACTGGACCTTTAGGGATAACAGTTTCGATATAACAGATAGTAAGATTTATCCAATAATATAAGTTAGTTTGATATTCAACTTTGAAATTAACGTTTGTTTTAATTTATTGTGTTTTACTGAGAAAGACACTGGAGCTCCCTTTGTTATAGACGTGATATACAATTACGTTTTTCATATCAGATCAAGGGTATGATTGGTTTACAGCTAGGGTATTTCATCTTTATAAAACAGATTGTTTCTGCTATAGATTTTTATTAAAATAGTTTAAAATAAAAGAATGACGGAGCTTTCGAACTAAGTGTTCATCGTCAGGGCAGAAAGGACTAAGATAGTAAAAACCCGGAACTTTTATAAGTACAAATAAAAATCTATAGCTAAAGGATGAAAGGACTGGGGGAGTAATCTGTTATCGTGCTTATTCTCAGGCAGCGGCTGAATTACGAAGGACACAGATCAACGTGGCGGTGTAGAGGCATATCAAAGGCGCTCCAGGTAGCTGCCATACGACCGCACAGCTTTCCAGACCACGGATCACAGCTAAGATGTTAGGTGTTGAATTTATGCAGGGAGGAAAACCGGAAAACCCGGCGAGAAAACCCTCGAAGTACAGGAGAGATCAACTTATTCAACTACAATTCTACTCACATAAGTTCAAAGCCTGACAACAGGGTGATTCCCATCCATAAGCACACGCCACCATTGCTTCCCTAGCAGGAACAAACTGTGTTGTAAAGTTTTTCATATTTCCTATTTCTTATATTATTTTTTATCATTTCGACCACACCGGCATAGAATAATCCATGGCAGAAACTCAATTGACAACTGTGTCAGCTCGACTACTCGGATGATCAGGATAAGATAAACCCGATAGATATTAGAGCCCAGCTCAAAATTTTAAAATGCAATACCAAAAGGAAACCATTTAGAAAAACAAAATATATTCATTGACGTTTCGTTACTTAACAATGCAGTAACATCTTCATCTACTAAATAGATAAATAAATTGTTTCATATTACAAGAAAAAACGGTAAAAAGGAGATTAAAATAATTTAAATTCCATCTCGTAGTGTGGTTTGTGTAACAAGAACAGCAACTGCGTTGTCGATCTCGCACTGAGATTGGGGTGAAAAGAACAGCAACTGCGTTGTCCATCTCGTACTGTGGTTGGTGTAACAAGAACAACAACTGCGTTGTCGATATATCGAAGTGTGGTTGGTGTAGCAAGGACGGCAACTGCGTTTTACATCTCGTACTGTGTTTGCCTAACAAAGACAGTAACTGCACTGTTCATCTCGTAGTGTGGTTGGTGTAACAAGGACAGCAACTGTGTTTGGTGTTGCAAGAACAGCAACTGGCGTTGTCGATATCGAAGTGTGGTTGGTGTAGCAAGGACTGCCAGCAACTGCGTTGTCGATCTCGTACTGTTGTGGTTGGGGTGACAAGAACAGCAACTGCACTGTCCATCTCCTAGTGTGGTTGGTATAACAAGGACGGCAACTGCATTGTCCATCTCGTAGTGTGGTTGATGTAGCAAGAACAGCAACTGCGTTGTCGATCTCGTACTGTGATTGGTGTGAAAAGAACAGCAACTGCGTAAATCTAACTTGATTCAAACGTCGAACTTAATTAAGTGGTTTCTGAAAAGATAAACGTAATGACGGACAGAAAGCGTAAAGCTCTTTACCCGATTCGCACACTTTTCCTCGGCTACCAGCCGTTAAAAATCTCGCCGATTGCTCGGCTACCAGCCGGGCTGTACGGTAGTATACGGTAGTTTCAAAATTATCCCTATGGGTCCCTCAACTTGCGCCCAGGCTTCAACGCCCTACAAAATGCGCAATATATATTTTAGCGTAAAGGAGCGGCAGTTTTACGCAACAGAATAGCCTAGAAATGGCAAGAAATACACGAAAACATTGCCTTGGTGAGCTCAGGACCTTACAAAATTACTAAATAACAAGAAAAAAGCCGGAAGAAAACTAAAACAGACTAAATAAAAACACATGAACGAGCATAGAACCAGGGGCGCCGGAAGCTAGTTAAGGCGGCGGGGGCAGCCATATCAAAAGGGCACTTTTTCTCAGCATTAATTTTTGCATGTGGTAATTAATATTCGCCAATTTTTCTGTATAGCATAAAATAACCAAAGGCCATTATATAATAAATTGCAATGTATTGAAAAAGTAAATTCAACGACTGAATTGTACATATTGATGCTACATTCCTATTTACATTTAAGAAAACATGACGTCATAAGTTGTATTATACATACATGCATGTAACAGACGTTCGGTGGACGTTCGTCAAGCTCAATTACTCAAAACAAATTTGAGCCCCAGACAGGGTTCGAACCTGCAACCTTCTAATGACTGGTTAATGATGTTAACACATAATGTCAGCCAAGGTAAAACATGACATCCTAGTTAACAAAATCACAAAACACTCACCAAGTTAAAAAGGTCCGAACAGAATTAAGACAGAAGTAACCCAAGGTAAAATTATAAGTAATATTGGGCATTTCACTCGATTACATAGCATGTTCTCAGGATTTTGGGTGAAGGAAAATTCGAGTGTAGAATATATACATTTTAAGACCAAACCGGGACCAGTTGCGAAAAATGCAACTACACAGGCCTTCCGGCAGGAATTGAACACACGACCTTGCGATTCTAGAACGGTTTGCAAACAGCCGACGAACTGCGCATGCTTCTCAAAACAACGGATGAGAGCAACAGGAACCTGGCTACTCGTTCGGTAGATTCGATAGCTATGCTTGGTCACATGAATAATATAATATCCAAGCTAAGGCGGGAACAAATACGACCTGCCATAAGACAGGAATATTCTTCAATATGCTCGGCGGATATCCCAAACAGTCCACTACTGTTTGGTGCTGATTTGGTGCAGCAATTGAAGGAGGCAAAGGAGACAAATAAAATTAGCCAAAACTTAGTGAATACCTCCAAGACAAAGCAATTTAAGAGTCGAGGGAATCAACATGACAATAAACACTACAATTCTCAGTCCTGGACTCGGGCAACAAACCAGTACAACCAGCACAACCGCCCAAAGGTTGGTATAGCAAGAACAGCAACTGCGTTGTCGATATCGAAGTGTGGTTGGTGTAGCAAGTACTTCTGTGGTTGGTGTACTAGTAATAAGAACAGCAATCATGACAAAATACGTTAAAAATTTTAGCCTTTTTTGCAAAACGTTGGCCAGACGGCATTTTCAAGTCAATCACATCGTTAACTGTTTTTTGGAACATACAACTCAAGCAAACAAAAATACCTGTGTTTCCACCCGGGATCGAACTGAGGACCTTACGCGTATTAGGTGTACGTGATAACCACTACACTACAGAAACTGGTTGGTGTACGGGTTTCTTACCAAGTCCATGCGCTATGGTGTCTTGTTTAAAAGTGAAGTTCAAAACAGGAAAGGCGTGGAATTAACTGAACAACCCCCGCTCTCGTGCACCGAATGGTGCGTAACTGGAAATTTTCAAAAGGAATGCAACAGGTAACTGTTCCCGGACGGTAACAGGTGCTTACAGGTGGTACGGATTGCACACTTAGTCTATACGCTTTACAGGTGGTACAGGTCGTGCAGATGGAAGTACCGATTGGACACTTGACACTTACTTTTCTCACCTCCACTCTATGTGTTCTCTCCACTGTATGTGTTGCCTCGTCCTTACAAAAACCCCACGTCAACTTACTATACTCTCCTCCACTGTATGTCTTGCCTCGTTCTTACAAAAACCCGACGTCAATTTACCCTCCTATCCTCCACTGTATGTGTTGCCTCGTTCTTACAAAAACCCCACGTCAACTCACTTTACTCTCCTCCACTGTATGTCTTGCCTCGTTCTTACAAAAACCCGACGTCACTTTAACCTCATACCCTCCACCCTGTGTTGCCTAGTTCTTGGAAAAATCCCACGTCAACTTACTCTCCTATCCTCCACCGTGTGTTGCCTCGTTCTTACAAAAACCCCACGAAAACTTACTCTCCTCTCCTGCAATGTATCTCTTGCCTTCTTAAAAAACCCGACGTCAAAGTACTGTATACGCGCACATAGTAGGGACTTTAAGATGCTAGGACGACGACGCCGGATAAAACGCAGGATAAGCTAGTTTTACAATTTAAACGTCACGGTTAACTGACTATTATATCTCACATTTGAAGTCGGTTTAAAGCCTTCCAAAACGGCCCCAGTATTGCTAAAATTATTGTAGTGTCCGCGTTTAAGTCAATCTCAAGCAACAGCTCTCATCCTTTGGCCCTAAGTGGCGTGGTATGAAGAACGAGGACGCTGTTCACATTATTCTGGAGGCTTAAAATTATTCATTTTCTTTGTTTGTCAAAAAGAATTCGTTTCTTTAGACGGCGTCGTTGAGTGTGACGTCGTGGCATCATATAAAACTCCCTAGTAACGTTTCCGAGGGTTTTCGTATTTCTCACTTTTCTCAACGAAATCGACAACCACTTCATTACTTCAAATACTACGAAAAGGCATGCACACATACACACTTCATATAATAATCGCAATGATTATTTACACACTCATTACCTTTGCCCCATATTAACCTATCATGTTTCCTCAACGTTTCACCACCACACAGTCATACATTTTACTTAACGTAGGCACTCAGTCAACTCATGTAAATACTCATGTTTATTACACGTCTTCACTCCTCAATGTTTATGTCCCTTTCATTATATTTTATAACCCCTTCACCCTCAAAACTATTCGTTGTAAACGTAAACCGGCTTTGTCAGACGCACAACACAAACATTTCATCCCACACAACGATAATTTTTCCTCTGAGGGTGTCCTTAATACGCATGCCTAAACTCTCACCGCTTTCAATTTTCAATTTGCGTTTTCTTTACATGCGCACCGCCTTGAAACTTTATACGCTTCTTTCCTTTCTCAATATTTCTCACTTCAAATATCACCTATACCACAAATATCACTCTCCCTTGACAATATTTCACATTGTCACTTCAACATATTCCATTTTTGCCGTCGCTTGTTACAAAATATGTACGCAACGCTGAAACTTGAAACCGAAGCAATCACAACGGAAACTTACACCCCCTATTCCTTAACCTTTCATCCCTCAAACGTATGCTTGTCGTTGGACAGCGTTTGTTCCAAAACTCGAAAACAACAACTTATTCGCTAAACGCTTCACCGCAAACGGAAGCATCAACAAATTACACATGTTTACTCTCCTTAAAATTCATAAACCACAACAACACTCTTTTCAATTACGTTTCATAATGAAATATAAAACATTACACAACCTCTCACTACCTCACTTGGATATCAAAAACCACCAATACATATACATGTCAAGCTCATTAATACTTCATGAGCACAACACAAACGACAACACTACCCTATCTGTGGTTTCCACATCGCACGAAGAAACGGCATAAATTAAGCAAAGTTTCTCCTTCATTTTTTCTTAAAATACTGATTTCTTTTACATGCAATATCATACACTCGGAGGACTCTTTCATCACGATATGCAAAAACCTGTACTATCTAAATTATTTTATAGATACATATATTTATATAGATAAATATATATATAGATATATATATATATATATATATATATATATATATATATATATATATATATATATATATATATATATATATATATATATTCTATATGTATACATTAATATATGAATAAATAAAGTAATGCTTTTCTACAACAAAAGAAATTATAACAGACCACCTTTTTATGATACTACCCTACGAAAGTATCACAGGCAATTAAATATTTCTATCAATTTATATACTCATGAATTCCCTACAAACGTGCGAAATACGTTACTGCTAACGCGCGTAACAGATGACACAACAAATGACACCTATCTCCCTATTCTGGCTCAAAAAAAAAAATTCCATTCCCCAAAACAACTCCTCTCTCCCACCCTCCAAACGGATAAATTTATCCCAACAAACGCGTCATAAGTAATGTTTACAACACGGACGCGAATGTTGTAAACAGCTTAAAACACGCCGAGTCTTTGATGTTAATATGAGTAATATTTGTTCAGATTAATTCAGAAAAAGCTCAATTTCAATGTTTTAGAGCGGAGATAGTGACCTGATATACAACCACTAGTGGTTGTATATGTGATACAACCACGTGTGGTTTGTATCAGATATACAACCTCCTTCACGGTCATGATTTCTTTTGTGTTTTCTTCATGAATTATTAATGAGTGTTTTAATGTAACTTATAAAGTCTTCCGTTGTGCATACTAAACATTCCCTCGCTGTTTATTCTTCAAATGCATGTTTATCTATTATCAAAATTATTTTTACACAACTTATCAAATTCATACCAATCAAGCGATATGCTCAACATGCGGAAAACACAGAATTACAATAAGTAGCAAGAACGGAAGGCATACATGTTTTCATTAACAGGGTTTCACTTTACAAATGACTAGTCAACTTGCTCGAATGTCTCATTCAAAATTACGTGAAGCGCGAAAAAAAACACGTTAAACAGAAATCATTAGGAGAAACAGAGTGTAATGTTTTAGAAAAATGTCTTTAAATACCAGAACGGCAGAAGGCGAAACACTTGTCACCTTCTTCCCTGTGAACGACGAAACCCCCATGTGTCCTAACAACGTGTTTACATATAAACGCCAGCCTGAACTCGCGTCCACCTTAATTTTCCATTTTAGTTTTGGTTTACACGACGCCGCTCGTAAAATTATATACCCTTGCTTTCACTGTCTTTCAACATTTCTGTGAATTGCCTTACCACTCGTGGCCTCAGGAGAATCATTATTTTATATGTATTTCCCTGAGTGACATCTTTATCCCTAGCATATAACCCATACAATCATTCATCGAATGCCATATCCAATTACTTATACGCCTCTACTTCTCCTTCAAATATACTTAACTTTGCAATCGCGACACCATATTCTTACTAAACATGCCATCTCCCTCTTCCGAAACTCATGTATTAACTCTTTTCCTGACGGCAATATACATAATATCCAAGCCCTTGTAAAACACAGATTAGGCAGCGGAAATACAACGCAAACGTCAAGGACATTACAGTAACAAAGAAGATGAATAACTTTTTAGTTGCAATACTAACGCTAAGGCCCTTCCCCTTCCTTCCACATAGACCTAATGCAGATCATCATCACGTCTTCAACACAACGTTAACTCGTGCGAAACGAAGTGCCAATTTACTTCAAAACATCTAACAACATCCTTTTAGAACCACTATCACTTTTCACATTCGGTATTCAATACTATCAGTCTATGTAAATGATTCCTGCTTTCTCCTACATACGAAACTTCACATTGTCGGCTTTCTCCTTCTTTTCTTACCCTCACAACACACAAAATAATTCATCGTAACACCTTTGACGTAGAACTCTTACTTCTCGAAAATTTCACTTTACTATTTGACATTATATTTTCCTCTGGAAAAGCCTCCCCCATCTGTACCACCTGTAACCACTTGTTACCGTCCGTAGCAGCTGCTTCCATCTGTACCATCTGTACCACCCGTAAAGCCTAAACACTAAGTCCCCCATCCGTACCACCTGTACCACTTCTTACCGTCCATAGCAGGTGCTTCCATCTGTACCACCTGTAACCACTTGTTACCGTCCGTAGCAGCTGCTTCCATCTGTACCATCTGCACCACCTGTATAGCCTATACATTAAGTCCCCCATCCGTACGACCTGTAACCGCTTGTTACCGTCCGTAGCAGCTGCTCCCATCTGTACCACCTGTAACCACTTGTTACCGTCCGTAGCACTGCATCCATCTGTACCATCTGCACCACCTGTAAAGCCTATAGACTAAGTCTCCCATCCGTACCACCTGTAACCACTTGTTACCGTCCGTAGCAGCTGCTTCCATCTGTACCATCTGCACCACCTGTATAGCCTATACACTAAGTCCCCCATCCGTACGACCTGTAACCGCTTGTTTCCGTCCGTAGCAGCTGCTCCCATCTGTACAACCTGTAACCACTTGTTACCGTCCGTAGCAGCTGCATCCATCTGTACCATCTGCACCACCTGTAAAGCCTATAGACTAAGTCCTCCATCCGTGCCACCTGTAACCACTTGTTACCGTCCGTAGCAGCTGCTTCCATCTGTACCATCTGCAGCACCTGTATAGCCTATACACTAACTCTCCCATCCGTACCACCTGTAAGCAATTCTTACCGTCCGTAGCAGCTGCTTCCAGCCGTACCACCTGTAACCACTTGTTACGGTCCGTAGCAGCTGCTTCCATCTGTACCATCTGCACCACCTGTAAAGGCTATACACTAAGTCCCCCATCCGCACCACCTGTAACCACTTGTTACCGTCCGTAGCAGCTGCTCCCATCTGTACCACCTGTAACCACTTGTTACCGTCCGTAGCAGCTGCTACCATCTGTACCACCTGCAGCACCTGTATACCCTGTACACTAAGTCTTCCATCCGTACCACCTGCAACCACTTGTTACCGTCCGTAGCAGCAGCTTCCATCTCTACCACCTGTAAGCACTTCTTACTGTCCGTAGCAGCTGCTTCCATCTGTACCATCTGCACCACCTGTACACCCTATACACTAAGTCCCCCATCCGTACCACCTGCAACCACTTGTTACCGTCCGTAGCAGCTGCTCCCATCTGTACCACCTGTAACAACTTGTTACCGTCCGTAGCAGCTGCTCCCATCTGTACCACCTGTAACCACTTGTTACCGTCCGTAGCGCCTGCATCCATCTGTACCATCTGCACCATCTGTAAAGCCTACAGACTAAGCCTCCCATCCGTACAACCTGTAACCACTTGTTACCGTCCGTATCAGCTGCTTCCATCTGTACCATCTGCAGCACCTGTATAGCCTATACACTAACTCTCCCATCCGTACCACCTGTAAGCACTTGTTACCGTCCGTAGCAGCTGCTTCCATCCGTACCACCTGTAGCCACTTGTTACCGTCCGTAGCAGCTGCTTCCATCTGTACCACCTGTAACCATTACGCCACTCTTGTTATCACCCAATCACCTGTAAACACATCTTACCCTCCGTAAGCAGCTGCCAACGGATGCCTATATTGGACATTACTCGATTAAAATGCTGAAATGAAACAGCAATTTTCTTCGCCAACAGTTCCTTCCAATTTGCATTATGGTCGACGAGTTTGTTATCTGACGCTTTAAATAATTCGAATTATAAAGTATTGCAGCAGATAGAAACGTGCGTGGAACAATTTTCACTTTGGAATGATGAAGAAAAATGGTCTGGTGATCGAGGAAAGGTGACGGAGACGTTAATCCAGTACTCGATAGTATAGTGGTCAGTATCTCAGCCTGTCAGGCGGAAGACCGGGCGTATGATCCCCCATCGAAGAGGCGCCAATATAACATAGTTGTTTATCTGACAGATTTGCTGAACATCTTCGTTCTGTGAGGAACAATGACGTTGACAAGCCCAACATTTAAATAGTGCCATCCATTGTATTTCGGAAATGCAAGTTTGTGCCATCTCACCCATTTCTGGCGGTAATGTCAGCCGCAAAAGACTAGAAAAGCGTCTCATTTTCAAAATTGCTACCATTCATCCTCACGGACTCAACGAACGTTTTTCTTTTCTTTAACACCTCTGAAGACATTGTTTCTGTTTATCAAAGGCGGGCATAAACAGCGTTTTCACTTTATATATTTATCTATTTTTACTCTCGCTCATCCTTTTTACACCACCTCCTTTTTGCTCATCGACGGTAAGAATGGCAAATGTCTTTCGCAACTCATTATCGATTTGTTATTGTTATTTTGATTTGATTGGCTAATTTTTTACATCTCATTATCAATTTGTTATTGTCATTTCTATCTGATTGGCTTATTTTATGTCACAGGATTACCTTTCGTACATAAGGTTAAAGTCTGTTTACACTCTTTACGTTTCTCTCTGACGAAGGGCCTTCGCTCGAAACGTTAGATTCCTACGTTCTCTGTTTTCGCAGTATATCTAACCTTACTATATTTCGATTGTTGTTTCTACACTGCCTACGCAGCACGCTACTTTTATTACAATAGTTGTGCATATACGTTTGACTCACCATTTGCGACACTTTTTGTTTTACAATATGGTGAGCAAAATTTTGTATAAAACAGTTTAAACAACAGAAAAACAACACCATAACGTCAGAAAGATTTGGGACATTATGGACTCCTCCAATTCTGCTATACATCTGTGATTGGTGAATGTTGCCGGCTGGGATCGAAGGCTATAAGGAGAAGCTTTTAACCATTTCAAAGCAAAAAATACAAAACCTTAACGTAAAGAAAGAACAAGGCCAATACTGGTAGCACAATTCAATCATTTTTGTCTAGTTTTGTCCTTATAAGGAAGGGTGCACATGCACATAAGAACAACTTTTGGTTTAGGCTGAAATACCTAATTTTTAAAGAATTTTTGGTCAAAAACTAACCAGGGTGAACTTTAATTATGCGAAATTGTTAAACGACGTTTATTGTCGTCTTGCACAAATACTTTTATAAAAAATAATGCTAGAAAGTGCACATGAAAATTCGCGTCTTTCTTTGTGTTAATATATTGTTATACATACATAAATATAATTCTGCGTATACCGGGAATCGAACCCAGATCTACTTCTTGGAAAGCTGAAATGCTGCATGACAATTACACCATCAACGTTCACGTTTAATTTGAAACATTTATAGGTTTAAATAATTTTCATATTGATAATTGCTGGCATAAAATTGTACAAATTTTAGGAAAGCAAAAAGTGTCAGGTGTGGGGTTCGAACCCACGCCCACAAACGTGGACCAGAAAGCTTTGGAATGGCTTAAGTCTGGCGCCTTCGACCACTCGGCCAACCTGACTTAGGCGAAACTTCTAATCATTTCAAAGCAAAAAATACAAAACCCTTCAGGTAAAGAAAGAACAACGCCAGTGCTGATAGCACAATTCCATCTTTTTTGTCAAGTACTGTCCTTATAAGGAAGGGTGCACATCTAGATGAATAATGTAATGACATCTTTCTCCAGGAATAGCGTGTATAAAAGGTTTCGTGGTGTAATGGTTAGCACTTTGGACTTTGAATCCAAGAATCCGAGTTCAAATCTCGGCGAAACCTTTTTTCACATAATGTTGTGCAAGAGCAACATTTGGTTTAGGCTGAAATATCTAATGTTTTAATAATTTTTTGTCGAAAACTAAGCAGGGTAAACTTAATTCTATCTTGTCATCAGCCTACGTCACTACGGAGTCACATGAGATACGCGCGCGTGCATTGCCAAGATAGCTGACAAGGTGAGTTTTTTCCCAAGGTGCAAAAACCGGAAAGTCCAACTGAAATACAATCCATCGGCCGACACCAAATCTCAAAGACTTGAGAAAATAACGTATCTGTAAGTATTGAAAACAGTTAGGACGATTTTGTTTTTCAGGAGACAAGATTTCCAGCATGGAAAGCGACGATAACGACAAGCATGGTCGACCGCTAAACAATGTCAATGAAGATGAAGATGAACAAAACAGTGACTGAGGAAGAAAGCCATGATGACCAAACTAATATTAATGAGACACTGATGAATATTAATCAGAATATGGGTCAAATGGCAATGTTACTGATGATGACTGCCCACCGGGCAGGAAACGTCATCTTTCCCGCTCAGACGACGACAACGAATCTCGAGAAGAAAGCACATGTCATAAAAGGCCACGTAGGGAAGATGACAAGGAGATTAGTCTCCACGCTAGTACCGACGATGACAGTGATGTTAAATTGCCCACCGAACATCATACATCGGTCAACGACCAAAATGATCCAGGCGAACAACTCCTTAAAGATATAGACAAGTCGCTGGATCAGAATGAGACCACTGGCCAACCGGTCCAAAAGCAGTTAGCAGAGATTGCGAACAAACGCTGGGGCAAATATTTGCCTCCAGAGAGAATTAAAACGCTCACCGAGCGATACAACAGGCCAGAGAATTGCTCAGACATGACATCTGTTAAAGTAAACCCTGAAATTTGGAAACAACTTTCACCTTCGAAAAGAAAAACCGATCTACAGCTGTCGAATTTACAAGAAACAGCTCAGAAGGTCGCGATCGCCAAATTGCAAACAGCCGACGAACTGCTTCTCAAAACAACGGATGAGAGCAACAGGAACCTGGCTACTCGTTCGGTAGATTCGATAGCTATGCTTGGTCTACATGAATAATATAATATCCAAGCTAAGGCGAGAACAAATACGACCTGCCTTAAGACAGGAGTATTCTTCAATATGCTCGGCGGATATCCCAAACGGTCCACTACTGTTTGGTGCTGATTTGGTGCAGCAATTGAAGGAGGCAAAGGAGACAAATAAAATTAGCCAAAACTTAGTGAATACCTCCAAGACAAAGCAATTTAAGAGTCGAGGGAATCAACATGACTATAAACACTACAATTCTCAGTCTTGGACTCGGCCAACAAACCAGTACAACCAGCACAACCGCCCAAAGGTTGGTATAGCAAGAACAGCAACTGCGTTGTCGACATCGAAGTGTGGTTGGTGTAGCAAGGACTTCTGTGGTTGGTGTACCAGTAATAAGAACAGCAATCATGACAAAAATCCGTTAAAAGTTTTAGCCTTTTTTGCAAAACGTTGGCCAGACGGCATTTTCAAGTCAATCACATCGATAACTGTTTTTTGGAACATACAACTCAAGCAAACAAAAATATCTGTGTTTCCACCCGGGATCGAACTAGGGACCTTACGCGTATTAGGCGTACGTCATAACCACTACACTACAGAAACTGGTTGGTGTACGGGTTTCTTACCAAGTCCATGCGCTATGGTGTCTTGTTTAAAAGTGAAGTTCAAAACAGGGAAGGCGTGGAATTAACTGAACAACCCCCGCTCTCGTGAACCGAATGGTGCGTGACAGGAAATTTTCAAAAGCAATGCAACAGGTAAGGTTTATCTTTTTTCGACTGTTCCCGCCCGGGATTGAACTGGGGATCTTACGCGTGTAAAGCGTACGTGATAACCACTACACTACGGAAACAGATGCGAAACCGCTGCTGGATGAAGTGGTCATCATACTGAAACCTAGCCGATAATTGGATAAATATACATGATCTAGCGCTGTAGCATGGCAATTTTGGACGTGGGTCATCTTAATGCTCTTATTTGTGGTATTAAAATGCTGAAATGAAACAGCAAATTTCTTCGCCAACAGTTCCTTCCAATTTGCATTATGGTCGACGAGTTTGTTATCTGACGCTTTAAATAATTCGAATTATAAAGCATTGCAGCAGATAGAACCGTACGTGGAACAGTTTTCACTTAGGTATGATGAAGAAAAATGGTCTGATGATCGAGGAAAGGTGACGGAGACGTTAATCCAGTACTCGATAGTATAGTGGTCAGTATCTCAGCCTGTCAGGCGGAAGACCTGGCGTATGATCCCCCGTCGAGGAGACGCCAATATAACATAGTTGTTTATCTGACAGATTTGCTGAACATCTTCGTTCTGTGAGGAACAATGACGTTGACAAGCCAAACATTTAAATAGTGCCATCCATTGTATTTCGGAAATGCAAGTTTGTGCCATCTCACCCATTTCTTGCGGTAATGACAGCCGCAAAAGACTAGAAAAGCGTCTCATTTTCAAAATTACTAGCATTCATCCTCACCGACTCAACGAACGTTTTTCTTTTCTTTAACACCTCTGAAGACGTTGTTTCTGTTTATCAAAGGCGGGCATAAACAGCGTTTTCACTTTATATATTTATCTATTTTTACTCTCGCTCATCCTTTTTACACCCCCTCCTTCTTGCTAATCGACGGTAAGAATGGAAAATGTCTTTCGCAACTCATTATCGATTTGTTATCGTTATTTTGATTTGATTGGCTAATTTTTTACATCTCATTATCAATTTGTTATTGTCATTTCTATCTGATTGGCTTATTTTTTGTCACAGGATTACCTTTCGTACATAAGGTCATTGTCTATTTACACTCTTTACGTTTCTCTCTGACGAAGGGCCTTCGCTCGAAACGTTAGATTCCTACGTTCTCTGTTTCCGCAGTATATCTAACCTTACTATATTTCGATTGTTGTTTCTACACTGCCTACGCAGCACGCTACTTTTATTACAATAGTTGTTCATATACGTTTGACTCACCATTTTCGACACTTTTTGTTTTACAATATGGTGAGCAAAATTTTGTATAAAACAGTTTAAACAACAGAAAAACAACACCATAACGTCAGAAAGATTTGGGACATTATGGACTCCTCCAATTCTGCTATACATCTGTGATTGGTGAATGTTGCCGGCTGGGATCGAAGGCTTTAAGGAAAAGCTTTTAACCATTTCAAAGCCAAAAATACAAAACCTTAACGTAAAGAAAGAACAAGGCCAATACTGGTAGCACAATTCAATCATTTTTGTCTAGTTTTGTCCTTATAAGGAAGGGTGCACATGCAATCTAGACGAATAGTGTAATGACATTTCTCTCCAGAAACGGTGTGTATGAAAGGTCTCGTGGTGTAATGGTTAGCACTTTGGACTTTGAATCCAAGAATCCGAGTTCAAACATTACCAGAAATTTGGGTCATTTGTGCCGCTGCTCTCGGTCAGCGGCTATATTTCCTAAGAATATAATTATGTATTCTAGAATTTCCAATCAGTGTGATTCTACTGTATTCTAGTGTTTCTCATTATTCAGGTCATTGAATTATTTAGAATTCGCCTAAATCGTGCATGTATGTACTGTGAAATCAAGCAAGTTCAAACGCTTTTGGAAGTACTATGCTAGAGACAAATGAAGACCTTTATGGGTTCTCGAAGTAGACTGACTTATGCCGAATGCAACGCGAGTCGGGCACTTCGCATCGCCCATAAGGTTGTTGGTAAATTTGGCCAATTTCTAGAACCTGTTTGCAAAGATTACTTTGGCTAACACTATGGATAGTGGCGCTTTCAGTCCAAAAATAAGACGAGCTAGGGAAGTACTTTGTCGTCGAAGTAACCAAACATTTTTTAGTTATAACTGTTCCTTAGTCCATGCTGAAGTCAAATGGAGTCGGGCAAAGAAGAAATATGTCACCGTTTAAGCAAAATGTGAATTATTATGTGCTCTCCTTACTATTTACTGTTGAGAATCTCCATTATTATGGTCCTTAATACGCACGCGCGCCAGCATCTTGTCCCAAATTTCTGGTAATGATCTTGGCGAAACCTTTTTTCACATAATCTACTGTAAGAACAACTTTTGGTTTAGGCTGAAATACCTAATTTTTAAAGAATTTTTGGTCAAAAATTAACCAGGTGAACTTTAATTATGCGAAATTGTTAAACGACGTTTATTGTCGTCTTGCACAAATACTTTTATAAAAAATAATGCTAGAAAGTGGACATGCAAATTCGCGTCTTTCTTTGGGTGAATATATTGTTATACATACATAAATATAATTCTGCGTACACCGGGAATCGAACCCAGATCTACTTCTTGGAAAGCTGAAATGCTGCATGACCATTACACCATCAAATGTCCAATATAGGCATCCGTTTGCAGCTGCTTACGGACGGTAAGATGTGTTTACAGCTGGTTGGGTGAAAACAAGAGTGGTGTAATGGTTACAGGTGGTGCAGATGGAAGCAGCTGCTACGGACGGTAACAAGTGGTTACAGATGGTACGGATGGGAGACTTAGTGTATAGGCTTTACAGGTGGTGCAGATGGTACAGATGGAAGAAGATGCTACGGACGGGTTACAGGTGGTACGGATGGGAGAGTTAGTGCATAGGCTATACAGGTGGTACAGATGGAATCAGCTGCTACGGACGGTAACAAGTGGTTGCAGGTGGTACGGATGGGGGACTTAGTGTATAGGGTATACAGGTGGTGTAGATGGTGCAGATGGAAGCAGCTGCTACGGACGGTGACAAGTGGTTACATGTGGTACAGACGGAAGCAGCTGCTACGGACGGTAACAAGTTGCAGGTGGTACGGATGGAAGACTTAGTGTATAGGGTATACAGGTGCAGCAGATGTTACAGATGGAAGCAGCTGCTACGGACGGTAACAAGTGGTTACAGGTGGTACAGACGGAAGCAGCTGCTACGGACGCTAACAAGTGGTTACAGGTAGTGCGGATGCGGGACTTGGTGTATAGCCTTTACAGGTGGTGCAGATGGTGCAGATGGTACAGATGGAAGCAGCTGCTACGGACGGTAACAAGTTTTTACAGGTGGTACGGATGGAAGCATCTGCTACCGATGGTAACAAGTGGTTACAGGTGGTGCGGATCGTGGACTTAGTGTATAGCCTTTACAGGCGGTGCAGATGGTACAGATGGAAGCAGCTGCTACGGACGGTAACAAACAAGTGCTTACAGGTGGTACGGATGGGAGAGGTAGTGTATAGGCTATACAGGTGCTGCAGATGGTACAGATGGAAGCAGCTGCTACGGACGGTAACAAGTGGTTACAGGTGGTACAGATGGGAGCAGCTGCTACAGACGGTAACAAGTGGTTACAGGTGGTACAGATGGGAGCAGCTGCTACGGACGGTAACAAGTGGTTGCAGGTGGTACGGATGGGGGACTTAGTGTATAGGGTATACAGGTGGTGCAGATGGTACAGATGGAAGCAGCTGCTACGGACGGTAAGAAGTGCTTACAGGTGGTACGGATGGAAGCATCTGCTACGGACGGTAACAAGTGGTTACAGGTGGTACAGATGGGAGCAGCTGCTACGGACGGTAACAAGTGGTTACAGGTGGTACAGATGGGAGCAGCTGCTACGGTGTCCAAGTGAGGTAGTGAGAGGTTGTGTAATGTTTTATATTTCATTATGAAACGTAATTGAAAAGAGTGTTGTTGTGCTTTGTGAATTTTAAAGGTGAGTAAACATGTATAATTTGTTGATGCTTCCGTTTGCGGTGAAGCGTTTATCGAATAAGTTGTTGTTTTCGAGTTTTGGAACAAACGCTGTCCAACGACAAGTATACGTTTGATTGATGAAATTAGGTTAAGGAATAGGGGGTGTAAGTTTCCGTTGTGATTGCTTCTGTTTCAAGTTTCAGCGTTGCGTACATATTTTGTAACAAGCGACGTCAAAAATGGGATATGTTGAAGTGACAATGTGAAATATTGTCAAGGGAGAGTGATATTTGTGGTATAGGTGATATTTGAAGTGAGAAATATTGAGAAAGGAAAGAAGCGTATAAAGTTTCAAGGCGGTGCGCATGTAAAGAAAACGCAAATTGAAAATTGAAAGCGGTGAGAGTTTAGGCATGCGTATTAAGGACACCCTCAGAGGAAAAATTATCGTTGTGTGGGATGAAATGTTTGTGTTGTGCGTCTGACAAAGCCGGTTTACGTTTACAACGAATAGTTTTGAGGGTGAAGGGGTTGTAAAATATAATGAAAGGGACATAAACATTGAGAAGTGAAGACGTGTAATAAACATGAGTATTTACATGAGTTGACTGAGTGCCTACGTTAAGTAAAATGTATGACTGTGTGGTGAAACGTTGAGGAAACATGATAGGTTAATATGGGGCAAAGGTAATGAGTGTGTAAATAATCATTGCGATTATTATATGAAGTGTGTATGTGTGCATGCCTTTTCGTAGTGTTTGAAGTAATGAAGTGGTTGTCGATTTCGTTGAGAAAAGTGAGAAATACGAAAACCCTCGGAAACGTCACTAGGGAGTTTTATATGATGCCACGACGTCACACTCAACGACGCCGTCTAAAGAAACGAATTCTTTTTGACAAACAAAGAAAATGAATAATTTTAAGCCTCCAGAATAATGTGAACAGCGTTCTCGTTCTTCATACCACGCCACTTAGGGCCAAAGGATGAGAGCTGTTGCTTGAGATTGACTTAAACGCGGACACTACAATAATTTTAGCAATACTGGGGCCGTTTTGGAAGGCTTTAAACCGACTTCAAATGTGAGATATAATAGTCAGTAAACCGTGACGTTTAAATTGTAAAACTAGCTTATCCTGCGTTTTATCCGGCGGCGTCGTCCTAGCATCTTAAAGTCCCTATATACTATGTGCGCGTAGACAGTACGTTGACGTCGGGTTTTTTAAGAAGGCAAGAGATACATTGCAGGAGAGGAGAGTAAGATTTCGTGGGGTTTTTGTAAGAACGAGGCAACACACAGTGGAGGATAGGAGAGTAAGTTGACGTGGGATTTTTCCAAGAACTAGGCAACACAGGGTGGAGGATATGAGGTTAAAGTGACGTCGGGTTCTTGTAAGAACGAGGCAAGACATACAGTGGAGGAGAGTAAAGTGAGTTGACGTGGGATTTTGTAAGAACGAGGCAACACATACAGTGGAGGATAGGAGGGTAAATTGACGTCGGGTTTTTGTAAGAACGAGGCAAGACATATACAGTGGAGGAGAGTAAAGTAAGTTGACGTGGGGTTTTTGTAAGGACGAGGCAACACATACAGTGGAGAGAACACATAGCGTGGAGGAGAGTAGAGTAAGTGTCAAGTGTCCAATCGGTATCACCTGTAAGCACCCGTTACAGCCCGTAGCAGCTGCTTCCATCTGCACGACCTGTACCACCTGTAAAGCGTATAGACTAAGTGTGCAATCCGTACCACCTGTTACCGTCCGTAGCAGCTGCTTCCATCTGTGCGATCTGAAAGCACCTGTTACTGTCCGTAGCAGCTGCTTCCATCTGTGCGACCTGTAAGCACCTGTTACCGCCCGTAGCAGCTACTTCCATCTGTACCACCTGCACGACCTGTAAAGCCAATGCAAGCATCTGCAAACATGTCTTACCGTCCGTAAGCATCTGCAAACGGATGGTTATATTGGACATGTATGACTTGAAACATTTATAGGTTTAAATAATTTTCATATTGATAATTGCTGGCATAAAATTGTACAAATTTTAGGAAAGCAAAAAGTGTCAGGTGTGGGGTTCGAACCCACGCCCACAAACGTGGACCAGAAAACTTTGGAATGGCTTAAGTCTGGCGCCTTCGACCACTCGGCCAACCTGACTTAGGCGAAACTTCTAATCATTTCAAAGCAAAAAATACAAAACCCTTCAGGTAAAGAAAGAACAACGCCAGTGCTGATAGCACAATTCCATCTTTTTTGTCAAGTACTGTCCTTATAAGGAAGGGTGCACATCTAGATGAATAATGTAATGACATCTTTCTCCAGGAATAGCGTGTATAAAAGGTTTCGTGGTGTAATGGTTAGCACTTTGGACTTTGAATCCAAGAATACGAGTTCAAATTTCGGCGAAACCTTTTTTCACATAATGTTGTGCAAGAGCAACATTTGGTTTAGGCTGAAATATCTAATGTTTTAATAATTTTTTGTCGAAAATTAAGCAGGGTAAACTTAATTCTATCTTGTCATCAGCCTACGTCACTACGGAGTCACATGAGATACGCGCGCGTGCATTGCCAAGATAGCTGACAAGGTGAGTTTTTTCCCAAGGTGCAAAAACCGGAAAGTCCAACTGAAATACAATCCATCCGCCGACACCAAGTCTCAAAGACTTGAGAAAATAACGTATCTGTAAGTATTGAAAACAGTTAGGGCGATTTTTTTTTTCAGGAGACAAGATTTCCATCATGGAAAGCGACGATAACGACAAGCATTGTCGACCGCTAAACAATGTCAATGTCAATGAAGATGAAGTTAACAGTGACTGAGGAAGAAAGCCATGATGACCAAAGTAATATTAATGAGACACTGATGAATATTAATCAGAATATGGGTCAAATGGCAATGTTACTGATGATGACTGCCCACTGGGCAGGAAACGTCATCTTTCCCGCTCAGACGACGACAACGAATCTCGAGAAGAAAGCACAGGTCATAAAAGGCCACGTAGGGAAGATGACGAGGAGATTAGTCTCCACGCTAGTACCGACGATGACAGTGATGTTAAATTGCTCACCGAACATCATACATCGGTCAACGACCAAAATGATCCAGGCGAACAACTCCTTAAAGATATAGACAAGTCGATGGATCAGAATGAGACCACTAGCCAACCGGTCCAAAAGCAGTTAGCAGAGATTGCGAACAAACGCTGGGGCAAATATTTGCCTCCAGAGAGAATTAAAACGCTCACCGAGCGATACAACAGGCCAGAGAATTGCTCAGACATGACATCTGTTAAAGTAAACCCTGAAATTTGGAAACAACTTACATCTTCGAAAAGAAAAACCGACCTACAGCTGTCGAATTTACAAGAAACAGCTCAGAAGGTCGCGATCGCCAAATTGCAAACAGCCGACGAACTGCTTCTCAAAACAACGGATGAGAGCAACAGGAACCTGGCTACTCTTTCGGTAGATTCGATAGCTATGCTTGGTCACATGAATAATATAATATCCAAGCTAAGGCGAGAACAAATACGACCTGTCTTAAGACAGGAGTATTCTTCAATATGCTCGGCGGATATCCCAAACAGTCCACTACTGTTTGGTGCTGATTTGGTGCAGCAATTGAAGGAGGCAAAGGAGACAAATAAAATTAGCCAAAACTTAGTGAATACCTCCAAGACAAAGCAATTTAAGAGTCGAGGGAATCAACATGACTATAAACACTACAATTCTCAGTCTTGGACTCGGCCAACAAACCAGTACAACCAGCACAACCGCCCAAAGGTTGGTATAGCAATAACAGCAACTGCGTTGTCGACATCGAAGTGTGGTTGGTGTAGCAAGGACTTCTGTGGTTGGTGTACCAGTAATAAGAACAGCAATCATGACAAAAATCCGTTAAAAATTTTAGCCTTTTTTGCAAAACCTTGGCCAGACGGCATTTTCAAGTCAATCACATCGATAACTGTTTTTTGGAACATACAACTCAAGCAAACAAAAATATCTGTGTTTCCACCCGGGATCGAACCGGGGACCTTACGCGTGTTAGGCGTACGTGATAACCACTACACTACAGAAACTGGTTGATGTACGGCTTTCTTTCCAAGTCCATGCGCTATGGTGTCTTGTTTAAAAGTGAAGTTCAAAACAGGAAAGGCGCGGAATTAACTGCACAACCCCCGCTCTCGTGCACCGAATGGTGCGTAACTGGAAATTTTCAAACGGAATGCAACAGGTAACGTTTATCTTTTTTCGACTGTTCCCGCCCGGGATTCTTACGCGTGTAAAGCGTACGTGATAACCACTACACTACGGAAACAGATGCGAAACCGCTGGTGGATGAAGTGGTCATCATACTGAAACCTAGCCGATAATTGGTAAATATACAAGATCTTGCGCTGTAGCATGGCAATTTTGGACGTGGGTCATCTTAATGCTCTTATTTGGGGGATTAAAATGCTGAAATGAAACAGCAATTTTCTTCGCCAACAGTTCCTTCCAATTTGTATATAATTACTACGCATTTCTATATAATTTTTAATGCTTAACATGGTTGTTTAACCACGTTTCGTTAAGACATACAATGTCACTGCCTCGGAATATGCCAAATCATGAAAGTTGTGAATGTTACTGGTAACTTTCATACCTTGCTTAATTGTGTTAGCTTTTCAAACTCCGAGCGTTTAATAGAAGACATTTTAACGGTGGTTTGTTGGAGATTTTCCCGCGGTTTGGTACAGTTGACATGAAGATCGGTCCGGGATTAGTTTCTATGTCTACAGCCAATATGGTTAAAATGGTAGCAAACATTGCACGTTTTAAAAGGCGAACTCCAAGAATTGCAACAGTCGAATAATTTAACGGTCGCAATTTTCCCGTTACATGGCTATTATTAAAACGGCGTCGTAGATTGTACAGGACAAACGGAGCAGTTCACTTGATTTATTGAAACTTTTATGATCTAGTATGTCTCACAAAACCAGGTTTTAAGTAAATAAGTAGGCATAATTAGCTGCGGGAGCTCGAAAGAACAAAACCAGCTGCCATGATTGCGCAAGCACAGATTAATTAGAGCATTCAGATATTTCATATGTTTTTAAAACATTTTTTTAACAAATGTTGCTCTACAAAGAATATTATTTCAACAGTTTCACGAAATAACTTGATTTCTATCATAAGCTAAAGAAAGTAATTCAAATAAGTCTTCCCGAAAAATCAACAAGGAGTTTGTAAGATAAAATATGCATACTTTTAACCATGTGTTTCAAACATGATGTACTCCAAGTTGTGATTTTTTAAATTGTTGAACGAAATTTATGCAATATTTGAATGAAAAGGTTTAGCCCCATCAGAGATTTGAACTCTGGACCACTGGTTTACAAGACCAGTGCTCTAACCTCTGAGCTAGTGAGGCTTCAACGCATTTGCATTTCACAAAATAGCAACTTAATATTATATTTAACCGTTGCGTTTTACTTTTTCCTGTTAACTTATGATTGAATACAATTCATTAAAGACTAAATTCAAATTTTCGTTGAAATGATTGCAATAACCCATGCCCTTTTAGCTCAGTGGCAAGAGCACTGGTCTCGTAAACCAGGTGTCGAGAGTTCAAATCTCTCATGGGGCTTTTTTGAAAAAAATATCTCGGCATATTCAATGAATTTAGTTTACTACCAGAAAAGAACAGCAGCAATTATCGTGCAGAGTTAAAACTAAAAAATGTTCAACACAACTTCTCAAAACATGCATTACATTTTTCAAGAATATGTTTTCAGATCTCGTGAAACTATTTTAAGAATATATTCTTTTTCATGATTCCTAAATATTAGTAGGGAGAAATACCGGCCAGTTAGTTCTGGCAAACTTAAGATGTTAAAACGTAACGAAAAATCAAAATATTGCGGTGAATTGATTTAATATCTCTAACGACACTAATCGTCAACTTCATTAGCTGTATCTAATGTGAACTTCAAAGATTATATTTAAAATCGCATCATATTTTGTTGACGTATTTAAAATTTTTGGTTTGCAAAATAAAAACCATTTTCATAATGTCGACAAATTTCGTTCTACTTTTGAAAGTATGTTCCTGCTCCGATTAGTATTTGATCTATTGAAAATGTGAACTTTAATTTGGAGAAAACTGCTAATTGTTTGTTTTAAGTGTTTAAAGCCAAACACTATCAAAAATTGTAGCTCTGCTATGGCGCTGCTGCATGCGAAGCAAAAACCGGAAGGAAGACTTGATGGCACAAATAGCATCCTCAGAACAGGGAACCAAACAATCGAACCGGAAATGGTTTCTTGTCAACCAAATACGGTGACGCATGATACCCAGAAGAGCAGAAAACCCAAGGGGAATGTTCGAACCACGGCCATAACCAACCAAGATGTCGCACGGCGATGGGCGAACCGAGACTGGATCGAAACGGCGAAGGGGACAAAGAAACCAATCAATGACCACCATCGCAAAAGCACACTCAGTGAAAAGGTGGATGAGGTCCTCGGCGGCGCCACAAAAACAGAGAGGACTGACATTCATACCGAATCTAATTAGCCTATCTGCAGTGGGCAAGATACCGTGAGCTACCTTCCAAGAGGTGTCCTGAACCGGACGTAGAAAGCGCCATAACCCCAAACAGGCCCAAACGTAGAATAATATAGTCGACACGGGCACTGAGATCGCCAAGAGGGACAGGGTCCCTGGGCTGGCAAGGAACCATCCATTTACCAAAGGCTCGGCAACCCCCCATGGAAAACCAAGCCCTCAGAACAGAGCAGTAAAACGCAAGCAGGCGACGCAAAGTGGCTGGACTGACAGTCTTCAAATCAAAGACGCGCTCAACCGGGTTGGCCAAAAAGACGCGGCGGAGGTAATGGGCGAAGAAAGTTTTCCAACCCCGCTCCTCGCCGCAAAGAAAACGCTTAACCCACTGGGAATGGAGCGATCTGAGCTTACGGGAAACGTCAACAACCCCAAGCCCCCACGAGTGACTGGCTGTGTAACAGAAGAACGAGCAAGCCCTTCGCGCTTCTTGGCCCAAACAAAAGGGGAAATGACCTTGTTAATGTCGAAAACAATCGCATCAGGCATCACCCTCATGGAACCTAAGTACCATAAGGCACTCAAGCCCAACGAGTTAGTGTTCAATGCCCTACCTTGGAAGGATAACGAGCGATGCGACCAGGATGCTCAGACTATTTCTAGCTTTTTGACTAGGGGACCCCAGTCTTCTTTCTCATCAATGGCTAAACGGCTACCCAGAGCAGTGATATACGATGCAGACCAACGAAGCTGCACGGGAAAGGTTGATCGGCTCTTCCATGGGCCCAAAAAAAGTCCATAGCACTTCCCAAGGTTGAGCTTCGCCCCAGACGCAAGTTCGTAACGACCGAATAAGCGAAATAAGGCTAGAATGGACGCGTCGGAGGCGACCAGTGTAGAAGTATCGTCTGCATACTGTGCGAGCTTAGCACAATGTCGACCGCCAGGAAGCGGAACCCATCAATTGAGGCGTCAGCGCGAATGGCACAGGCCAAGCACTCCGGCACGAGGACGTAGAGCAATGGCGAAAGGGGGCATCCCTGCCGAACCCCACGAGTGACCGGAAATGACTCAGAAATGAAACCATTAACCATGACGGCAGAAAACACACCAGAATATAGGAGCCGAATCTATTGGCAGAACGACGGGCCAAAGCCCATTTTAACGAGGACCAACCCCATATATGACCAATCCACCCTATCAAAGTTTTTTTCTTGATCTAGGGAGAGGATAGCAGCTGGAAAATTCTCAAGGTTCGCGTAATGGACCACATCATGAAGAAGGCGGGCGTTCTCGCCCATAAACCGCCCCGGGACACCACAGGACTGGTCGGGAGAAATAACTGAAGCAATAACCCTAAGAAGCCGGTTAGCAAGCGCTTTAGCCATAATTTTATAATCAGCGCAAAGGAGCGTGATCGGACGCCAATTGGTGGTCTCCAGGGGGTCACCCCTTTTGAACAGAAGCGTGATAACACCCGAACGCTGAGACAAGGACAGCTTGCCATCCTGATAACAAGCATTAAAAACTGAAACGAGGTCGTCTCCTAACAAACCCCCAAAACGAACGTAAAACTCAGCAGGAAGACCATCATGCCCAGGGGCCTTTTTAGTGGCCATCTGCTTTAACGCATGATGGCATTCCTCGACAGACAGGACCCCCTCGCAGAGTTCTGCATGCGACGGAGACAAGCGACGCTCTAGTTTATCGAGGAACTCCGGTTGCAACGATGAATCCAAGGCCTCAGATGAAAACAAAGAAAAGTAATAGTCCCTCCAGACACGTAAAATGCCGAGAGTGCTCGAAGCTTTACTGCCATCTGGACGCTTGATCTCACTGATCAAGCGCTTCTGACCCTGAACTTTTTCCTGGTGCAAGAAATAAGCGGTAGAAGATTCACCCTCTTCTGCCCAACGAATTCTGGCGCGCACTTGGGCCCCCTTTGCCTCAACGCGAAGTGCAGCCTCAAGGTCAGCCTTGGCGTCAGCCATTTCAAGCGAAACTTGGTCACCATTATTCAGGCGCCGCTGCAGGTGACAAAGGACAGCATTAAGCGACTTGATCTTGTGCCGAGCGGAGCTAGATTTCTTACGAGAGAAATCACGGATAATGCGTTTTAGACGCGCCTTTCCAGCATCCCACCAAGAAGAGAGATGGCAAAAGCGCCCTTTTTCTTTTTGCCAGGCCAACCAAAACTCATTAATTGAAGTACAAAACGTCGCATCCTGCAAATGAGCACAACTGAACTTCCACATCCCACGCCCCCGCTCAACCTGCGAAGGGAGGTTAATTACGAGGTACAAACAAGAATGGTCAGAACGAAATAAAGGAGAGATTTCAACTGACTGAACTGAACCGACAAGTCGCTGGGGCATCCAAATTATATCGATTCGGGAACCCTGAGCCCCATTGGGCCGACGCCAAGTGAAATCAGTCCACGAAGGATGTTTAATGCGCCAAACATCACACAAGTCATTGGACGACATTAAGTCCGCCAGGGCGGGAGACCAATTGTATGCCCAAGGTAACGAGGGGTTGCAACCAAACCTATCCACAAGGGGGTCAACTACCGTATTAAAATCCCCACATAAAAAAACAGGGATATCCGAGTCAAGAACCTGATAAAAGGATTCAAAAAAGGTCGTGCCGTCCTTTCTGTTATTGGGCGCATATAAACACGCGACTTGAAAATTAAAATTATCATGACTAAACTCCCCTACCACTAACCGACCATGGTCATCCTTCCAGCTCCCCTGTACCTTAAAGCGTGGAAGGTCCGGGCGACAAGCATTGATAATTATAAACATTATTAATGTTAATATTATTTTTGTTAAACCAGGAAGAGAACTCAGACTCAGAAGTGGAACGAGTCTCCTCTAAGCAAACGATATCGGGTTTAAAACAGTTAAGCCAAGACAACAATGTTTGGCGATGTCCCAAGGCACGAAGGCCCTGGACATTCAGGATGACTACAGAAGTAGCCATTAGGACAGCGATGGTGGAGCCCCGCGAGGTTGCAAATGCTTGCTCGGAGGGTGGTGTTCACGGAGATTACCGGACTCGGTCAAAATCTTCCCGAAAAATCAACAAGGAGTTTGTAAGATAAAATATGCATACTTTTGACCATGTGTTTCAAATATGATGTAATCCAAGTTGTGATTTTTTAAATTGTTGAACGAAATTTATGCAACATTTGAATGAAAAGGTTTAGCCCCATCAGAGATTTGAACTCTGGCCCCTGGTTTACAAGACCAGTGCTCTAACCCCTGAGCTAATGAGGCTTTAACGTATTTGCATTTCACAAAATAGCAACTTAATATTATATTTAATTCGTTGACCATTGCGTTTTACTTTTTCCTGTTAACTTATGATTGAATACAATTCATTAAAGACTAAATCAAAATTTTCGTTGAAATGATTGCAATAACCCATGCCCTTTTAGCTCAGTGGCAAGAGCACTGGTCTCGTAAACCATGGGTCGAGAGTTCAAGTCTCTCATGGGAATTTTTTGAAAAAAATATTTCGGCATAATCAATGAATTTAATTTACTACCAGAAAAGAACAGCAGCAATTATCGTGCAGAATTAAAACTAAAAAATGTTCAACACAACTTCTCAAAACATGCATTACATTTTTCAAGAATATGTTTTCAGATCTCGTGAAACTATTTTAAGAATATATTCTTTTTCATGATTCCTAAATATTAGTAGGGAGAAATACCGGCGAGTTAGTTCTGGCAAACTTAAGATGTTAAAATGTAACGAAAAATCAAAATATTGCAGTAATTTGAATTAATATCTCAAACCACACTAATCATCAACTTCATTAGCTGTATCTAATGTGGACATCAAAGACTATATTTAAAATCGTATCATATTTTGTTGACATATTTAAAATTTTGGGTTTACAAAATAAGAGTCATTTTCATCATGTCGACAAATTTCGTTCTACTTTGGAAAGCATGTTCCTGTTCCAGTTAATATTTGGTTTAACCGCAAATAAGGGCGTAATCCATGAGAAACGTTTTGAGAATGTGAAGTTTAATGTGAGAAAGACTGCTAATTATTTCTTTCCCGCAAATAGCCTGTTGCGGTTTAAGTTGTAGAACTCGTGGGAAAAAAAGACAGCCTCATCAGAGATTTGAACTCTGGACCCCTGGTTTACTGGACCAGTGCTCTAACCTCTGAGCTAATGAGGCAGGCTCTCTCTCTTGCCGAACTATGTCACATTATTTTTTGTGGCGATCAATATATTTTTTAAAGCATTCAGATATTTCATATGTTTTTAAAACAATTTTTTAGAATACAGAACCAACCAAATGTTGCTCTACAAAGAATATTATTTCAACAGTTTCACGAAATAACTTGATTTCTATCCCTAGCTATATAGAATGTAATTCAAATAAATCTTCCCGAAAAATCAACAAGGAGTTTGTAAGATAAAATATGCGTACTTTTAAGCATGTGTTTAAAATATGATGTACTCCAAGTTGTGATTTTTTAAATTGTTGAACGCAATTTATGCAACATTTGAATGAAAAGGTTTAGCCCCATCAGAGATTTGAACTCTGGTCCCCTGGTTTACAAGACCAGTTCTCTAACCCCTGAGCTAATGAGGCTTTAACGCATTTGCATTTCACAAAATAGCAACTTAATATTATATTTAATTCGTTTACCATTGCCTTTTACTTTTTCCTGTTAAATTTTGATTGAATACAATTCATTAAAGACTAAATCAAAATTTTCGTTGAAATGACTGCAATGCCCTCTTAGTTCAGTGGCAAGAACACTGGTCTCGTAAACCAGGAGTCGAGTGTTCAAATCTCAGATTTGGGCATTTTGAAAAATTATCTCAGCATATTCAATGAATATAGTTTACCAGAAAAGAACAGCAGGAATTATCGTGCAGAATTAAAACTAAAAAATGTTCAACACAACTTCTCAAAACATGCAGTACATTTTTCAATAATATGGTTTCAAATCTCGTGAAAATATTTTAAGAATATATTCTTTTTCATGATTCCTAAATATTTGTAGTGAGAAATACCGGTCCGTTAGTTCTGGCAAACTTAAGATGTTAAAACGTAACGAAAAATCAAAATTATATTGCAGTAAATTGAATTAATGTCTCTAAGTAGGGAAACGATACTAATCATCAACTTCATTAGCTGTATCTAATTTGAACGTCAAAGATTATATTTAAAATCGTATCATATTTTGTAGATATATTTAAAAGTTTTGGTTTGCAAAATATGAGTCATTTTCATCATGTCGACAAATTTCGTTCTACTTTGGAAAGTATGTTCCTGTTCCAGTTAATTTTTCGTTTAACCGCAAATATGAGCTTACAACGTCTACGTGGGAAGCGTCTCAAAACATGCTTTACGTAAAACTATTTTAATAATATAGTTCTTTTTCATGTATGCTAAATATTTGTAGGGAGAAATACAGTGGCTAAACCTTATATAGGGAAACGACACTAATCATCCACATATTTATGAGTATTTACGCAATATTTAAAATCCTATCTTATTTTGTGGACATATTTAAAATTTTTGATTTGCAAAACAAGACTCTTTTTCATGATGCCGACAAATTTTGTGCTACTTTTGAGACCATGTTCCTGTTTCAATTAATATTTTGATTAACCGCAAAATACAGAAGTTGGAATATTTCCATATTGAACACAAGAAAAGTCCAAAAAACCATATAACAAAGCAGGCAAAATATTAATTTTAAAATGTGTGTAGATATCTATTGTTTTAAATGAGAAACAACTAGTACTATTTTATCAATATCAATGTCAAACAAGACATGTAATCTTCCCGCTTTTTCATCAACACCCCTGCTGGAACAGGCACTTTTTCCAATTGAATTGTATCCTTTTTTGAAATACTGTATATAGATGAATTAAAACTTTAACATAAATACCTTGGACAAATTTTAGCTTTATAATTCTCTTCTGTGCCACCCCCTGCAATAAAAAATGACCAGTCCCTTTAACCTTTTTGATCATGCATGCATGGCTTTCCGAGACTTCTCCCCTTGGCAAGTAATATCGTCTGGCCTTAAACACTGAGTAAAAAGATAAAAGATAAAAGTTGTTCCACTACAACAATGCGAATGAAAGGGTTAATACTCATGTGAACTTTGCCGGCCAATTTTCTTGGTTGTTTACCAACTTCGCGCGTTACTTCTTTTCGGCAATCCCATTTTACTGATTTATTTTATAGTTACCGTACTTATTCCAATAGATGCCCGCTTTCAAATAAACGCCGCCTGCAATGGGGGCTAACTCTACTAATAAATTATTTAATGAACGCACCATCCAATAAAAGCGCTCCTCCAATAACCCTCCCTAAAACTACTTAATAGCAAGGCCATATACCACATACAGTGTACTTTGAAAATTTGCATTCATCTACGTTATATTATATAACCCCATGCAGTGTTTGTCCAATTACCTTCATCTTATTAAAAAATTATGACATTGTGTGAACATTTGTATGACGTTTTTTTTAATAATTGAAATATCAAATTTTGAAATAAACGCCTCTCTCTAATAAACGTCTCTCTCTAATTAACGCCCCCCTTTAGAGCTCAATTTTCCAATAAACGCCCAGGGCGTCTATTGGAATAAATACGGTACTCCGATTTCCTCCTGTAGTAACACGGGACCGTTGACTGGACCTTTAGGGATAACAGTTTCGATATAACAGATAGTAAGATTTATCCAATAATATAAGTTAGTTTAATATTCAACTTTGAAATTAACGTTTGTTTTAATTTATTGTGTTTTACTGAGAAAGACACTGGAGCTCCCTTTGTTATAGACGTGATATACAATTAAGTTTTTCATATCAGATCTAGGATTGGTTTACAGCTAGGGTATTTCATCTTTATAAAACAGATTGTTTCTGCTATAGATTTTTATTAAAATAGTTTAAAATAAAAGAATGACCGAACTTTCGAACTAAGCGTTCATCGTCAGGGTAGAAAGGACTAAGATAGTAAAAACCCGGAGCTTTTATAAGTACAAATAAAAATCTATAGCTAAAGGATAAAAGGACTGGGAGACTAATCTGTTATCATGTTTACTCTCAGGCAGCGGTTGAATTACGAAGGACACAGATCAACGTGGCGGTGTCGAGGCATATCAAAGGTGCTCCAGGTAACTGCCATACGACCGCACAGCTTTCCAGGCCACGGATCACAGCTAAGATGTTAGGTGTTGAATTTATGCAGGGAGGAAAACCGGAAAACCCGGCGAAAAACCCTCGAAGTTCAGGAGAGATCAACTACAACTCTGCTCACATAACTTCAAAGCCCGACAACAGGTGAGGGTGATTCCCAGCGGTCACCCATCCATAAGCACACGCCACCAGTGCTTCCCTAGGAACAAACTGTGTTGTAAAGTTTTTCCTATTTCCTATTTCGTATAGTATTTTTTCTCATTTCATAGAATAATCCATGGTAATTGTTTTCTGTTTCACTTTCGGCAATATTTTTTAATTTCCGCTGGCAGAAACTCAATTGACGACTGTGTCAGCTCGACTACTCGGATGATCAGAATAAGATAAACCCGATAGATATTAGAGCCCAGCTCAAATTTTAAACTTTAATACCAAAAGGAAACCATTTAGAAAAACAAAATATATTTATTGACGTTTCGTTACTTAACCATGCAGTAACATCTTCATCTACTAAATAGATAAATAAATAAAGAAAGATTACATTGAATAAATATATATATAACATTGATACAGTTTCATATTACAAGAAAAAACGGTAAAAAGGAGATTAAAACAATTTAAATTCCATCTCGTAGTGTAGTTTGTGTAACAAGACCAGCAACTGCGTTGTCGATTTCGCAATGCGGTTGGTGTAACAAGGACAGCAACTGCGTTGTCCATCTTGTACTGCGGTTGCCTAACAAAGACAGTAACTGCACTGTTCATCTCGTAGTGTGGTTGGTGTAACAAGGACAGCAACTGCGTTGTCCATCTTGTACTGTGGTTGATGTGACAAAAACAGCAACTGCCTTGTCCATCTTGAAGTGTGGTTGGTGTTGCAAGAACAGCAACTGCGTTGTCGATATCGAAGTGTGGTTGATGTAGCAAGGACTGCAACTGCGTTGTCGATCTCGTACTGTTGTGGTTGGGGTGACAAGAACAGCAACTGCACTGTCCATCTCGTAGTGTGGTTGGTATAACAAGGACAGCAACTGCGTTGTCCATCTCGTAGTGCGGTTGATATAGCAAGAACAGCAACTGCGTTGTCGATCTCGTACTGTGATTGGTGTGAAAAGAACAGCAACTACGTAAATCTAACTTGATTCAAACGTCGAACTTAATTAAGTGGTTTCTGAAAAGATAAACGTAATGATCAGCGGTAGTCCTTAATAATGTTGGACAGAAAGCGTAAAGCTCTTCACCCGATTGGCACACTTTTCCTCGGCCACCAGCCGTTAAAAATCTCGCCGATTGCTCGGCTACCAGCCGGGCTGTACGGTAGTATACGGTAGTTTCAAAATTATCCCTATGGGTCCCTCAACTTGCGCCCAGGCTTCAACGCCCTACAAAATGCGCAATATATACTTAAGCCTAAAGGAGCGGCAGTTTTACGCAACAGAAAAGCCTAGAAATGGCAAGAAATACACGAAAACATTGCCTTGGTGAGCTCAGGACCTTACAAAATTACTAAATAACAAGAAAAAAGCCGGAAGAAAACTAAAACAGACTAAATAAAAACACATGAACGAGCATAGATGATAGAACAAAACGAAAAACTGGGGACGTGGCGACATCGATCTCAGCCAATGCAACACTATACGGACTGTGCTATCCACTAGACTATCAACGCCCTTCACAAAAAAGCGGCGGATTAGGTAATATTATACTTGTATAATAGCTTGACCGATTATACTTGTATATGGGAAGGAAATATATTATAATAATTATGAAAAGGGATAACGGGGACACGCGAGGGACTTGATTCATGTGATTCGGTTCATGTGAAGTTCGACGTCTGAACTGGGCCTGTGAAGTTCGACGTTTGAACTGGGCGTAAGGCCCAGTTCAAACGTCAAACTTCACATGAACCGATCCTAATTCCAACAATTAAGTTCATGTAAAGATCGACGTCTGAATCAGACTGTTTCGACTGTTTTGATTAAGACCGATCCAACGATAAAGTTCGACATCGCTTGTCGGGAATTTCCATTTTGGATCGAGTTCGATTCAAACGTCGAACTTCACATGTACTAAACGTACTGCATTTTATCCCTCAAGTCCCTCGCGTGTCCCCGTTATCCCTTTTCATAATTATTATAATATATTTCCTTCCCATAATACCTGAAGAGAACAATATAGCAAGCTATTATACAACTATAATCGGCCAAGCTATTGTACAAGTATAATGTTACCTAATCCGCCGCTTTCTTTGTGAAGGGCGTTGACAGTCTAGTGTATAGCACAGTCCATAAAGTGATGAAGTGGCTGAGATCGGTGTCACCGCGTCCCCAGTTTTTCGTTTTGTTCTATGCTCGTTCATGTGTTTTTATTTCGTCCGTTTTGGTTTTCTTCCGGCTTTTTCCTAGTTATTTAGTAATTTTGTAAGGTCCTTAGTTTACCAAGGCAATGTTTTCGTGTAATTCTTGCCATTTCTAGGCTTTTCTGTTGCGTAAAACTGCCGCTCCTTTGCGCTAAAATATATATTACGCATTTTGCAGTGCGTTGAAGCCTGAGCGCAAGTTGAGCGACCCATAGGGACAATTTTAAAACTACCGTATACTACCGTACAGCTCGTCTGGTAGCCGAGCAATCGGAAAGATTTTTGACGGCTGGAAGCCGAGGAAAAGTGCGAATCGGGTGAAGATCTTTACGCTTTCTGTCCGCCATTATTAAGGACTACCGCTGATCATTACGTTTATCTTTTCAGAAACCACTTAATTAAGTTCGACGTTGGAATCAAGTTAGATTTAGGTCGACCTAAACAGTAAATAGGATCGGTTCATGTGAAGTTCGACGTTTGAACCGGGCCTGAGAAGTTGAATGTTATATAGCACAAGAAAGGTCGCTCTACAAAATATGGCTTATGCACAGTAAGGACCCCTACACATTAACGTTTTTTTGACGAATGTGGTCTGAAACTCCCACAACACGCGGCGCGAAAGTACGGATATACTCCCGTTGCCGTTGGAGAGAGAGCAATCGAATTTCAGAGAAACGCCGAAGCCCCAAACACTACAGTTAACCTTATGTGCTTATTAACTGGAGTCGACTACGCAAATACAGTTAATGGCAGCGCGGATACACCGGATTTTCTCGCATTTTTCGAAGAGGAATTTCACTCAATTAATGTTTGGGCTGCACAGTAATTATTACTCTCAAAATACGGCTTAATATTTGTCGTAGAAATGCCCCAGTGTTGAGGGGAAAATTTTTTGGGGGAGTAAAAAATACTCCTAACCAAAGAGGGTAATTTTTACACTCAAATTGTGGGTAAAAGGTTTGTCGTAGAAATGCCCCAGTTTTGAGGGGTACAATTTCTGCGGGAGTAAAAATTACTCCTACGCACGGACAGTAATTTACAAGAAACAGCTCAGAAGGTCGCGATCGCCATATTGCAAACAGCCGACGAACTGCGTCTCAAAACAACGGATGAGAGCAACAGGAACCTGGCTACTCGTTCGGTAGATTCGATAGCTATGCTTGGTCACATGAATAATATAATATCCAAGCTAAGGCGAGAACAAATACGACCTGCCTTAAGACAGCAGTATTCTTCAATATGCTCGGAGGATATCCCAAACAGTACACTGCTGTTTGGTGCTGATTTGGTGCAGCAATTGAAGGAGGCAAAGGAGACGAATAAAATTAGCCAAAACTTAGTGAATACCTCCAAGACAAAGCAATTTAAGAGTCGAGGGAATCGACATGACAATAAACACTACAATTCTCAGTCCTGGACTCGGCCAACAAACCAGTACAACCAGCACAACAGCCCAAAGGTTGGTATAGCAAGAACAGCAACTGCGTTGTCGATATCGAAGTGTGGTTGGTGTAGCAAGGACTTCTGTGGTTGGTGTACTAGTAATAAGAACAGCAATCATGACAAAAATACGTTAAAAATTTTAGCCTTTTTTGCAAAACGTTGGCCAGACGGCATTTTCAAGTCAATCACATCGATAACTGTTTTTTTGAACATATAACTCAAGCAATGTGTTTCCACCCGGGATCGAACCGGGGACCTTACGCGCATTAGGCGTACGTGATAACCACTACACTACAGAAACTGATTGATGTACGGGTTTCTTACCAAGTCCATGCGCTATGGTGTCTTGTTTAAAAGTGAACTTCAAAACAGGAAAGGCGTGGAATTAACTGAACAACCCCCGCTCTTGTGCACCGAATGGTGCGTAACTGGAAATTTTCAAAATGAATGCAACAGGTAATTTTTATCTATTTTCGACTGTTTCCGCCCGGGATTGAACCGGGGATCTTACGCGTGTAAAGCGTACGTGATAACCACTACACCACGGAAACAGATGCGAAGCCGCTGGTGGATGAAGTGGTCATCATACTGAAACCTAGCCGATAATTGGTAAATATACAAGATCTAGCGCTGTAGCATGGCAATTTTGGACGTGGGTCATCTTAATGCTCTTATTTGGGGGATTAAAATGCTGAAATGAAACAGCAATTTTCTTCGCCAACAGTTCCTTCCAATTTGCATTATGGTCGACGAGTTTGTTATCTGACGCTTTAAATAATTCGAATTATAAAGTATTGCAGCAGATAGAACCGCGCGTGGAACAATTTTCACTTTGGTATGATGAAGAAAAATGGTCTGGTGATCGAGGAAAGGTGACGGAGGCGTTAATCCAGTACTCGATAGTATAGTGGTCAGTATCTCAGCCTGTCAGGCAGAAGACTGGGCGTATTATCCCCCGTCGAGGAGACGCCAATATAACATAGTTGTTTATCTGACAGATTTGCTGAACATCTTCGTTCTGTGAGGAACAATGACGTTGACAAGCCAAACATTTAAATAGTGCCATCCATTGTATTTCGGAAATGCAAGTTTGTGCCATCTCACCCATTTCTGGCGGTAATGTCAGCCGCAAAAGACTAGAAAAGCGTCTCATTTTCAAAATTGCTACCATTCATCCTCACGGACTCAACGAGCATTTTTCTATTCTTTAACACCTCTGAAGACGTTGTTTCTGTTTATCAAAGGCGGGCATAAACAGCGTTTTCACTTGATATATTTGTCTATTTTTACTCTCGCTCATCCTTTTTACACCCCGTCCTTCTTGCTCATCGACGGTAAGAATGGCAAATGTCTTTCGCAACTCATTATCTATTTGTTATTGTTATTTCTATCTGATTGGCTTATTTTTGGTGACAGGATTACCTTTCGTACATAAGCTCGTTGTCTGTATACACTCTTTACGTTTCTCTCTGACGAAGGGCCTTCGCTCGAAACGTTAGATTCCTACGTTCTCTGTTTCCGCAGTATATATATCTAACCTTACTATATTTCGATTGTTGTTTCTACACTGCCTACGCAGCACGCTACTTTTATTAAAATAGTTGTTCATATACGTTTGACTCACCATTTGCGACACTTTTTGTTTTACAATATGGTGAGCAAAATTTTGTATAAACCAGTTTAAACAACAGAAAAACAACACCATAACGTCAGAAAGATTTGGGACATTATGGACTCCTCCAATTCTGCTGTACATCTGTGATTGGTGAATATTGCCGGCTGGGATCGAAGGCTTTAAGGAGAAGCTTTTAACCATTTCAAAGCAAAAAATACAAAACCTTAACGTAAAGAAAGAACAAGGCCAAAACTGGTAGCACAATTCAATCATTTTTGTCTAGTTTTGTCCTTATAAGGAAGTGTGCACATGCATCTAGACGAATAGTGTAATAACATTTCTCTCCAGAAACGGCGTGTATGAAAGGTCTCTGGGTGCATTGGTTAGCGCTTTGGACTTTGAATCCAAGAATCCGAGTTCAAATCTCCGCGAAACCTTTTTTAACATAATCTACTGTAAGAGCAACTTTTGGTTTGGGCTGAAATATCTAATTTTTAAAGAATTTTTTGTCGAAAACTAACCAGGGTGAATTTAATTATGCGAAATTGTTAAACGACGTTTATTGTCGTCGTGCACAAATACTTTTATGCTAGAAAGTGCACCAGAAAATTCGCGTCTTTCTTTGGGTGGATATATAGTTATACCATACATAAAAATAATTCTGCGTAGACCGGGAATCGAACCCAGATCTACTTCTTGGTAAGCTGAAATTCTGCATGACCATTACACCATCAACGTTCACGTTTAATTTGAAACATTTATAGGTTTAAATAATTTTCATTTTTATAATTGCTGGCATAAAATTGTACAAATTTTAGGAAAGCAAAAAGTGTCAGGTGTGGGGTTCGAACGCACGCCCACAAACTTGGACCAGAAAGCTTTGGAATGGCTTAAGTCTGGCGCCTGTGACCACTCGGCCAACCTGACTTAGGCGAAACTTCTAATCATTTCAAAGCAAAAAATACAAAACCCTTCAGGGAAGAAAGAACAACGCCAGTGCTGATAGCACAATTCCATCTTTTTTGTCAAGTACTGTCCTTATAAGGAAGGGTGCACATCTAGATGAATAGTGTAATGACATCTTTCTCCAGGAATGGCGTATATAAAAGTTTCGTGATGTAATGGTTATCACTTTGGACTTTGAATTCAAGAATCCGAGTTCAAATCTCGGCGAGACCTTTTTTCACATAATGTTGTGTAAGAGCAACATTTGGTTTAGGCTGAAATATCTAATTTTTTAATAATTTTTTGTCGAAAACTAAGCACGATAAACTTAATTCTATCTTGTCATCAGCCTACGTCACTACGGAGTCATGCACATGAGATGCGCGCGGGTGCATTGCCAAGATAGCTGACCAGGTGAGTTTTTTCCCAAGGTGCAAAAACCGGAAAATGCAACTGAAATACAATCCATCGGCCAACACCAAATCTCAAAGACTTGAGAAAATAACGTATCTGTAAGTATTGAAAACAGTTAGGGCGATTTTGTTTTTCAGGAGACAAGATTTCCAGCATGGAAAGCGACGATAACGACAAGCATGGTCGATCGCTAAACAATGTCAATGTCAATGAAGATGAACAAAACAGTGAAGGAAGAAAGCCATGATGACCAAACTAATATTATTGAGACACTGATGAATATTAATCAGAATATGGGTCAAATGGAAATGTTACTGCAAACAATGTGCAGTCAACCGCCAAGCTGTGATGATTACTGCCCACTGGGCAGGAAACGTCATCTTTCCCGCTCAAACGACGACAACGAATCCCGAGAAGAAACCACAGGTCATAAAAGTCCACGTAGGGAAGATGACGAGGAGATTAGTCTCCACGTTAGTAGCGACGATGACAGTGATGTTAAATTGCTCACCGAGCATCATACATCGGTCAACGACCAAAATGATCCAGGCGAACAACTCCTTAAAGAGATAGACAAGTCGCTGGATCAGAATGAGACCACTGGACCACAGGTCCAAAAGCAGTTGGCAGAGATTGCGAACAAACGCTGGGGCAAACACTTGCCTCCAGAGAGAATTAAAACGCTCGCCGAGCGATAAAACAGGCCAGAGAATTGCTCAGACATGACATCTGTTAAAGTAACCCCTGAAATTTGGTAACAACTTTCATCTTCGAAAAGAAAAACAGATCTACAGCTGTCGAATTTACAAGAAACAGCTCAGAAGGTCGCGATCGCCATATTGCAAACAGCCGAAGAACTGCTTCTCAAAACAACGGATGAGAGCAACAGGAACATGGCTACTCTTTCGGTAGATTCGATAGCTATGCTTGGTCACATGAATAATATACTATCCAAGCTAAGGCGGGAACAAATACGACCTGCCTTAAGACAGGAGTATTCTTCAATATGCTCGGCGGGTATCCCAAATAGTCCACTACTGTTTGGTGCTGATTTGGTGCAGCAATTGAAGGAGGCAAAGGAGACAAATAAAATTAGCCAAAACTTAGTGAATACCTCCAAGACAAAGCAATTTAAGAGTCGAGGGAATCAACATGACAATAAACACTACAATTCTCAGTCCTGGACTCGGCCAACAAACCAGTACAACCAGCACAACCGCCCAAAGGTTGGTATAGCAAGAACAGCAACTGCGTTGTCGATATCGAAGTGTGGTTGGTGTAGCAAGGACTCCTGTGGTTGGTGTACTATTAATAAGAACAGCAATCATGACAAAAATACGTTAAAAGATTTAGCCTTTTTTGCAAAACGTTGGCCAGACGGCATTTCCAAGTCAATCACATCGATAACTGTTTTTTTGGAACATACAACTCAAGCAAACCAAGATATCTGTGTTTCCACAGGGATCGAACCGGGGACCTTACGCGTGTTAGGCCTACGTGATAACCACTACACTACAGAAACTGTTTGATGTACGGGTTTCTTACCAAGTCCATGCGCTATCGTGTCTTGTTTAAAAGAGAAGTTCAAAACAGGAAAGGCGTGGAATTAACTGAACAAACCACGCTCTCGTGCACCGAATGGTGCGTAACTGGAAATTTTCAAAAGGAATGCAACAGGTAACTTTTAACTTTTTTCGACTGTTTCCGCCCGGGATTGAACCGGGGATCTTACGCGTGTAAAGCGTATGTGATAACCACTACACTACGGAAACAGATGCGAAACCGTTGGTGGATGAAGTGGTCATCATACAGAAACCTAGCCGATAATTGGTTAAATATACATAACCTAGCGCTGTAGCATGGCAATTTTGAACGTGGGTCATCCTAATGCTCTTATTTGGGTGAATTAAAATGCAGAAATGAAACAGCAATTTCCTTCGTCGACAGTTCCTTCCAATTTGCATTATGGTCGACGAGTTCGTTATCTGACGCTTTATATAATTCGAATTATAAGTACTGTACAATTTTCTAATCATTCACTTTGGTATGATGAAGAAAAATGGTCTGGTGATCGATAAAAGGTGCCGGTGACGTTAGCCCGATACTCGATAGTATGGTGGTCAGTATCTTAGCATGTCAGGCGGAAAGACTGGGGCGTACGATTGCCTGTCGAGGAGACGCCAATATAACATAGTTGTTCATATACGTTTGACTCACCATTAGCGACACTTTTTGGTTTACAACCTGTTGAGTAAAATTTTGTATAAATCAGTGTAAACAACAGAAAACCATAACGTCAGAAAGATTTGGGACATTACGGACTCCTCCAATTCTGCTATACACCTGTGATTGGTGAATGTTGCCGGCTGGGATCGAAGGCTTTAAGGAGAAGCTTTTAACCATTTCAAAGCAAAAAATACAAAACCTTAACGTACAGAAAGAACAAGGCCAATACTGGTGGTACAATTCAATCACTTTTGTCTAGTTTTGTCCTTATAAGGAAGGGTGCACATGCATCTAGACGAATAGTGTAATGACATTTCTCTCCAGGAACGGCGTGTATGAAAGGTCTCGTGGTGTAATGGTTAGCACTTTGGACTTTGAATCCAAGAATCCGAGTTCAAATCTCGGCGAAACCTTTTTTCACATAATCTACTGTAAGAGCAACTTTTGGTTTAGGTTGAAATATCTAATTTTTTAAGAATTTTTTGTCGAAAACTAACCAGGGTGAACTTTAATTATGCGAAATTGTTAAACGACAATTATTGTCGTCTTGCACAAATACTTTTATAAAAAATAATGCTAGAAAGTGCATCTGAAAATTCGCGTCTTTCTTTGGGTGGAGATGTAGTTATATACATATATATATATATATATATATATATATATATACACAAATGGAGGTAGAGTGACTCAACAAATTTGACTAGGCATATTTATTACTATTTAGTTTCGTACCACGAGATGTGGCACTCTTCAGATAAAACGGCCTAATGCCTGACAGCTAAAACTTACAATATTTTGTACAAACAGATGAGGCTTTAATCCTATTTACCATGCAAGCTAATCAATTATCACCTTATCTTTATGTTGACACCACGTGGAAATGCCAAACTTAAGCGGTAATTTTAAAATAGTTAGAGTTCGTTAAGAGTTAATTAAAAGCAATTTTTTAGCATGTCTGCATGAAGAAATTAGTTCATTGCGTTTGTTTAGGGTAGCCATAGTAGGTTTACATATGATAAAGTATTTTTCCCATAAACAGAGATTACATCTATTTGAAGCGCAATTATAAGGCTTAGCTCGCTTCAATATTTTCCAATTAATATTAAACTCAACATTGTTATTTTTCAAGTCCCAAATATGTTTACTCAGCTGTGTGGAGTTCTGTTTCTTATGAGATTTAAATGATGCCTTGTTCGTTCTAGTGCCCAATGCCAGGGAAATGTCTTGTTGAGTCTGTTGTGTACCAAGCTACGGTTAGCACTAAGGATAACAGACCTCCACAAACGTATGTCGGGCCTACTGAGAACTCTTTTAAGACCAGATTTACGAACCACAAGGCATCATTTAAATCTCATAAGAAACAGAACTCCACAGAGCTGAGTAAACACATTTGGGACTTGAAAAATAACAATGTTGAGTTTAATATTAATTGGAAAATATTGAAGCGAGCTAAGCCTTATAATTGCGCTTCAAATAGATGTAAACTCTGTTTATGGGAAAAATACTTTATCATATGTAAACCTACCATGGCTACCCTAAACAAACGCAATGAACTAGTTTCTTCATGCAGACATGCTAAAAAATTGCTTTTAATTAACTCTTAACGAACTCTAACTATTTTAAAATTACCGCTTAAGTTTGGCATTTCCACGTGGTGTCAACATAACGATAAGGTGATAATTGATTAGCTTGCATGGTAAATAGGATTAAAGCCTCATCTGTTTGTACAAAATATTGTAAGTTTTAGCTGTCAGGCATTAGGCCGTTTTATCTGAAGAGTGCCACATCTCGTGGTACGAAACTAAATAGTAATAAATATGCCTAGTCAAATTTGTTGAGTCACTCTACCTCCATTTGTTTAATATGCTCTGGGTATCCATTGAGCACTCTGCCAAATGTTATTATAACCTACTCAACCTATATATATATATATATATATATATATATAATTCTGCGTAGACCGGGAATTGAACCCAGATCTTCTTCTTGGAAAGCTGAAATGCTGCATGACCATTACACCATCAACGTTCACGTTTAATTTGAAACATTTATACGTTGAAATAATTTTCATATTGATAATTGCTGGCATGAAATTGTACAAATTTTAGGAATGCAAAAAATGTCAGGTGTGTGGTTCGAACCCAGGCGTCTTGCGAGTCACTTGAACTCTGAGACCGCGTTTGGGAGAGAACTCCTGCGGAGGTGGCTCAAGCCACATCGATCTCACATACCAGCCGATCCGAACCTTGTACCTAATAAACTACTAGACATTATATACACCTTGTATCCAGTAAGTTACTGGAAATTGTTTAATAAAGAGGTTATTAATGAAACCCTCCCCCCCCCGAACCCCCTGACCCTAATCTCAAAAATGTGAATTTCCCGGGGGTAACCCTAACCCTAACTTGAAAAGTGTCGGGGGGGGTACTAATCCTCCTCCCACACCAACCACCCTAATAGTGTTTGTAATTTATGGTCAACAGTTCTTGACAAAGATTGTGGGAAGCGCAGTGAGTTTTAGTCCGTTAATTGGCGCATCTTAGAATTAAACAATTTCCGGTAACTTACTGGATACAATGTGTATATAATGTCTAGTAGTTTATTAAATACAACGTGCGGATCGGGTGCACATACGAGGTATGGCCTCGTCTCCACGCCTGGTTGGACACGTAGGATGATCGGAAAGGAAACGAGCGTATCCGCAGACCGAGAAAAATAAATTACCTCGCCGGGATTTTAGCCCAAATGGGAGGTGGACCTCCGGTTTAACGTCCTATTCGAGAAGACGACGTCAGGCTAGGGCCTGACGACTTCCAAACATTAGGAGATATTCGAATGCCCCCCTGTCGAAATAGGGTTCACTGTAATATATTATCCTAATTAAAAAGTATAAGCCTAAACTACCCCATTAAAAATATTAAAAACACACTAATGGCTTTGTATTATTGAAATTCAGCGTGAAGCCCTAAAGAGCCATCGAAATTCACCGTACCAAAGGTTCTACCGTCCAGCCAAACCTTGTCAAAGGTGGAAGCTAAGCAATGGCGTTTCTGGATCTTAAGAAGGAACCTAAATGATGACTTAACTTTTGACAATGCGAGATCGAGGACTGGCCCCACTCCTTCAACTTGAAAGCGTTGCGGATAACTAAACTCGATGACGGATGATGCCCAGTAGCGCCGAAAATCCGAGGGGTATTGTAGAGCCCTTACCATATCCCAACAGAATGGTACACGGGAATGGATGGGTAGCAGTTGTACTGAATCTTTGTAACTGGAGGACAAACTAATCGACAAGTTGGGAGACAAACTGGCATTCAGTGAATAAATGGAGAAGGTTTTCCACAGCTCCACAAAACCACAATGGATCTACATTCATCCCGAACCCAATTAAACCATCCGTAGTCGGCAGAATAGCGTGCGCAATTAGCCACGAGGTATCTTGGACAGGGCAAACAAAGCGCCAGAGGCACAGACAAACACACAGATATTTCCAGGAATGTACGAGAAAACCCCAAGAGCGATATTTCTCTGCACAACGATGGGGCTGTTGCACTGAATTGCCTAAAGTGACATAAGCAAGCTTTGCCGTAAGGTCCACGAGCGGGACCGGATCTTTGTTCGGTCTGGGAATGAGCCTGACGTCAAATGGTTTACACCCTTTGATGAGTATCCAGGCTTTCAACAAAGTGCGATAAAAAGGACAGCAACTACGTTGTCGACTTCGAAGTGTGGTTGTTTGTAGTGTGATTTGTGTAACAACAATTGCAACTACGTTTACCATCTCGTATTCCATAACGTAAAATACTGTTCTGCCCATAAGACCGCAGGAGGTGCATACATTGTGGTCAGCGTCTAAGACTAAATACCCTCCACATTGGCAGTTACTCATACTATAGGTTTAGATAATTTTATGTATTAAGTACGCGATGAAATCGCTTATCTTATTAAACAAATGTACCTAATTATAAGTACCCACACCCCGCCCCAATAGCGCCAACTGTTATGGACTGATACTTTTGCATTTCTTTTGAAGGAGTGTAAAAATGACTTAAGGTGGGCTCTTCTATTTGATGATGCTCCAGTCGGGCTAACATACTGAGAGATTTGTTAGTGTCATTTATGTCATTATTGGCATCAGCTAATTCCGCTCTTAGCTGAGCTATTTTATCTTTTCTTCTTATTTCGTTTTCATAAAATTTTTCCTTACTTTTTGCTAACTGTTCTAATGCGTGGTTGTGCCTTTGCATTTCTGCTTCATAACCATGCTTGTTCAGCTTCGAAAACATAAATCCAGCCCCTGCGAAACTAATTGCTGCAAATGCTGTTTGGACTGCTCCACCTAATAATGATGAAGTCATTTATATAGTTAGGTATGTAGATTTGCCTGTTGGTCTGATGGGTTGACTACAGCAGCCGCCCAAGTTAAACTGATTTGAATGGATCAGTTGGAATAATTTTCTTATCCTGCATGTAACTGACTAGGTAGGGTCTTGTTGCAACTGCCACTGCTAACTTAGCCGTACCCTTTAATGACTCAGGTGTGTTAAGGGGTTCTTTTAGTATTTTTTTACTAACCATGGAAATACCCACTGAACCCAATATTATATATGGTATATTCTAGGTATATTCTATACCACCACCACTTATATCATAGTCGGTAACAGTCTTATCTGAAAAAATTAGTCTTACGTAATTAAAATTTAAACTTTATATCATAATTTGTCGAATCATTATCAAATGATATATCATGTATATATAAAACACTTTCATCTGTGTACCCTTCTGAGTGGAGAACGTCGGACCCTCTGTAATTGCCGTGATTATAATCTGGTAAGCGCTTTGTGTTAAGAGTAGTAAACCCTTGGTATGTATATGATATAGTCTGCCTATGACTGTATCTTAAGAAGTACTTTTTGCTTATGGCATCATAGTCCTCTGAAGGGGCTGCCACATTACACAAAGGGTAAAAGTTCATGTTGAGCTCACCATCCGTCTTGTCACCTTTCTTAGACATATACTCAGAGTTATTATTTCCATGACCAAAAAATAGACTCATTATACTTATAAGACATATCTACTTAGCAAAAATCCACTGATTATTGTGGTGGATAGAATAGATTGTGTACTAATCCCATTGGAAGGGTGATATGGACCCACCTCAGATGTGCTATGTGTAGGGGACGTTCAGATGCTTCAGGAGAGGGTGATTCTACACCTTTGCTATGGGTCTGGGTAACTTCAGTAAATTTATGGGTGATTATGTCTGGTAGGGTTGGCTGGACCCGTGGTACCTCCTTAAAATGACTATGTGTAACTATGTCTTTCTTAGTTTTTTTGTGTAATTCATTATTAGTGCTATCATTGACACCAAATACCATAGAGGGGGTGGCTGTTTTCAGTAGGTTGTTATAACCACTTATTGGGTTTTTCAGTATGATCATTTTGGATGGGACTAGCCATGTTTTTTGGACTGACTGCTAAATCCTGTATTACATATGTGTCTTGGATGGCCTTGTTCATATTCAGTATCCATGTGCTGACTGAATAATTTACTATGGCGTCATTAGTCAATTTGCAGAACTCTTGTTGTGTTTCCAGTGACCCGCCCCCATGACCAACTATACTGATGCGGGTTTTAGCTTGGGATCCTAAGACAGCATAGATGTATGATTGTATAGATTGGTTAAGATACTGAAGGCCTATTTTGGTGAGGCCATTACTGACAGTTGGAATATACCGTTTGCAGTGGGTAGCCCAATCTGATTTTACCGCATTTACGCTACTAACAACCTTTACCCCTGTCGTACTATCTACAGTCGGTTCGTAGGAGGTTGACAATGGTAGCCTAAGTATTTTTCTGTAAATGTCGCCAGCACCAAATTCAGAGGATTTAGCATACATACTTTCATCCCCCATCATACGCCTTAATAATCTCCTAACAGTAAAATACAGGTGGTAGCGGGCTATACTTGTTATGACTGGATAGTTGTCATCTGAGGGGGTGAGATGTTGGATACTAAATCCACAACAATAGGTGGCACAGTAAACAGAAAAGATAGTTGTGAAATAACTACATTCATGGTCCAATACAAATGGTTTCCCAGGGAAGTTAATATGTAACTCCGGTAATTAACTCATGAAGTAATCAGTACCATTTACGTAGACCCTAAAGTTGTTTATTGGGTAGTTTAGAATAGTTGTAGTGGGAAACCCATCATAATACCCATGTCGACGCCAAATATGGTTTTGAAGTGACCCTTTCCACGCGGTATCAGATAGACTGTACCATGTCCTAGCCAGATAGTTGGAAATGACTCAACGCCCCCTGTTGTGGCTTCACTGAGGGTTTTGGGTGGGCCTTTGCAATTATGTAACCACTTCCACATGTTTTTGTCATGGATGAAAGTAGATGAAGTTATATCTGTTGACACTGTGTCACTCTTCTTAAACCATGTAGTAGTATTATCAATTCCCCATTTTGTTTTAAGGTGGTTATAAATTCGAATTTGGATAACGTAGCATGCGGATACTGCCTAAGTATGTTCGCCTTAGCCATTGTGTTCCCTTTCTTAATATTAGCCATCGCTTTGTCGTAGTTCTCCCCATAAAATTTACATTGATGGTGGTAGTCATATTATAACATAACCTATAATATAATGAGAAAGTTAAGTGTCTTGATAAGTTGCTCGTCAAAGGTAGTGAATCTACAGGAAATTATATTGGTTGATGGTCGAGATCCTCATATCCTACTGAAGAAGGCCTATGTAATGTGGGAGCTATACAATGTATCCGCTGACAAAGGCAATTACTATGTTCTCAACAAAAGGTTTAACAAATCCCTTGGTGACGGCTATTATAATTTCCAGGACTTTAAAAGGGTTCTTGAAAGCAATAATGGTGTTAAACTGCTTTTACATAAACCAGAAGCGAAAGTAAGAATGGCCCTTGACTCTAGCACAACAGTAGTATTACACGCTAACCTGGCACGGCTTCTAGGATTCAAGACCTGTAAATTTCTGCCTGATAGTAGTACTAAAAGTGATACTATAAATGTAAATAATGGGTTGAAGTATCTGAGGGTCACATGCTCTATTATAGACCAGTCACTTAATATTGAAAATGAAAAAAAGAGTGATGTTTTGGTGAATCTACCGGTGACAAGCTCTCAACATCTTTTTGGCTCAACTCAGAGTTTCAAAGACATTGAATCAAGGGTTAGCATAAACAAGGGCCTTATCAACCAATTGTAATTCCATGTTACAGACCAGGATGGAAAACCCTTAGATAACTACGGGGGCATCCTATTGGAACTGTATATCGCGTGATATACGGATGATGATATAGAATTAGAGCAAGGGTTAAGAGACATATAACCCATCAACTGGTTATCAGTCAGCTGAGAGACTATACCAAAAGGCAATTGTGGAAGGTCTGACTGTCAGTAGAAAAGCTGTTAAGGATTGGCTGAAGGGGCAGGACACATACACTAGGTATAAGCCAATTGTTAGTGTAGTGTCCAAATTAGCATGCAGTATACATTTAGGAAATTAGCATAATATGTTATTATAAAAGGGTGTAAACTGTAAATTAGGAGAGAAGACCTTCGCGAGCGAGTAGGACGAACTATAGTTTTTCAACCTCACTCATCCATTGTATTTCTACCTGGTTGTGGCTTGATGATGGACCCTGCTTAGACAGATACACTCCACTGTAATAGTTTGATAAATAAAGAATATAAGGAAATATTGGTCGCGTCTATCTTGGGTTACAAGTTGCTAGCAGTGTGGCAATTCAAGAGCGTTTGGAAGTATAGTACTACGGAGCTCGTCAAGTTGGGGAACGACACTTGATATCGTCGTAACAGTTAGAAAGCATGAATTCAGGAAAACAATGCTCGACTGCCTTGGTGAGCAAATTCAAATGGATCTTGTTGATACGGGTAAATATAAAAACCAAAATAAAGGATACTATTGGATACTAACAGCTGTTGAAATTCTAAGTAGATATGCATTTACCATACCAGTTTACAGGAAAGACACTAGTAATATGACTAAGGCAGTAGAGGAACTTCTGAAGCAATTCAAAGAACATTTTGGTAAGTACCCAAAACTGGCACAGTTCGACGTTGGTAAATAATTCTATAACGTTGGGGCGACGGCCTTATTGGAGAGGTATAACATCAAACACTTTAGAACCTCCTCTGATAAGAAAGCCACTATTGTGGAGAGGTTTAACAGAACCCTGAAAACAATAATGTGGAAATACTTTTACAGTAAACGAACATATAAGTGGATTGACGTACTGGACCAGCTTGTGAATAATTACAATAACACTAAGCATCATACTACCCTAATGAAGCCATCCAGTGTGAGCGAAAGGAATGACAGTGAAGTATGGACTACCTTATTTGGTCATCATTATGCAGACCTTCCACTGCCTAAATTTAAAGTTGGTGACACTGTTAGAATCTCAAAGTATAAATCCACATTTACGAAAGGTTATCAGGCTAACATCACAGAGGAGATGTTCAAGGTAAGTAAGGTAATCCGCGATGACCCTAATGTTCATGAGGTAGAGGACCTAGAGAGAGAGAGAGAGGCAATCATTGGAAAGTTTTATGAAGAGGAGTTAAGTATTGTTGATAAGAAAGATGATGTGTTTAAGGTGGAGAAAATACTGAAGAGGAAAAAGGTGAAAGGTAAGAAGATGGCACTTGTTAAATGGCTTGCCTATGATAGCAAGCATAATAGCTGGATACGCGAGAGTGATATACAAAATATATGTTAGTGTATAAATGGCTGAAGGATTCGATGATTATGAAATGGAGGACCTTGATGTTAACAAATTAGAAAACTATAATAATGATCAACTTATGACAATTTTAATGAAATCTCTGAGGAAAGAAACAGATTATACAAAACCTATGGCGACAACGAAAAAACTCCCCATGATATCAGAGTGAAATATGAAAAATTCGATACTACACTTGACGCAATTAAGGAGGAAAGAGATAGACGTAATGAACAAACTGAAACCTCATTCCTAGATAACGACGATGGGAAAACAGTGACTATTGAAGGAATAGGTGATCCTATAGAAGCCCCCACAACTGTTACACTAACAGACTATAAAAGAAATATTATCCTTGACAAGAAAGGTAACATAAGTCATATCCTAGGACTGGACTATCAATTTAGAGAGAGATGGTAGGAACTCTAAAAGTCCGTTAAAAAACAGCGCAATAGTTTTTAACAGTAGTGGGGATAAAGTCATCGGTCTTGAATACAAAGGGGAAAGGGTCTACGTGTCTGACAATGGCGGAAAAAGTTACAGACAGACAACTAATAAAAAAACTCAGGCTGCCCTAAAAGAGTTTGAGAGTGTCAGACAAAAAGCGACTGAAGAGTATGAAAAGTCTGAAAAAGAAAAACAAAATTATACCCTCGTCGAAACAGCTCCTAAAACTGACAACATTCTAGGTTTAACGCCAAAATAAATAGTGAATTACAAGGTGTCCTCACTCCAAATATGTCAATCGACCCAACCACTAGGGTCTGTTTGTAAAAGCACAAGCCGACCATTTTCAGGAAACTATTAATGAGACCAAATAAATGATTGAAAATGAAGAAACTACCTCTATAGAAAATTTTGAGGTGAATGAACGTGTAATTGGTCTTGAAAACGCTAGGGACAGGACACTAGAGCAACTAGAGATTGAGGAGGTAAGAGAAAAGCAAGAGGAGGATATCTCTAGACTGGAGAGGTTCAAAGAGTGGGCAAAGAAAAATATCGCTGGACTGGCGGCCATAGCAATCTCAATAGCTGGTATAATCACAACGCTTATAGTACGTGCGAGAAGTGTTATCTCAAAAGGGCCACAAGCAACTAGTAAGTTCGCTAAAGCTGTTTATAAAACCTTTAGGGACATCGCTAAAAAATTAGGTCCTATTATTGGTCCAGTGTTCTCAGCTATTGGATCAATCCTAGCTACTATACTAAAATATGGGGCTATAGGATTAGCATGATTAGCTCAGAACCTATGGGAACTTGTAATTGCACTCGCATGGTTTATCTACAACAAAATGGGAAAGACGTATAAGTAATGATCCCAAATAAAATATACCTAGTATTATATGCAGGACAAAATAAAAGCCACTTTCAAAGCTAAGACTTCTGACATAAGTAAGAGAGGATCGCGCAGAGTTGTTGATGTTACTTTCAACCCAACAGAAATTCAATCTGGCCAGGATCTATATATTAAGTTAGCAACCCTACCAATGAACCATGTACTAATACCTGGTAGTAGATATTTGACCTTTGATTTTAAAAATGGGAATACTGAGTCATATCATCAGCTGAATTTGAAATCCACCCTATTTAAGCAGATCACCCACAAGTTTAACGGAGAAATTTACAGGGACCTTAATGAGGCTCATGTACTAAAGTGTTATGAAGATCTATGGTTTAAATCTAAGCGAGTAGGTAAGGTTGATCAGGGTCTTGGCGGTTCAGCTAATTTAGCTAAGCTGAGGGGTAAAGATGCTTCTGCTAGTGGGTCCAATGCTGATGACACCCTATTGGATAGTGTATATGGTGTAAGGTTTAAAGTACCAATTGATGATGACTTCTTAAGTGAGAATGGAGCAGTTTATCCACAAGCACTTGCTAACATTCATGAGACTATTCTAAAAGTTAATGAACCAGCTAGGGTACTATACTACCTGGTGGAAGTGGGAAAAACGTACCTGCCAGCTTCAACTTAACTAATTTGAAAATGAGATATGAAACTATTGAAAATGACAGCCTAGCTAGTGAAATTGAGTTCAACTACAACAGTGGAAAATCGTCATACTACTCTCATGTAACATTAGTGAAAACTTTTCCTGTGGGTACAGCAACTATAAAAATACATGAGAATATCAACCTCCCCAGAAAGTCAATGAGAAGTATTATTCTACTTTTTAAGAGGGTAGCCGACGGTAGTGAATCATACTACTACCCAAATATTGAAAGTGTAAAAATAAGCTTTCAAGGACAACCCAACGTCTTGTACAGCCAGTCAATGAAAAAATACGACTTCTTCAATGAGGCATCTAGAGTGTTCTTCCCAAGTGATAATGATTATGATAGAAATATTTCCCAGACTAGTTTCTTCACTGAAAAGTTTCGACTTGTCATCGACTTCTCAACAACTCATCTGAGGGCATACAAGGACAAGGTGTAAAACTAACTAATAGCCAAAATGGAGTTCTATTGGAAATCACCAAAATAGTATCAGCAACTGCATGTACATGTTATATGTATGTAGTGTCGGATGGGCTGTTGAATATTAACAATGCAATGTTACAATCAATTCAATACTAGATGGCTCCACCAAAGACAATCAGAGTCACTACCATCGTTAGCCAATTCAGTGGTAGTATATGAATCATCTGATAAAAATGAATTCAGTGGTAGTATATGAATAAGCCAAATACTACTCTGATAGTGGGTCCATCTGGTTGTGGGAAAACATATAAATTATTGGAAATGCTTAGTGACGAATATAAGGTTGAATATGATTTTATTATAATTCTTTGCCCAACTATTTGGATGAACAGTACCTATCTAGAATGGAAATACCTAAAAAATGATCCTGACGTTATAGGTCTCGACTGTCCATATGAGCAGGTTGTTGACATTTTAAAATTTATTGTGAAGATATGCTCAGGATGTAAAACAGCAATGATAGTAGATGATATGAGTAACAGTAAGGAACAGCACATTAACACCAACATGATGACCTATTTAGCCTATAGCGGGAGGCATCACAATTTCTCACTATATATGATCAGCCAAAAACTAAATAGCATATCTACAGGTGTTAGAGACAACGCACACTGTTAATTTCAAGGAGTCATTTTAACTCCACCATAGGAGTTAAAATAACTCCTCTCGGGAGAGTAAAAAAATTGGAGTAAAATCTACTCCCAAGATGGGGTTAAAACTACTCCACTTTGGTATACATTCCAAAATTTACTCCACTGAGAGTCAATTTAACTCCACCGAAGGAGTAAAAATAACTCCACCAAAAGAGTAACTATAACGGAGTAATTTTTACTCCCTAATTTTTACTCCAGGAGTCATTTTGACTCCCCCAAAGGAGTAAATTTAACTCCACCAAAGGAGTAAATATAATGGAGTAATTTTTACTCCCTAATTTTTACTCCCCAATTTTTACTCCAGGAGTCATTTTGACTCCCCCCAAAGGAGTAAATTTAACTCCACCAAAAGAGTAAATATAACGGAGTAATTTTACTCCCTAATTTTTATTCCAGGAGTAATTTTGACTCCCCCAAAGGAGCAAAAATAACTCCACCAAAAGAGTAAATATAACGGAGTAATTTTTACTCCCTAATTTTTACTCTAGGAGTCATTTTGACTCCCAAAAAGAGTAAATTTAACTCCCCCCGTAATAGCTTTTACATGTAGAATTCAAAATGGTGGCTATTCAACCAAATTGTTTACTGAATGAGCATAGTGATTTGCTTGTATTTGGAGGCTATACAAGTCGTGTGAACAAGACTTTACTTTGCGTGTTAATACATAAAGCTGCCAAAGGACGAATATGGAGATATTCTATAATGCATTAATGCAGAGAAGCAAAAAACTTAGAAACGAGTGGACATAATTTCACGAACATTTATGCCTCATATTGGTAAAGTCTAATAATCTTAAATATAACTTTATTTACCGGGTTTATATTAAAGTACATGTACCCTAGTACCCAACAAAGCATATACGGTAATTATATATGGGTGCATGGGTGCAGCAGTTTTTACTTTTAAACTATAAACTGTAGTGTGACCCTTTGTACATGACATGTAACTGTGGTAATTTATATACATCATCTTTAATGCACTCAACATCTTTATTATATACTAGTGCTTTAACCCATTAATGTGCAAGAGTCTAGCCTTGATGAGCAAAATTGTCTTGCGTTAGACAGAGTAAAATAACAAAGTAGGGTGCACAATGGGTTAACAAGAGACCTTGGCAGATAGTTTTGTCCAACCCATTAAGGTGCAAGAGTCTCCCCTTGATGAGTAAAATCATCTGGCGTTAGAGTAAAATAACAAAGTACTGTATGGTGCATCAGGGCGCATTGCACCTTAATGTGTTGAGTCCAGAATTATAAGACCCAGTCTACATGACACAGGACAAGCTGGAATGCCCCAACTGCACCCTACTTTGTTACTTTTCTCTGTCTAATCCCAAACAATGTTGCTCATCAAAGGAAGGGCCTTGTGCAATAATAGTAAAGGGCTTATTCTTCAACTGGTTGATTTTCTAGCTGCATTCACAGTAACATTACAGTACATAGCCATATTGGTTGATACACCTAATTGCAAAAGAATATTGTTAAACAGCACTGTTCCAACCAATCAAAAGTATTGTTCTGATTGAAGATGCCACACCAATCATCCTTTTGCCAAAGTTAATGAGTAGTAAGGCATTGGCGAGCTACTGAAAATTTGTTTGGTAAGTGTTTGGTTGCATGATATTCAATACAGTATGCCATCTGAAAATGCAGAAAGTCAAGAACACAAGGCTCGAAGATACGAAAATTTCCAGGGGAGAATTTCCCTTGATGCCCCCCATCCACTGATGAATTCTTAAAAAAGCACTGTGGGATACATTATAGACTACATGTTTGTAGTTAATGTTGATAACTACAGGCCCATCTTTTGAAATTAGCCCCCCTCCCACATTTCGCCCACCTGCCAGCGTCTATGACGAAGGGTAGATACATTGTAGCATTGTGAAATTTAGAATATTTTTTTCCCTTAGGATGATGATTAGATCAATCGATGCCATCATCGAAGATACGTTTGCCCCAAAACTAATTGGAGGGGGGCATGTTGGTGACATTGTGCCATTATATCTGGCTGCGGAAGGATAGGTGGTGCTGAAGCTGAACTCTGGAATGCCTGTGTTACAAACAGTATTGACTGTATTGTTAATTGCTTGTTATTATATATTTAATATTGAGTATGCTAGCAACCTTAAGAATGTATTCCTGGGTGATTATCTAGTATGCAATTGACATGCAGTATTAGTAATACCGTAATGGATGTAAGTTTTTGTATACCGTTAACCAGCATAAATAATTATAGATATTATAATCCTTGACCTTGTACCTATGACCAAAGTGTTATGTTTATTAAAATTTTCTTCCTTTATTTGTTGCAGTTTTACTATTTTTGCCTCCAAAATAAGAGCAAAATTAGAGTAATTTTCACACTCATAAGGAATAAAATTTACTCCCCCTTTGGTATATTTTTGACTCCCAAATGAGAATAAAATTTTAAATTAGAGTACTTTTCACCCCCATAAGGAATAAAATTTACTCCACCCTTGGTATATTTTTGACTCCAAAATGAGAGTAAAATTCTAAATTAGAGTAATTTTCACCCCCATAAGGAATAAAATTTACTCCACCCTTGGTATATTTTTGACTCCAAAATGAGAGTAAAATTCTAAATTAGAGTAGTTTTCACCCCCATAAGGAATAAAATTTACTCCAGTTTTGGTATATTTTTTACTCCAAAATGAGAATAAAATTAAATCAGAGTATTTTCAACCCCCCATAGGAATAAAATTTACTCCACTTTTGGGTTATTTTTTACTCCAAAATGAGCGTGAAGTTTTAAACTAGAGTATTTTTTACTCCTGCAAAGGTAAATATTACTCCATTAGTGAGGTAGAAAGTACTCTAAAAATGGAGTTAAAATGATGGAGTAAAATATACTCCCAAAACAGTGTCAACTGGTACCTTTTTTTTTTACTCCTTTTTTGGAGTAGTATCAACTCCTTAAAATTAACAGTGCAACTGGGGTGATATTTTTGCAGACTCATAACAAGCGGAGTAAAAAAGTGCTTAACGAAGAATTTTTCGTATGCATTGAAAATAAGGAAACGGAAAAAGCCCTACTGAAGAAATTAAATAAAGGTAAATATCTAGATATAAAACTGGATAATATTACTTTTAAAGTTTATTAATATGTCATTAAATATATATGCCTAGAAAAGCAAAAGTAGATGTTGCACCCGAGTTAGATGACCAATTAGAAAAACTAGTTAATCAGGTGGAAGAGCCGACTGAGACAGTGGAAGTGCAAGACAGTAAAAGAGAAGAGCTGGTAAAAGCAAGTGAGGACGGATACATCAGTGAAAAGGTAACCGCTCTGAAAAAAGCTACTGAAAAAAACATTGACAAACTCTATAATGTATACTTAGCCAAAAGAAAAAACGACTCAGACGCATTTCTTACGGATTTAGTTATCAGCTAGTTTTCAAGTTTGTTAGGAGGGTTAAACGTCATTGGTAGTCCTGAAAATCTTACAGACGGATTAAAGACAAATTTCATACTTATAAGAGAGATATAGAAAATATTATATCAGTAGTTAGTCCATGTATTTCTCTTATCGGTTTGATCAGTGGAGCTGTTACTACTGGAAAGCATATTTATAATCATAAAACCAAAGTTAGTGAAGATGATCAAACGGAGCAGGTTATCGTTACTCCTCAAGCAGAATAAAGGCTGTTTTAAAATCAGCTGTACTATACATAGGACAACTGTAAAAATGGCTTAGCAAATTTTTTGCAACTGATGAAAATTATTTTTTTGCTACTGATGAAAATATTTTTTGCTGCTGATGAAAATTATTTTTGCTACTGATGAAAATTATTTTTGATGATATTAGCTAACGAGTTGTGTCGCCACTGAAAAAGTTAGGCCGGTTGCAATTCCAATCAGTGGCGTAGCCAGAACTGTGAAAGGGGGGGAGCCGAAACGAAAATAAATTTTTAGGGGGTCCTGGGGCATGCTCCCCCAGGAAATTTTGAAACTTTGAAACTCGAGAGTCGCTGAAATGCCATTTCCTGGCTTTTGGAGGAAGATTTTACAGACTCTAAAGGTTAAAAAACGTTCCCACAGCTCCCCCCCCTGGCTACGCCACTGATTCCAATAGTAGTGTGGAGAATAATGGTACTAAGCGTATCTTGATTGGGGTACTTTTTCCGAATTTATTCGGAAAAAAGATACCAGGCGAGATGCGCTAATACCGCTATTCTCTATACTACTAACTGCGTTGTACATCTGGTACTATGGTTACGTTACAAAAAGACAGTAAACGCGTGCACTGTTCATCTCGTAGAGTGGTTGGTGTAACACGGACAGAAACTGCATTGTCCATCTTGTACTGTAGATGATGTAGCAAGAACAGCAACTGCGTTGTCTATCTAGTAGTGTGATTGGTGTAATAAGGACAGGAACTGCGTTGTCCAGCTCGTAGTGTGGTTGGTATAGCAAAAACAGCAACTGCGTTGTCCATCTCGTACTAGTAATAAGAACAGCAATGACAAAATACGTTAAAAATTTTAGCCTTGTTGGCAAAACGTTGGCCAGACGGCATTTTCAAGTCAGCAACATCGTAACTGTTTTGTGGAACATACAACTTAAGCAAACCAAAATATCTCTGTTTCCGCCCAGGATCGAACCCGGGACCTTACACGTGTTAGGCGTACGTGATAACCACTACTACTACACTAGGATAGAATAAATATAAAATCGCCTTTTTAGGTCTGAGATATATAGGGTCAGGATTTTGAGTTCACGGTGGCACATCCCTACCCAAAAATTGCCAGAGTACCCCCACCCCACCCCACCCCACTCATGGCCGTTCGCTTGAAAGTTTTGTTCAAATACACCATCGTGGATACTGAAAGTGCATCGTTCGAGCGTATTTACAGTGCAATTGAATGAAAAGGTTTTAGCCCCATCAGAGATTTGAACTCTGGACCCCCGGTTTACAAGACCAGTGCCCTAACCCCTGTGCTAATGAGGCTTTAATTTTTTGTACATTTCATAAATTAACAACGAAATATTATATTTAATTCGTTTACCGTTGGCTTTTACTCATTACCAGAAATTTGGGTCATTTGTGCGGCTGCTCTTGGTCAGCGGCTATATTCGCCTAATAATATAATTATGTATTCTAGAATTTCTAATGAGTGTGATTCTACTGTATTCTAGTGTTTCTCATTAATGATTCAGGTCATTGAGTTCTTTAGAATTTGCCTAAATCGGGCATGTTTGTACATATAAACAACCTGTAAACGACGATAAGGACTGTGAAATCAAGCAAGTTCAAACGCTTTTGGAAGTACTATGCTAGAGACAAATGAGGACCTTTATGTGCTCTCGAAGTAGACTGACTCATGCCGAATGCAACGCGAGTCGGGCACTTCGCATCGCCCGTAACATTGTTGGTCAATTTTGCCAATTTCTAGAACCTCTTTGCAAAGATTACTATGGCTAACACAATGGATAGTGGCGCTTTCTGTGCAAAAATAAGACGAGCTAGGGAAGTACTTTGTCTTGGAAGTACGAAAATGTTTTCTAAATATAACTGTTCCTTAGTCCATGCTGAAGTCAAATGGAGTTGGGCAAAGAAGAACTATGTCACCGTTTAAGCAAAATTTGAATTATTATGCGCTCTCCTTATCATTTACTGTTGAGAATCTCCATTATTATGGTCCTTAATACGTACGCGCGCCACCATCTTGTCCCAAATTTCTGGTAATTTTTTTCTGGTCTTAAGATTGAACACTAAATCAAAATTATCGTTGAAATTATTGCAAATAACCTCATGTCCTTTTAGAGGGGTCGAGAGTTCAAATCTCTCATGGGACTTTTAAGAAAACCCATCTCAGCATAGCAGCAATAATCATCGTTCAGGTTTTAATTCTGATGTTGGGCAAAACTCCTTAAAAGATGCGTTACATTTTTCAAGAATATGTTTTCAACTATCGTAAAAGCATTTTAATAATATATTCTTTCTCGTGCATCGTAAATATTTGCAGGGAGAAATACCGGCCATGTAGTACTGGCAAACTTAAGATATTATGTAAAACGTTACGAAAATTCAAAATATTGCAGTAAATTGAATTAATATTTTTAAAGTATAGGGAAACGACACTAATCATCAACTTCGTTTACCTGCATGTATGTCTAATGTGAACATCAAAGATTATATTTAAAATCCTATAGCTGATCTTGTGGACATACTATAAATGTTTCGTGTCATTTTCATCATGTCGGCAAATTTCGTTCTACTTTTGAAAGTATGTTCCTGTTCCGATTAAGATTTTGTTTAACCGCAAATACGCGTAATCTAGAAATCTACTGAGATTGTACACTTTAATGTGGGAAAAACTGCTAATAATTTCTTCCCTGGAAAGAATCTGTTCCGGTTTAAGTTATACAACTCGTGGAAGAAACGATAACCTTATCAGATTTTTGAACTCGGAATCCCTGGTTTATTAGACCAGTGCTCTAACCCCTGAGCTAACGTTTTTGAATTTCACAAAATAACAATATATTATTATACTTAATTCGTTTACCGTTGCCTTTTACTTTTCCTGGTTAACTTACGATTGAACACAATTCTTTAAGGACTAAATCAAAACTCTTGTTAGAATTGTCGCAAATAACCTCATGCACTTTTAGCCCAGTGGCTAGGGCGTCTATTGGAATAAATACAGTACTCCAGTTTCCTCCTGTAATAACACTGGGCCAATGAGGGATGGCCCTTACTGGACCTCTAGGGATAACAGTTTAGTATAAGAGATAGAGTTATCCAGTTTAAATACAAGTTAGTTTAGTTTAGTTTAGTTTAGTTTAGTTTAGTTTAGTTTAGTTTAGTTTAGTTTAGTTTAGTTTAGTTTAGTTTAGTTTAGTTTAGTTTAGTTTAGTTTAGTTTAGTTTAGTTTAGTTTAGTTTAGTTTAGTTTAGTTTAGTTTAGTTTAGTTTAGTTTAGTTTAGTTTAGTTTAGTTTAGTTTAGTTTAGTTTAGTTTAGTTTAGTTTAGTTTGGTTTGGTTTGGTTTGGTTTGGTTTGGTTTGGTTTGGTTTGGTTTGGTTTGGTTTGGTTTGGTTTGGTTTGGTTTGGTTTGGTTTGGTTTGGTTTGGTTTGGTTTGGTTTGGTTTGGTTTGGTTTGGTTTGGTTTGGTTTGGTTTGGTTTGGTTTGGTTTGGTTTGGTTTGGTTTGGTTTGGTTTGGTTTGGTTTGGTTTGGTTTGGTTTGGTTTGGTTTGGTTTGGTTTGGTTTGGTTTGGTTTGGTTTGGTTTGGTTTGGTTTGGTTTAGTTTAGTTTAGTTTAGTTTAGTTTAGTTTAGTTTAGTTCAGTTCAGTTCAGTTCAGTTTAGTTTAGTTATCTCTGATTATAGTTTTAGAATTATTATAAATATAGTTTTAGAAATATAGAACTATTAATTTTATTACATTGGTTTTGAAACATCCATATATACGTTGATTTTCAAACATCCATGTCTAAAAGCCATTACAAATTTAAACTTGTAAAATATCGCTTTGGATACCTCGGCATATAAATAGAATATTAATTTTTTACAATCGGAGGGTCTTAAACCCAATTTGGCCTTTGATATTTAACTTTGAAATTAACGTTTGTTTTGCTGTATTTTACTGAGAAAGACACTGGAGCTCCCTTCGTTATAGACGTGATACACGTGATACAATTAAGTTTTTCATATCAGATCTAGGATTGGTTTGTTTGTTTCTGCTATAGATTTTTATTAAAATAAAAATAAAATAAAAGAATGACCGAGCTTTCGAACTAAGCGTTTAACGTCAGGCCAGAAAGGACTAAGATAGTAAAAACCCGGAGCTTTTATAAGTACTGTACAAATAAAAATTTATAGCTAAAGGATAAAGGATAAAGGACTGGGGGACTAATCATCTTTACTCGCAGGCAGCGGCTGAATTGCGAAGGACGCAGATCAACGTGGCGGTGTCGAGGCATATATCGAAGGCGCTCCAGGCAGCCGCCATTCGACACAGCTGTTCACTACGGATCACAGATAAGATTCTAGGTGTTGATTTTATGGAGGAAGGAAAACCGAAGAACCCGGCGAAAAACCTTCGAAGCACAGGAGAGATCAACTACAACTCTACTCACATGGACAACGGGGTGATTCCCAAGCCGTCACCCATCCAAGTCCCAATTAGGCTACATCCAAGTATTAACTTTTTGGTGAGAGGCAGTGCTTCCCTGGCAGAAACAAACTGTGTTGTACAGTTTTACATATTTCCTATTTCTTGTATTATTTTTATTATTTCGACTAATTTAAACCTTTATTTTTAGTTTAAAACATGCAGGTGCTCAACACTTCCCCACGCATGTATAGTGTCCTCCTTCTCCGCTTTTTTGAAGAAATATAAATCTGTATTTTAAACGACGTTTTGCACCCTACTGTTACGTATATAAGACATAAAAAAGTTCAGCTTTGAATGTATTTAATTAAACAACCGTTTGACATAATATATAAATGGTTGTCAAATTTTAAAAAGATAGATAGTAGACAGTAATTCCCGTATTCTTGTTAACAACAACATCGTAAGAAGCTAGTTTATGCTTAATTGCGTCACACTCGCATGGCACAAGCAAATCAGTTATATCTAATTAAATGAAATTGCAGTAATTTTAAAATATGATACAAATGTTTGCTTGGTTATAGCCGGTCTTCTTGTTTTGTGTTGAACATAATTGAAAATATAGGTGATTGAAGGTTTTATAGCTCAGGCATAAGTTTCCTCTTTTTGTTATTCAATTGTTAGAATATAATTACAACGCATTTCTATAAAACTTTTAAAGCTTAACATGGTTGTTTAACTCATTCCTGTCCGGGGGCTTCCCCAGAGGTGAATAAAATCGTCTGGCGTTAGCCAGAATAAAATACTAAAGACCGATTCGGACAAGAAAGAGTTAAAGAGATAGTTTATAACCACGTTTCGTTAAGACATACAATGTCACTGTCCTCGGAATATGCCAAATCGTGAAAGTTGTGAATGTTACTGGTAACTTTCATGCCTTGCTTGTGTTGGCTTTTCAAATTCCGAGCGTTTAATAGAAGACATTTTAACGGTGTTTTGTTGGAGATTTTCCCACGGGGTTGGTACAGTTGACATGAAGATAGGTCCGGGATTAGTTTCTATATCTACAGCCAACTTGGTTAAAATGTTAGCAAACATTACACGTTTTAAAAGGCGAACTCCAAGAATTGCAACAGTCGAATAATTTAACGGTCGCAATTTACCCGTTACATGGCTATTGTAAAAACGGCGTCGTAAATTAAATGTTGAGATTTCTCAGGACAAACGGAGCAGTACACTTGATTTATGGAAACTTTTATGATCGAGTATGTCTCCCCAAACCAGGTTTTAAGTAAATAAGTAGGCATAATTAGCTGTGGGAGCTCGAAAGAACCGAACCAGCTGCCATTATTGCGCAAGCACGTGTTAATTAGGGCATTCAGATATTTCATATGTTTTAAAAACATTTTTTTAGAATACAGAACCAACCAAATGTTGCTCTACAAAGAATATTATTTCGGCAGTTTCACGAAATAACTTGATTTCTATGGTAAGCTATAGAAAGTAATTCAAATAAATCTTCCCGAAAAATCAACAAGGAGTTTGTAAGATAAAATATACATACTTTTAACCCTGTGTTTCACAAATATGATGTACTCCAAGCTGTGATTTTTTAAATTGTTGAACGCAATTTAGGCAACATTTGAATGAAAAGGTTTAGCCCCATCAGAGATTTGAACTGTGGACCCCTTGGTTACAAGACCAGTGCTCTAACCTCTGAGCTAATGAGGCTTTAACATATTTGCATTTCACAAAATAGCAACTTATTATATTTAATTCGTTTACCATTGCCTTTTACTTTTTCTTGTTAACTTATGATTGTATACAATTCATTAAACACTAAATCAAAATTTTCGTTGAAATGATTGCAATAACCTCATGCCCTTTTTGCTCAGTGACAAGAGCACTGGGCACTGGTCTCGTAAACTAGGGGTCGAGAGTTCAAATCTCTCACCAGAAAAGAACAGCAGAAATTATCGTGCAGAATTAAAACTAAAAAATGTTGAACAAAAATTCTCAAAACATGCATTACGTTTTTCAAGAATATGTTTTCAAATCTCGTGAAACTATTTTAAGAATATATTCTTTTTCACGATTCCTAAATATTTGGAGGGAGAAATACCGGCCCGTTAGTTCTGGCAAACTTAAGATTTTGAAACGTAACGAAAAATTAAAATATTGCAGTAAATTGCTTCATTAACTGTATCTAATGTGAACAACAAAGATTATATTTAAAATCCTATCCTATTTTGTGGACACATTTAAAATATTTGGTTCGCAAAATAAGAATAATTTTCATCATGTCGACAAATTTCGTTCTTTCCAGTTAATATTTGGTTTAACCGCAAATATGGGCGTAATGCATGAGAAATGTTTTGAGAGTGTGAACTTTAATGTGAGAAAAACTGCTAATTATTTCTTCCCCTCACATAGCCTGTTGCGGTTTAAGTTATACAACTCGTGGAAAAAAATGACAGCCTCATCAGCGATTTGAACTCTGGACCCCTGGTTTACTAGACCAGTGCTCTAACCCCTGAGCTAATGAGGCAGCTCTCTCTTTTCGAACTATGTCACATTATTTTTTGTGGCGATCAATATATTTATTAAAGCATTCAGATATTTCACATGTTTTTAAAACACTTTTTTAGAATACAGAACCAACCAAATGTTGCTCTACAAAGAATATTATTTCAACAGTTTCACGAAATAACTTGATTTCTATCCCGAGCTATAGAAAGTAATTTAAATAAATCTTCCCGAAAAATCAACGATGAGTTTGTAAAATAAAATATGCATTCTTTTTTTAACCCTGTGTTTCAAATATGATGTACTCCAAGTTGTGATTTTTTAAATTGTTGAACGCAATTTATGCAACATTTGAATGAAAATGTTTAGCCCCATCAGAGATTTTAACTCTGGACCCCTGGTTTACAAGACCAGTGCTCTAACCCCTGAGCTAATGAGGCAGGCTCTCTCTTCCCGAACTATGTCACGTTATTTTTTTGTGGCGATCAATATATTTATTAAAGCATTCAGATATTTCATATGTTTTTAAAACACTTTTTTAGAATACAGAACCAACCAAATGTTGCTCTACAAAGAATATTATTTCAACAGTTTCACGAAATAACTTGATTTCTATCCCGAGCTATAGAAAGTAATTTAAATAAATCTTCCCGAAAAATCAACGATGAGTTTGTAAAATAAAATATGCATTCTTTTAACCCTGTGTTTCAAATGTGATGTACTCCATGTTGTGATTTATTAAATTGTTGAACGAAATTTATGCAACATTTGAATGAAAATGTTTAGCCCCATCAGAGATTTGAACTCTGGACCCCTGGTTTACAAGACCAGTGCTCTAACCCCTGAGCTAATGAGGCTTTAATGTATTTGCATTTCACAAAATAGCAACTTAATATTATATTTAATTCGTTCACCATTGCCTTTTCCTTTTTCCTGTTAACTTATGATTGAATACAATTCATTAAAGACTAAATTAAAATTTTCGTTGAAATGATTGCAAATGATCTCATGCCCTCTTAGCTCAGTGGCAAGAGCCCTGGTCTCGTAAACCAGGGGTCGAGAGTTCAAATCTCTCATGGGGATTTTTTGAAAAAAAATATCTCATCATATTCAATGAGTTTAATTTACTACCAGTAAATTACAGCAGCAATTATCGTGCAGAATTAAAACTAAAAAATGTTAAACACAACTTCTCAAAACATGCATTACATTTTTCAAGAATATTTTTTTAAATCTCGTGAAACTATTTTAAGAATATATTCTTTTTCATGATTCCTAAATATTAGTAGGGAGAAATACCGGCCAGCTAGTTCTGGCAAACTTAAGATGTTAAAACGTAACGAAAAATCAAAATATTGCAGTAAATTGAATTAATATCTCTAAGTAGATAAACGACACTATTCATCAACTTCATTAACTGTATCTAATGTGAACAACAAAGATTATATTTAAAATTCTATCCTATTTTGTGGACATATTTAAAATTTTTGGTTTGCAATATAAGAGTCATTTTCATCATGTCGACAAATTTCGTTCTTTCCAGTTAATATTTGGTTTAACCGCAAATATGGGCGTAATCCATGAGAAATGTTTTGATAATGTGAACTTTAATGTGAGAAAAACTGCTAATTATTTCTTCCCCTCACATAGCCTGTTGCGGTTTAAGTTATACAACTCGTGGAAAAAAATGACAGCCTCATCAGCGATTTGAACTCTGGACCCCTGGTTTACTAGACCAGTGCTCTAACCCCTGAGCTAATGAGGCAGCTCTCTCTTTTCGAACTATGTCACATTATTTTTTGTGGCGATCAATATATTTATTAAAGCATTCAGATATTTCACATGTTTTTAAAACACTTTTTTAGAATACAGAACCAACCAAATGTTGCTCTACAAAGAATATTATTTCAACAGTTTCACGAAATAACTTGATTTCTATCCCGAGCTATAGAAAGTAATTTAAATAAATCTTCCCGAAAAATCAACGATGAGTTTGTAAAATAAAATATGCATTCTTTTTTTAACCCTGTGTTTCAAATATGATGTACTCCAAGTTGTGATTTTTTAAATTGTTGAACGCAATTTATGCAACATTTGAATGAAAATGTTTAGCCCCATCAGAGATTTTAACTCTGGACCCCTGGTTTACAAGACCAGTGCTCTAACCCCTGAGCTAATGAGGCAGGCTCTCTCTTCCCGAACTATGTCACGTTATTTTTTTGTGGCGATCAATATATTTATTAAAGCATTCAGATATTTCATATGTTTTTAAAACACTTTTTTAGAATACAGAACCAACCAAATGTTGCTCTACAAAGAATATTATTTCAACAGTTTCACGAAATAACTTGATTTCTATCCCGAGCTATAGAAAGTAATTTAAATAAATCTTCCCGAAAAATCAACGATGAGTTTGTAAAATAAAATATGCATTCTTTTTTTAACCCTGTGTTTCAAATATGATGTACTCCATGTTGTGATTTTTTAAATTGTTGAACGCAATTTATGCAACATTTGAATGAAAATGTTTAGCCCCATCAGAGATTTTAACTCTGGACCCCTGGTTTACAAGACCAGTGCTCTAACCCCTGAGCTAATGAGGCAGGCTCTCTCTTCCCGAACTATGTCACGTTATTTTTTTGTGGCGATCAATATATTTATTAAAGCATTCAGATATTTCATATGTTTTTAAAACACTTTTTTAGAATACAGAACCAACCAAATGTTGCTCTACAAAGAATATTATTTCAACAGTTTCACGAAATAACTTGATTTCTATCCCGAGCTATAGAAAGTAATTTAAATAAATCTTCCCGAAAAATCAACGATGAGTTTGTAAAATAAAATATGCATTCTTTTTTTAACCCTGTGTTTCAAATATGATGTACTCCATGTTGTGATTTATTAAATTGTTGAACGAAATTTATGCAACATTTGAATGAAAATGTTTAGCCCCATCAGAGATTTTAACTCTGAACCCCTGGTTTACAAGACCAGTGCTCTAACCCCTGAGCTAATGAGGCTGTAACGTATTTGCATTGCACAAAATAGCAACTTAATATTATATTTAATTCGTTTACCATTGCCTTTTCCTTTTTCCTGTTAACTTATGATTGAATACAATTCACTAAAAACTAAATCAAAATTTTCGTTGAAATGATTGCAAATAACCTCATGCCCTTTTATAGGTATATCAGCATATTCAATGAATTTAGTTTACTGCCAGAAAAGAATAGCAGAAATTATCGTGCAGAATTAAAACTAAAAAATGTTGAACACAACTTCTCAAAACATGCATTACATTTTTCAAAATTATGGTATCAAATCTCTAAAACAAAAAAATCTAACATGAAGGATCCTCTACAACTCCAACAGTAGCAGCAGCTTCCAACTTAAGCGACAAACGATATTGAATCTAATCCTGGGCCAAAAATCAAAAGAGCTCGTAAATTTCCATGTAAAGAATGTGAAAGAAGTGTAAAGAACAACCAGGACGCCATGTTGTGTACTGACTGTGAGCAATGAAGACGTTAACTAGAACCTGAAAACGTTAAATCGATATGTTTGAACGTCAATGATTCTAATAATACGAGATTTCTCGTAAAGAAACAGATTTTATTTCCTCGTTATCACATGGATATGTATGAAAATAGACAAATCAATCGATTACCGAACGAGAATTTATCGGACTTTTGCCAGCGACACTGCCTAAAAGCAAACCAAATTACTGATCAGCAAAGACGTGTTACTGAAATGTTTGTTTTTCCTGATAGTGAAAATAAGGTCATGATCGTTGGATCCAAGGCGTAAGACTACACTCGTAGCATATCGGTCCTGATTGCTAGCTCGGATAACATCGATTAAAGTGCTCGATTTGTCTGTGGTCTCATTCTCATCCAGCGACTTGTCTAACTCTTTAAGGAGGTGTTCGCCTGGATCATTTTGGTCGTTGACCGATGTATGATGCTCGGTGAGCAATTTGACTGCACCTTGTTTGCAGTAACATTCCATTTGACCCATATTCTGATTAATATTCATCAGTGTCTCATTAATATTAGTTTGGTCATCATGGCTTTCTTCCTCACTGTTTTGTTCATCTTCATTGACATTGACATTGTTTAGCGGTCGACCATGCTTGTCGTTATCGTCACTTTCCATGCTGGAAATCTTGTCTCCCGAAAAACAAAATCGCCCTAACTGTTATCAATACTTACAGATACGTTATTTTCTCAAGTCTTTGAGATTTGGTGTCGGCCGATGGATTGTATTTCAGTTGGATTTTACGGTCTTTGCATCTTGGGGAAAAACTCACCTTGTCAGCTATCTTGGCAATGCACGCGCGCGCATCTCATGTGAATCCGTAGTGACGTAGGCTGATGACAAGATATAATTAAGTTTACCCTGCTTAGTTTTCGACAAAAAATTATTAAAAAATTAGATATTTCAGCCTAAACCAAATGTTGCTCTTGCACAACATTATGTGAAAAAGGTTTCGCCGAGATTTGAACTCGGATTCTTGGATTCAAAGCCCAAAGTGCTAACCATTACACCACGAAACCTTTTATACACGCCATTCCTGGAGAAAAATGTCATTACACTATTCATCTAGATGTGCACCCTTCCTTATAAGGACAGTACTTGACAAAAAAGATGGAATTGTGCTATCAGCACTGGCGTTGTTCTTTCTTTTACCTGAAGGGTTTTTGTATTTTTTGCTTTGAAATGATTAGGAGTTTCGCCTAAGTCAGGTTGGCCAAGTGGCCGAAGGCGCCAGACTTAAGCCATTCCAAAGCTTTCTGGTCCACGTTTGGGGGCGTGGGTTCGAACTCCACACCTGACACTTTTTGCTTTCCTAAAATTTGTACAATTTTATGCCAGCAATTATCAATATGAAAATTATTTAAACCTATAAATGTTTAAAATTAAACGTGAACGTTGATGGTGTGATGGTCATGCAGCATTTCAGCTTACCAAGAAGGTAAGATCTTGGTTCGATTCCCGGTCTACGCGGAATTATATATGTATATATATAACTATATATCCACCCAAAGAAAGACGCGAATTTTCAGGTGCACTTTCTAACATCATTTTTTATAAAAGTATTTGTGCAAGACTGCAATAAACGTCGTTTAACAATTTCGCATTATTAAAGTTCACCCTGGTTAGTTTTCGACAACAAATTCTTAAAATATTAGATATTTCAGCCTAAACCAAAAGTTGCTCTTACAGTAGATTGTGTGAAAAATAGTTTCGCCGAGATTTGAACTCGGATTCTTGGATTCAAAGTCCAAAGTGCTAACCATTACACCACGAGACCTTTCATACACGCCTTTCCTGGAGAGAAATGTCATTACACTATTCGTCTAGATGCATGTGCACCCTTCCTTATAAGGACAAAACTAGACAAAAATGATTGAATTGTGCTACCAGTATTGGCCTTGTTCTTTCTTTACGTTAAGGTTTTGTATTTTTTGCTTCGAAATGGTTAAAAGCTTCTCCTTAAAACCTTCGATCCCAGCCGGCAACATTCACCAATCACAGGTGTATAGCAAAATTGGAGGAGTCCATATGTCCCAAATTTTCTGACGTTATGGTTTTCTGTTGTTTACACTGAGTTATACTAAATTTTACTTAACAGGTTGTAAAACAAAAAGTGTCGCTAAGCGAACAACAATGAACATTATATGAACAACAATGTTATATTGGCGTCTCCTCGACAGGGAATCGTACCCCGGTCTTTCCGCCTGACATGCTGAGATACTGACCACTATACTATCGAGTATCGGGTTAACGTCACCGGCACCTTTTATCGATCACCAGACCATTTTTCTTCATCTTACCAAAGTGAATGATTAGAAAATTGTACAGTACTTTATAATTCGAATTATATAAAGCGTCAGATAACAAACTCGTCGATCACAATGCAAATTGGAAGGAACTGTTGACGAAGAAAATTGCTGTTTCATTTCTGCATTTTAATCCCCCCAAATAAGAGCATTAAGATGACCCACGTTCAAAATTGCCATGCTACAGCGCCAGATCATGTATATTTATCCAATTATCGGCTAGGTTTCTGTATGATGACCACTTCATGCACCAGCGGTTTCGCATATGTTTCCGTGGTGTAGTGGTTATCACATACGCTTTACACGCGTAAGATCCCCGGTTCAATCCCGGGCGGGAACAGTCGAAAAAAGGTAAAAGTTACCTGTTGCATTCCTTTTGAAAATTTCCAGTTACGCTCCATTCGGTGCACGAGAGCGGGGGTTGTTCAGTAAATTCTACGCCTTTCTTGTATTGAACTTTACTTTTAAACAAGACACCATAGCGCATGGACTTGGTAAGAAACCCGTACATCAAACAGTTTCTGTAGTGTAGTGGTTATCGCGTACGCCTAACACGCGTAAGGTCCTCGGTTTGATCCCGGTTGGAAACACAGATATTTTGGTTTGCTTCAGTTGTATGTTCCAAAAAACAGTTATCGATGTGATTGACTTGACAATGCCGTCTGGTCAACGTTTTGCAAAAAAGGCTAACATTTTTAACGTAGTTTTGTCATGGCTGTTCTTATTACTAGTACACCAACCACAGAAGTCCTTGCTACACCAACCACACTTCCATATCGACAACGCAGTTGCTGTTCTTGCTATAGTAACCTTTGGGCGTTTGTGCTGGTTGTACTGGTTTGTTGGCCGAGTCCAGGACTGAGAATTGTAGTGTTTATTGTCATGTTGATTCCCTCGACTCTTAAATTGCTTTGTCTTGGAGGTATTCACTAAGTTTTGGCTAATTTTATTTGTCTCCTTTGCCTCCTTCAATTGCTGCACCAAATCAGCACCAAACAGTAGTGGACTGTTTGGGATATCCGCCGAGCATATTGAAGAATACTCCTGTCTTAAGGCAGGTCGTATTTGTTCTCGCCTTAGCTTGGATATTATATTATTCATGTGACCAAGCATAAGTATCGAATCTACCGAACGAGTAGCCAGGTTCCTGTTGCTCTCATCCGTTGTTTTGAGAAGCAGTTCTTTGGCTGTTTGCAATATGGCGAACGCGACCTTCTGAGATGTTTCTTGTAAATTCGACAGCTGTAGATCTGTTTTTCTTTTCGAAGATGAAAGTTGTTTCCAAATTTCAGGGTTTACTTTAACAGATGTCATGTCTGAGCAATTCTCTGGCCTGTTGTATCGCTCGGTGAGTGTTTTAATTCTCTCTGGAGGCAAATGTTTTCCCCAGCGTTTGTTCGCAATCTCTGCCAACTGCTTTTGGACCGGTGGTCCAGTGGTCTCATTCTGATCCAGCGACTTGTCTATCTCTTTAAGGAGTTGTTCGTCTGGACCATTTTGGTCGTTGACCGATGTATGATGCTCGGTGAGCAATTTAACATCACTGTCATCGTCGCTACTAGCGTGGAGACCAATCTCGCCGTCATCTTCCATACGTGGCCTTTTATGACCTGTGGTTTTTTATCGGGATTCGTTGTCGTCGTTTGAGCGGGAAAGATGACGTTTCCTGCTCGGGGGGCAGTCATCATCGCAGCTTGGCAGTTGACTGCCCATATTGTGATTAATATTCATCAGTGTCTTTATTTTATAAGTTGTTTTGTTTGTTGTTGCTTTTTTTGTAAGAAGCGAAGCTAAATAAATAAATAAATAAATAAATAAATAAATAAATAAATAAATAAATAAATAAATAAGTATTAGTGTGGTCATCATGGCTTTCTTCCTCACTCTTTTGTTCATCTTCATTGACATTGACATTGTTTAGCGGTCGACCATGCTTGTCGCTATCGTCGCTTTCCATGCTGGAAGTCTTGTCTCCCGAAAAACAAAATCGCCCTAACTGTTTTCAATACTTACAGATACGTTATTTTCTCAAGTCTTTGAGATTTGGTGTCGGCCGATGGATTGTATTTTTGTTGGATTTTCCGGTTTTTGCACCTTGGGAAAAAACTCACCTTGTCAGCTATCTTGGCAATGCACGCGCGCGCATCTCATGTGACTCCGTAGTGACGTAGGCTGATGACAAGATAGAATTAAAGTTTACCCTGCTTAGTTTTCGACAGAAAATTATTAAAAAACTAGAAGTTACTACCGCAAGTGAAGTGCTGCCTCAAAAGGGACAAAACCTTTAGCCTACTCCATAGGCAAATATCTGCAGTCCATGACCAATGTGACACCCTTCTTGCCCACTCCATCCAAGGTTACCCACACCACCCAAGATTGCTCACAACACTCAAGACTGTCCCCTCTACCCAAGATTACCCACACCACCCAAGATTGCCCACTCCACCCAAGATTTCCCACTCCACCTGAGATTGCCCACTCCACCCAAAATTGCCCACTCCACCCAAGATTACCCACTCCAACCAAGATGGTCCACTCCACCCGAGATTGCCTGCTCCACTCAAGATTGCCCGCTCCACCCAAGATTGCCCACTTCACCCAAGATTGCCCACTCCACCTAAGATTTCCCACTCCATCCAATTTTTTCTCACCTTTTCACCGTAAGAGCCCACAGAATTACCTGTGAAGAAGACTGGGAAGTCCAAAAATGTAAAATTGATTACAATAGCCAGAGTATTTACACATCTTTTCTATATTTTTTAATTATATAATTGAAAACTACAAGTTACTATAACTTATCGCTTGACTTGATATAACAATTAATATACAAATATTAAATAATCATGTCTCTTGCTCTAATGCTGTGGCAAAACTGCCAATGCAAGTGCTTAATATGTTTTGACAAATCTAGAGCTATAATAAAATTATAGAGCAATGTACCATTGAGCCCATCAGATTATTTTGCAGAATTTGTATAAGACAAAATACACACACGCAGATAGTATAGTAGCGTCTGATCCTGATCAGAATGCTGATCAGCACAAACACAATGAACCCAGTCAACCCACACTAATATTGGCAATATACACCTAAAGATAGAAGAAAATAAGTGTGAAATCTCCTACCAAAAAACACAGTTTGTTGTCAGTTGTAGAAATTGATATCTTACCTCGACAAGATAATCTCTCCTCCCTGAAATTGTATAAAAGGACAGTTGACAAAGTTGACAAGTGAACGAGAACACTGAACATTTGACAAGCACGTCGGCTTGACTCGTGGCATGGCCAGTTCAGAAATCTATCGCCGTCGTTGTGTTGACAAAATTCAAACGTACATACAATTTATCAGAGCAAATCCTTCTGGCGTATGTGATGATGTAAGTTGCAAGAAAGAAACGTTACGTCACATGACGTCATAAAACGGTCAACAACTCTTAAAATCGAGATTTCGTTGACCATACATAACTCGGCAAAGAGGTCTGGACATGAGACACAGGCAACCCATGTCAAGATTAGTGAGCTGCCTTCGGCAGCAATTAGATATTTCAGCCTAAACCAAAAGTTGCTCTTACACAACGTTATGTGAAAAAAGGTTTCGCCGAGATTTGAACTCGGATTCTTGGATTCAAAGTCCAAAATGCTAACCATTACACCACGAAACCTTTTCTACACGCCATTCCTGGAGAAAGATGTCATTACACTATTCATCTAGATGTGCAACACTTCCTTATAAGGACAGTACTTGACAAAAAAGAGGGAATTGTGCTATCATTACTGGCGTTGTTCTTTCTTTACCGGAAGGGTTTTGTATTTTTTGCTTTGAAATGATTAGGAGTTGCGCCTAAGCCAGGTTGGCCGAGTGTTCGAAGGCGCCAGACTTAAGCCATTCCAAAGCTTTCTGGTCCACGTTTGTGGGCGTGGGTTCGAACACCACAACTGACACTTTATGCTTCCCTAAAATTTGTACAATTTTATGCCAGCAATTATCAATATGAAAATTATTTAAACCTATAAATGTTTCAAATTAAACGTGAACGTTGATGGTGTGATGGTCATGTAGCATTTCAGCTATCCAAGAAGTAGACCTGGGTTCGATTCCCGGACTAGGCAGAATTTGTATATATATATATATATATGCATGTGTAATATATATCCACCCAAAGAAAGACGCGAATTTTCAGGGGCACTTTCTATAGCATTATTTTTTACAAAAGTATTTGTGCAAGACGACAGACAATAAACGTCGTTTAACAATTTCGCATAATTAAAGTTCACCCTGGTTTGTTTTCGACAAAAAATTCTTAAAAAATTAGATATTTCAGCCTAAACCAAAAGTTGCTCTTACAATAGATTATGTCAAAAAAGGTTTCGCCGAGATTTGAACTCGGATTCTTGGATTCAAAGTCCAAAGTGCTAACCATTACACCACGAGACCTTTCATACACGCCGTTCCTGGAAAGAAATGTCATTACACTATTCGTCTAGATGCATGTGCACCCTTCCTTATAAGGACAAAACTAAACAAAAATGATTGAATTGTGCTACCAGTATTGGTCTTGTTCTTTCTTTACGTTAAGGTTTTGTATTTTTTGCTTCGAAATGGTTAAAAGCTTCTCCTTAAAGCCTTCGATCCCAGCCGGCAACATCCACCAATCACAGATGTAAAGCAGAATTGGAGGAGTCCATAATGTCCCAAAACTTTCTGACGTTATGGTTTTCTGTTGTTTACACTGATTTATACAAAATTTTACTCAACAGGTGGTAAAACAAAAAGTGTCGCTAATGGTGAGTCAAACGTATATGAACAACTGTGTTATGTTGGCGTCTCCCCGACAGGGAATAGTACCCCGGTCTTTCCGCCTGACATGCTGAGATACTGACCACTATACCATCGAGTATCGGGTTCACGTCACCGGCACCTTTTATCGATCACCATACCATTTTTCTTCATCGTACAAAAGTGAATGTTTAGAAAATTGTACAGTACTTTATAATTCGAATTATATAAAGCGTCTGATAACAAACTCGTCGATCATAATACAAATTGGAAGGAACCGCTGATGAAGAAAATTGCTGTTTCATTTCTGCATTTTAATCCCCCCAAATAAGAGCATTAAGATGACCCACGTTCAAAATTGCCATGCTACAGTGCTAGATCATGTATATTTATCCAATTATCGACTAGGTTTCTGTATGATGACCACTTCATCCACCAGCGGTTTCGCATCTGTTTCCGTAGTGTAGCGGTTGTCACATACGCTTTACACGCGTAAGATCCCCGGTCAATCCCGGCCGGGAATAGTCGAAAAAAGATAAACGTTACCTGTTGCATACCTTTTGAAAATTTCCAGTTACGCACCATTCGGTGCACGAGAGCGAGGGTTGTTCAGTTAATTCCACGCATTTACTGTTTTAACTTCACTTTTAAACAAGACACCATAGCGCATGGACTTGGTAAGAAACCCGTAGATCAACCAATTTCTGTAGTGTAGTGGTTATCACGTACGCCTAACACGCGTTAGGTCCCCGGTTCGATCCCGGGCGGAAACACAGATATTTTGAAGTTTCAGACGTTCTCTGGTTTAAAATATTTATTATTTACGAGCTTTCGACTGCCAGTCTGCAGTCTTCAACGGGTGGATTGAAATGAATATTAGCAAATAACAGTGGTTTACAATTACACAAAACAAATACACTGACAAAAGACACAGTAACAGTTCCGCCTACGTGAAAAGATGAATAATTATTTACATTGATATGGTATATATAGAGATAGTTTTTAAGTGTTTTTAAGTAGAAACCGATATTGTTCTGGCAAGTGTTTTGCATTATTGTCTGCGTTTTTCGTACATGCAGTATGCCAAGATTCCAAAGTTGATCTGTGTCGATAACTGGCTGTGTCTATAATTTTTCCGTTAGGAAAATCAATCCGGTGATCATTTGCCCACGCATGATTGGAAATGTTAGATCCGCTTTTGCAGCTTTTCACGTTCCGTTCGTGTTCTTTTCTTCGTGTTTTAAACGCTCTTCCTGTCTCACCAATATAGCTCCACGTGCAATCAGTGCAATTTATCTGGTAAATCACGTTTGTCTGATCTTCTGACGATGGTCTGTCTTTGATGGAGGGGAACATTTGTTCAAGTGTGCGGAGAGGTTTTGTGGTAGTTCGGATGTCGTAGGGTTTCAGGAGTCGTTTGAGTGGTTCAGTTAGGCCTTTGATATAAGGAAGGACGGCATAGTTGTAGTTGCTCTTCGGTTCCACAACATCAAAAAACATGCGCACAAGCTCTTCAGGTGGTGGCGTTCTGTTCTGCCGCATAACACGGTTACTGTCCACTTGTTGAAGGAATTTCTTGGGGTATCCATTTGATATTAATGTGTTAGTTACATGTTTGTGTTCTTGTTGTTTCCCTTCGTTTGTATTCGGTAATGTTGCTGCTCTATGTAAAAGAGTTTGTGCCGTGCTAACTTTGTGTTGTTTGTCATGATGTGAGTTATAGTCTAAGTATCTGTCAGTGTGTGTGGGTTTACGGTATACATTAATAAAAAGAGACCCGTTATCACGTGTAATTAACGCGTCTAAAAATGAAAGTTTTCCATTAAGTTCATGTTCAATTGTAAAATTAATATGTGGGTCGATAGAATTAAGTAAATTAAAAAAGTTAGTCAGCGCATGTTTTTTGATGATGGCAAAGACATCATCTACATAACGAAACCATTTCTTAGGTTGTACAGTTGATTGGCTATGCGCAGAGTCCTCGATTTCCTCCATACAGAAGTTAGCCACAATAGGGCTGACGGGACTACCCATAGCACAACCATGGATTTGTTTGTAGGTCTTCTTATTAAAATTAAAATAACTATTAGTCAGCGTATAATGTAAAAGTCTGATAATGTCGTCAATTGATAATTTAGTTCTGTGTTGTAACGTTTCGTCTTTAGTGAGTTTGTTGCGTATGTGTTCACATGCTCTGTCAACAGGAATAGCCGTAAAAAGTGATACAACGTCAAATGACACCATAATTTCGTCATCGTCAATGTGAGTTTCGGTTAGTTTTTTTGCAAATTCAGTAGAGTTGTTAACAGAATAACCATTATCGTTTTGAAGAGGGGAAAGAAGGTTTGCAAGAAATTTAGAAGTGTTATAGAGAGCTGTGTTCCTACAAGTAACGATAGGACGGAGTGGATTGTTGGGTTTGTGGTGTTTGACGGATCCTCGTATGGCAGGTGGTATTGCGTCAGTAGAGTGCAGTTTCCTGTATGTTTTTTCGTCTAGTTTTTGTTCATTTTTCAGTTTAAGTAGTTGTGCGTTTAACTCACGTTCGATTATTTTATATGGAGGTTTAGATACTTCCTCGTAAGTTTGTCGATCATCTAGCAATTGATTCATTTTCCTCTCATAGTCGCTTGTGTCCATCACAACAAAACAGTTCCCTTTGTCAGCTTTCATCACCAAGCGAGATTTGTCTTTCCGTAGTTCATGCAATGCTTTCCGTTCGTTGGCTGATGTATTTTTGTGGCTTGGTAGTTGAGACCGTCGAAGGAGGTTTGCCGCTGATGTTCGGATGGCGTCTTTGGATTCATCAGGTAGAACAGTGATTGCAGCTTCGATCTCGGCCACGATATCTTTGTGAGGAATCTGAGATGGTGTTGGAGCGAACCTGGCTCCTTTCTCTAAAATGGCTTGTTCGTTGGCTGATAAGGGCTTGCTCGAGAGATTGATAACCCACTTCTGTGGCTCAGATGCTGTATAAGGTGCGCATTCGTTATTTAGGTTAGTTAGTTTCTTTTCATGTCTGGCCAAAATGCTGCTTTGGACGGATCTAGCTCTTTGTTGAAGGAATTGGGAGAGACGCAAGTAGGAATCATTAGATATACAGGATGACAGGTTCTTTCGGTTCTCGGCTATGATCCGGTTGGTTGAACGGATTTGTTCGTGACAGATGTTGATTCTTGCTCTCATGCAGTGGATGCTCGTGCGTTCCATAATTCTCTTAAAGATAGGTTGGTTACCGGGTGCTTTGAATCGCAGAAACTTGGGAAACCAACGATTTTCTAGTGCGCGGTGGGTGAAATTCAGATGGCGGTAGTGTGCTTCAAGTTTGTAGGTGGACTTCTAAATATAACACTTCTAAATTTCTTGCAAACCTTCTTTCCCCTCTTCAAAACGATAATGGTTATTCTGTTAACAACTCTACTGAATTTGCAAAAAAACTAACCGAAACTCACATTGACGATGACGAAATTATGGTGTCAATTGACGTTGTATCACTTTTTACGGCTATTCCTGTTGACAGAGCATGTGAACACATACGCAACAAACTCACTAAAGACGAAACGTTACAACACAGAACTAAATTATCAATTGACGACATTATCAGACTTTTACATTATACGCTGACTAATAGTTATTTTAATTTTAATAAGAAGACCTACAAACAAATCCATGGTTGTGCTATGCCCGTCAGCCCTATTGTGGCTAACTTCTGTATGGAGGAAATCGAGGACTCTGCGCATAGCCAATCAACTGTACAACCTAAGAAATGGTTTCGTTATGTAGATGATGTCTTTGCCATCATCAAAAAACATTCGCTGACTAACTTTTTTAATTTACTTAATTCTATCGACCCACATATTAATTTTACAATTGAACATGAACTTAATGGAAAACTTTCATTTTTAGACGCGTTAATTACACGTGATAACGGGTCTCTTTTTATTAATGTATACCGTAAACCCACACACACTGACAGATACTTAGACTATAACTCACATCATGACAAACAACACAAAGTTAGCACGGCACAAACTCTTTTACATAGAGCAGCAACATTACCGAATACAAACGAAGGGAAACAACAAGAACACAAACATGTAACTAACACATTAATATCAAATGGATACCCCAAGAAATTCCTTCAACAAGTGGACAGTAACCGTGTTATGCGGCAGAACAGAACGCCACCACCTGAAGAGCTTGTGCGCATGTTTTTTGATGTTGTGGAACCGAAGAGCAACTACAACTATGCCGTCCTTCCTTATATCAAAGGCCTAACTGAACCACTCAAACGACTCCTGAAACCCTACGACATCCGAACTACCACAAAACCTCTCCGCACACTTGAACAAATGTTCCCCTCCATCAAAGACAGACCATCGTCAGAAGATCAGACAAACGTGATTTACCAGATAAATTGCACTGATTGCACGTGGAGCTATATTGGTGAGACAGGAAGAGCGTTTAAAACACGAAGAAAAGAACACGAACGGAACGTGAAAAGCTGCAAAAGCGGATCTAACATTTCCAATCATGCGTGGGCAAATGATCACCGGATTGATTTTCCTAACGGAAAAATTATAGACACAGCCAGTTATCGACACAGATCAACTTTGGAATCTTGGCATACTGCATGTACGAAAAACGCAGACAATAATGCAAAACACTTGCCAGAACAATATCGGTTTCTACTTAAAAACACTTAAAAACTATCTCTATATATACCATATCAATGTAAATAATTATTCATCTTTTCACGTAGGCGGAACTGTCACTGTGTCTTTTGTCAGTGTATTTGTTTTGTGTAATTGTAAACCACTGTTATTTGCTAATATTCATTTCAATCCACCCGTTGAAGACTGCAGACTGGCAGTCGAAAGCTCGTAAATAATAAATATTTTAAACCAGAGAACGTCTGAAACTTTAATCATGAATCCTGGTTTCGCATCTTCCATATTTATACAGATATTTTGGTTTGCTTCAGTTGTTTGTTCCAAAAAACAGTTATCGATATGATTGACTTGACAATGCCGTCTGGCCAACGTTTTGCAAAAAAGGCTAAAATTTTTAACGTATTTTTGTCATCGCTGTTCTTATTACTAGTACACCAACCACAGAAGTCCTTGCTACACCAACCACACTTCGACATCGACAACGCAGTTGCTGTTCTTGCTATACCAACCTTTGGGCGACTGTGCTAGTTGTATTGGTTTGTTGGCCGAGTCCAGGATTGAGAATTGTAGTGTTTATTGTCATGTTGATTCCCTCGACTTTTAAATTGCTTTGTCTTGGAGGTATTCACTAAGTTTTGGCTAATTTTACTTGTCTCCTTTGCTTCCTTCAATTGCTGCACCAAATCAGCACCAAACAGTAGTGGACTGTTTGGGATATCCGCCGAGCATATTGAAGAATACTCCTGTCTTAAGGCAGATCGTATTTGTTCTCGCCTTAGCTTGGATATTATATTATTCATGTGACCAAGCATAGCTATCGAATCTACCGAACGAGTAGCCAGGTTCCTGTTGCTCTCATCCGTTGTTTTGAGAAGCAATTCTTCGGCTGTTTGCAATATGGCGAACGCGACCTTCTGAGCTGTTTCTTGTAAATTCGACAGCTGTAGATCGGTTTTTCTTTTCGAAGATGAAAGTTGTTTTCAAATTTCAGGGTTTACTTTAACAGATGTCATGTCTGAGCAATTCTCTGGCCTGTTGTATCGCTCGGTGAGCGTTTTAATTCTCTCTGGAGGCAAATGTTTGCCTAATGTTTGCCAAATGTTTCCCTAGCGTCTGTTCGCGATCTCTGCCAACTGCTTTTGGACCGGTGGTACAGTGGTCTCGTTCTGATAAAGCGACTTGTCTATCTCTTTAAGGAGTTGTTCACCTGGACCATTTTGGTCGTTGACGATGTATAATGCTCGGTGAGCAATTTAACATCACTGTCATCGTCGCTACTAGCGTGGAGACTAATCTCCTCGTCATCTTCCCTACGTGGCCTTTTAAGACCTGTCGTTTCTTCTCGGGATTCGTTGTCGTCGTTTGAGCAGGAAAGATGACGTTTCCTGCCCGGTGGGCAGTCATCATCACAGCTTGGCGGTTGACTGCACATTGTTTGCAGTAACATTGCCATTTGACCCATATTCCGATTAATATTCACAGTGTCTCATTAATATTAGTTTGTTCATCATGGCTTCCTTCCTTCACGGTTTTGTTTATCTTCATTGACATTGTTTAGCGGTCGACCACGCTTCTCGTTATCGTCGCTTTCCATGCTGGAAATCCTGTCTCCTGAAAAACAAAATCGCCCTAACTGTTTTCATTACTTACAGATACGTTATTTTCTCAAGTCTTTGAGAATTGGTGTCGGCCGATGGATTGTACTTCTGTTGGATTTTCCGGTTTTTGCACCTTGAGAAAAAACTCAACTTGTCAGCTATCTTGGCAATGCACGCGCGCGCATCTCATGGGCCTCGTAGTGACGTAGGCTGATGACAAGATAGAATTAAAGTTTACCCTGCTTAGTTTTCGACAAAAAATTATTAAAAAATTAGATATTTCAGCCTAAACCAAATGTTGCTCTCTTGGATTCTTGGATTCAAAGTCCAAAGTGCTAACCATTACACCACGAGACCTTTCATACACGTCGTTCTTGGAGAGAAATGTCATTACACTATTCGTCTAGATGCATGTGCACCCTTCCTTATAAGGACAAAACTGGACAAAAATGATTGAATTGTCCTACCAGTATTGGCCTTGTTCTTTCTTTACGTTAAGGTTTTGTATTTTTTGCTTTGAAATGGTTAAAAGCTTCTCCTTAAAGCCTTCGATCCAAGCCGGTAACATTCACCAATCACAGATGTATATAAGAATTGGAGGAGTCCATAACGTCCCAAGTCTTTCTGATGTTATGGTTTTCTGTTGTTTACACTGATTTATACAAAATTTTACTCAACCGGTTGTAAAACAAAAAGTGTCGCTAATGGTGAGTCAAACGTATATGAACAACTACGTTCTATTGGCGTCTCTTCGACAGGGAATAGTACCCCGGTCTTTCCGCCTGACATGCTGCGATACTGACCACTATACTATCGAGTATCGGGTTAACGTTACCGGAACCTTTCAACGATCACCAAACGATTTTTCTTCATCATACAGAAGTGAATGATTAGAAAATTTTACAGTACTTTATAATTCGAGTTATATAAAGCGTCAGATAACAAACTCGTCGATCATAATGCAAATCGGAAGGAACCGCTGACGAAGAAAATTGCTGTTTCATTTCTGCATTTTAATCCCCCCCCAAATAAGAGCATTAAGATGACCCACGTTCAAAATTGCCATGCTACAGCGCTAGATCATGTATATTTATCCAATTATCGGCTAGGTATCTGCATGATGACCACTTCATCCAAAAGCGGTTTCGCATCTGTTTCCGTAGTGTAGTGGTTATCACATACGCTTTACACGCGTAAGATCCCCGGTTCAATCCCGGGCGGGAACAGTCGAAAAAAGATAAACGTTACCTGTTGCATTCCTTTTGAAAATTTCCAGTTATGCACCATTCGGTGCACGAGAGCGGGGGTTGTTCAGTTAATTCCACGCCTTTCCTGTTTTAACTTCACTTTTAAACAAGACACCGTAGCGCATGGACTTGGTAAGAAACCCGTACATCAACCAGTTTCTGTAGTGTAGTGGTTATCACGTACGCCTAACACGCGTAAGGTCCACGGTTCGATCCCGGGCGGAAACACAGATATTTTTGTTTGCTTCAGTTGTATGTTCCAAAAAACAGTTATCGATGTGATTGACTTGAAAATGCCGTCTGGCCAACGTTTTGCAAAAAAGGCTAAAATTTTTAACGTATTTTTGTCATGGCTGTTCTTATTACTAGTACACCAACCACAGAAGTCCTTGCTACACCAACCACACTTCGACATCGACAACGCAGTTGCTGTCCTTGCTATACCAACCTTTGGGCGTTTGTGCAGGTTGTACTGGTTTGTTGGCCGAGTCCAGGACTGAAAATTGTAGTGTTTATTGTCATGTTGATTCCCTCGACTCTTAAATTGCTTTGTCTTGGAGGTATTCACTAAGTTTTGGCTAATTTTATTTGTCTCCTTTGCCTCCTTCAATTGCTGCACGAAATCAGCACCAAACAGTAGTGGACTGTTTGGGATATCCGCCGAGCATATTGAAGAATACTTCTATCTTAAGGCAGGTCGTATTTGTTCTCGCCTTAGCTTGGATATTATATTATTCATGTGACCAAGCATAGCTATCGAATCTACCGAACGAGTAGCCAGGTTCCTGTTGCTATCATCCGTTGTTTTGAGAAGCAATTCTTCGACTGTTTGCAATATGGCGAACGCGACCTTCCGAGCTGTTTCTTGTAAATTCGACAGCTGTAGATCGGTTTTTAATTTCGAAGATGAAAGTTGTTTTCAAATTGCAGGGTTTACTTTAACAGATGTCATGTCTGAGCAATTCTCTGGCCTGTTTTATCGCTCGGTGAGCGTTTTAATTTTCTCTGGAGGCAAATGTTTGTCCCAGCGTTTGTTCGCAACCTCTGCCAACTGCTTTTGGGCCAGTGAGCCAGTGGTCTCATTCTGATCCAGCGACTTGTCTATCTCTTTAAGGAGTTGTTCGCCTGGACCATTTTGGTCGTTGACCGATGTATGATGCTCGGTGAGCAATTTAACATCACTGTCATCGTCGCTACTAGCGTGGAGACTAATCTCGTCGTCATCTTCCATACGTGGCCTTTTATGACCTGTGGTTTCTTCTCGGGATTCGTTGTCGTCGTTTGAGCGGGAAAGATGACGTTTCCTGCCCGGTGGGCAGTCATCATCACAGCTTGGCGGTTGACTGCACATTGTTTGCAGTGACATTGCCATTTGACCCATATTCTAATTAATATTCATCAGCGTCTCATTAATATTAGTTTGGTCATCACGGATTTCTTCCTCACTCTTTTGTTCATCTTCATTGACATTGTTTAGCGGTCGACCATGCTTGTCGTTACCGTTGCTTTCCATGCTGGAAATCTTGTCTCCTGAAAAACAAAATCGCCATAACTGTTTTCAATACTTACAGATACGTTATTTTCTCAAGTCTTTGAGATTTGGTGTCGGCCGATGGATGGATTTCAGTTTGGATTTTCCGGTTTTTGCAGCAATGCACGCGCGCGCATCTCATGTGACTCCGTAGTGACTAGGTTAGGCTGATGACAAGATAGAATTAAGTTTACCCTGCTTAGTTTTCGACAAAAAATTGTTAAAAAATTAGATATTTCAGCCTAAACCAAATGTTGCTCTTACACAACATTATGTGAAAAAAGGTTTCGCCGAGATTTGAACTCGGATTCTTGGATTCAAAGTCCAAAGTGCTAACCATTACACCACGAAACCTTTTATACACGCCATTCCTGGAGAAAGATGTCATTACACTATTCATCTAAATGTGCACCCTTCCTTATAAGGACAGTACTTGACAAAAATGATGGAATTGTGCTATCAGCACTGGCGTTGTTCTTTCTTTACCTGAAGGGTTTTTGTATTTTTTGCTTTGAAATGATTAGGAGTTTCGCCTAATTCAGGTTGGCCGAGTGTTCGAAGGCGACAGACTTAAGCCATTCCAAAGCTTTCTGGTCCACCTTTCTGGGCGTGGGTTCGAACCCCACACCTGACACTTTTTGCTTTCCTAAAACTTGTACAATTTTATGCCAGCAATTATCAATGTGAAAATTATTTAAACCTACAAATGTTTCAAATTAAACGTAAACGTTGATGGTGTGATGGTCATGTAGCATTTCAATTTTCCAAGAAGTAGATCTGGGTTCGATTCCCGGAATAAGCGGAATTTTTATATGTAATATATATCTATGTGTAATTATATATCCACCCAACCAAAGAAAGACGCGAATTTTCAGGTGCACTTTCTCTGGCATTACTTTTTATAAATGTTAATAATTATAATTAAAGTTCACCCTGGTTTGTTTTCGACAAAAAATTCTTAAAAAATTAGATATTTCAGCCTAAACCAAATGTTGCTCTTACACAACATTATGTGGAAAAAGGTTTCGCCGAGATTTGAACTCGGATTCTTGGATTCAAAGTCCAAAGTGCTAACCATTACACCACGAAACCTTTTATACACGCCATTCCTGGAGAAAGATGTCATTACACTATTCATCTAAATGTGCACCCTTCCTTATAAGGACAGTACTTGACAAAAATGATGGAATTGTGCTATCAGCACTGGCGTTGTTCTTTCTTTACCTGAAGGGTTTTTGTATTTTTTGCTTTGAAATGACTAGGAGTTTCGCCTAATTCAGGTTGGCCGAGTGTTCGAAGGCGCCAGACTTAAGCCATTCCAAAGCTTTCTGGTCCACGTTTCTGGGCGTGGGTTCGAACCCCACACCTGACACTTTTTGCTTTCCTAAAACTTGTACAATTTTATGCCAGCAATTATCAATGTGAAAATTATTTAAAACTACAAATGTTTCAAATTAAACGTAAACGTTGATGGTGTGATGGTCATGTAGCATTTCAACTTTCCAAGAAGTAGATCTGGGTTCGATTCCCGGAATAAGCGGAATTTTTATATGTAATATATATCTATGTGTAATTATATATTCACCCAAAGAAAGACGCGAATTTTCTGGTGCACTTTCTCTAGCATTGCTTTTTATTAATGTATTTGTGCAAGACGACAATAAACGTCTTTTAACAATTTCGCATAATTAAAGTTCACCCTGGTTTGTTTTCGACAAAAAATTCTTAAAAAATTAGATATTTCAGCCTAAACCAAAAGTTGCTCTTACAGTAGATTATGTGAAAAAAGGTTTCGCCGAGATTTAAACTCGGATTCTTGGATTCAAAGTCCAAAGTGGTAACCATTACACCACGAGACCTTTCACACACGCCGTTCCTGGAGAGAAATGTCATTACACTATTCGTCTAGATTGCATGTGCACCCTCCCTTATAAGGAAAAAACTAGACAAAAATGATTGAATTGAGCTACCAGTATTGACCTTGTTCTTTCTTTACGTTAAGGTTTTGTATTTTTTGCTTTGAAATGGATAAAAGCTTCTCCTTAAAGCCTTCGATCCCAGCCGGCAACATTCACCAATCACAGATGTATAGCAGAATTGGAGGAGTCCATAATGTCCCAAATCTTTCTGACGTTATGGTTTTCTGTTCTTTACACTGATTTATACAAAATTTTACTCAACAGGTTGTAAAACAAAAAGTGTCGCTAATGGTGAGTCAAACGTATATGAACAACTGTGTTACATTGGCGTCTCCTCGACAGGGAATAGTACCCCGGTCTTTCCGCCTGACATGCTAAGATACTGACCACTATACTATCGAGTATTGGGTTAACGTCACCGGCACCTTTTATCGATCACCAAACGATTTTTCTTCATCATACAGAAGTGAATGATTAGAAAATTGTACAGTACTTTATAATTCGAATTATATAAAGCGTCAGATAACAAACTCGTCGATCATAATGCAAATCGGAAGGAACCGCTGACGAAGAAAATTGCTGTTTCATTTCTGCATTTTAATCCCCCCAAATAAGAGCATTAAGATGACCTACGTTCAAAATTGCCATGCTACAGCGCTAGATCATGTATATTTATCCAATTATCGGCTAGGTTTCTGCTTGATGACCACTTCATGCACCAGCGGTTCCGCATATGTTTCCGTATAGTGTAGTGGTTATCACATACGCTTTACACGCGTAAGATCCCCGGTTCAATCCCGGGCGGGAACAGTCGAAAAAAGATAAACGTTACCTGTTGCATTCCTTTTGAAAATTTCCAGTTATGCACCATTCGGTGCACGAGAGCGGGCGTTGTTCAGTTAATTCCACGCCTTTCATGTTTAAAGTTCACTTTTAAACAAGCCATCATAGCGCATGGACTTGGTAAGAAACCCGTACATCAACCAGTTTCTGTAGTGTAGTGGTTATCACGTACGCCTAACACGCGTAAGGTCCCCGGTTCGATCCCGTGCGGAAACACAGATATTTTCGTTTGCTTCAGTTGTATTTTCCAAAAAAAAGTTATCGATGTGACTGACTTGAAAATGCCGTCTGGCCAGCGTTTTGCAAAAAAGGCTAAAATTTTTAACGTATTTTTGTCATGGCTGTTCTTATTACTAGTACACCAACCACAGAAGTCCTTGCTACACCAACCACACTTCGACATCGACAACGCAGTTGCTGTTCTTGCTATACCAACCTTTGGGCGTTTGTGCTGGTTGTACTGGTTTGTTGGCCGAGTCCAGGACTGAGAATTGTAGTGTTTATTGTCATGTTGATTCCCTCGACTCTTAAATTGCTTTGTTTTGGAGGTATTCACTAAGTTTTGGCTAATTTTATTTGTCTCCTTTGCCTCCTTCAATTGCTGCACCAAATCAGCACCAAACAGTAGTGGACTGTTTGGGATATCCGCCGAGCATATTGAAGAATACTCCTGTCTTAAGGCAGGTCGTATTTGTTCTCGCCTTAGCTTGGATATTATATTATTCATGTGACCAAGCATAGCTATCGAATCTACCGAACGAGTAGCCAGGTTCCTGTTGCTCTCATCCGTTGTTTTGAGAAGCAATTCTTCGGCTGTTTGCAATATGGCGAACGCGACCTTCCGAGCTGTTTCTTGTAAATTCGACAGCTGTAGATCGGTTTTTAATTTCGAAGATGAAAGTTGTTTTCAAATTGCAGGGTTTACTTTAACAGATGTCATGTCTGAGCAATTCTCTGGCCTGTTTTATCGCTCGGTGAGCGTTTTAATTCTCTCTGGAGGCAAATGTTTGTCCCAGCGTTTGTTCGCAACCTCTGCCAACTGCTTTTGAGCCAGTGGGCCAGTGGTCTCATTCTGATCCAGCGACTTGTCTATCTCTTTAAGGAGTTGTTCGCCTGGACCATTTTGGTCGTTGACCGATGTATGATGCTCGGTGAGCAATTTAACATCACTGTCATCGTCGCTACTAGCGTGGAGACTAATCTCGTCGTCATCTTCCATACGTGGCCTTTTATGACCTGTGGTTTCTTCTCGGGATTCGTTGTCGTCGTTTGAGCGGGAAAGATGACGTTTCCTGCCCGGTGGGCAGTCATCATCACAAGCTTGGCGGTTGACTGCACATTGTTTGAAGTAACATTGCCATTTGACCCATATTCTAATTAATATTCATCAGCGTCTCATTAATATTAGTTTGGTCATCACGGATTTCTTCCTCACTCTTTTGTTCATCTTCATTGACATTGTTTAGCGGTCGACCATGCTTGTCGTTACCGTTGCTTTCCATGCTGGAAATCTTGTCTCCTGAAAAACAAAATCGCCATAACTGTTTTCAATACTTACAGATACGTTATTTTCTCAAGTCTTTGAGATTTGGTGTCGGCCGATGGATTGTATTTCAGTTGGATTTTCCGGTCTTTGCAGCAATGCACGCGCGCGCATCTCATGTGACTCCGTAGTGACTAGGTTAGGCTTATGACAAGATAGAATTAAGTTTACCCTGCTTAGTTTTCGACAAAAAATTATTAAAAAATTAGATATTTCAGCCTAAACCAAATGTTGCTCTTACACAACATTATGTGAAAAAAGGTTTCGCCGAGATTTGAACTCGGATTCTTGGATTCAAAGTCCAAAGTGCTAACCATTACACCACGAAACCTTTTATACACGCCATTCCTGGAGAAAGATGTCATTACACTATTCATCTAAATGTGCACCCTTCCTTATAAGGACAGTACTTGACAAAAATGATGGAATTGTGCTATCAGCACTGGCGTTGTTCTTTCTTTACCTGAAGGGTTTTTGTATTTTTTGCTTTGAAATGACTAGGAGTTTCGCCTAATTCAGGTTGGCCGAGTGTTCGAAGGCGCCAGACTTAAGCCATTCCAAAGCTTTCTGGTCCACGTTTCTGGGCGTGGGTTCGAACCCCACACCTGACACTTTTTGCTTTCCTAAAACTTGTACAATTTTATGCCAGCAATTATCAATGTGAAAATTATTTAAAACTACAAATGTTTCAAATTAAACGTAAACGTTGATGGTGTGATGGTCATGTAGCATTTCAACTTTCCAAGAAGTAGATCTGGGTTCGATTCCCGGAATAAGCGGAATTTTTATATGTAATATATATCTATGTGTAATTATATATCCACCCAAAGAAAGACGCGAATTTTCTGGTGCACTTTCTCTAGCATTGCTTTTTATAAATGTATTTGTGCGAGACGACAATAAACGTCTTTTAACAATTTCGCGTAATTAAAGTTCACCCTGGTTTGTTTTCGACAAAAAATTCTTAAAAAATTAGATATTTCAGCCTAAACCAAAAGTTGCTCTTACAGTAGATTATGTGAAAAAAGGTTTCGCCGAGATTTAAACTCGGATTCTTGGATTCAAAGTCCAAAGTGGTAAACATTACACCACGAGACCTTTCACACACGCCGTTCCTGGAGAGAAATGTCATTACACTATTCGTCTAGATTGCATGTGCACCCTTCCTTATAAGGACAAAACTAGACAAAAATGATTGAATTGAGCTACCAGTATTGACCTTGTTCTTTCTTTACGTTAAGGTTTTGTATTTTTTGCTTTGAAATGGATAAAAGCTTCTCCTTAAAGCCTTCGATCCCAGCCGGCAACATTCACCAATCACAGATGTATAGCAGAATTGGAGGAGTCCATAATGTCCCAAATCTTTCTGACGTTATGGTTTTCTGTTCTTTACACTGATTTATACAAAATTTTACTCAACAGGTTGTAAAACAAAAAGTGTCGCTAATGGTGAGTCAAACGTATATGAACAACTGTGTTACATTGGCGTCTCCTCGACAGGGAATAGTACCCCGGTCTTTCCGCCTGACATGCTAAGATACTGACCACTATACTATCGAGTATTGGGTTAACGTCACCGGCACCTTTTATCGATCACCAAACGATTTTTCTTCATCATACAGAAGTGAATGATTAGAAAATTGTACAGTACTTTATAATTCGAATTATATAAAGCGTCAGATAACAAACTCGTCGATTATAATGCAAATCGGAAGGAACCGCTGACGAAGAAAATTGCTGTTTCATTTCTGCATTTTAATCCCCCCAAATAAGAGCATTAAGATGACCCACGTTCAAAATTGCCATGCTACAGCGCTAGATCATGTATATATATCCAATTATCGGCTAGGTTTCTGTATGATGACCACTTTATCCAGCAGCGGTTTCGCATCTGTTTCCGTAGTGTAGTGCTTATCACATACGCTTTACACGCGTAAGATCCCCGGTTCAATCCCGGGCGGGAACAGTCGAAAAAAGGTAAAAGTTACCTGTTGCATTCCTTTTGAAAATTTCCAGTTACCCACCATGCGGTGCACGAGAGAGGGGGTTGTTCAGTTCATTCCACGCCTTTCCTGTTTAAAGTTCACTTTTAAACAAGCCATCATAGCGCATGGACTTGGTAAGAAACCCGTTCATCAACCAGTTTCTGTAGTGTAGTGGTTATCACGTACGCCTAACACGCGTAAGGTCCCCGGTTCGATCCCGGCGGAAACACAGATATTTCGGTTTGCTTCAGTTGTATGTTCCAAAAAACAGTTGTCGATGTGATTGACTTGAAAATACCGTCTGGCCAACGTTTTGCAAAAAAGGCTAAAATTTTTAACGTACTTTTGTCATGGCTGTTCTTATTACTAGTACACCAACCACAGAAATCCTTGCTACACCATGCACACTTCGATATCGACAACGCAGTTACTGTTCTTGCTATACCAACCTTTGGGCGTTTGTGCTGGTTGTACTGGTTTGTTGGCCGATTCCAGGACTGAGAATTGTAGTGTTTATTGTCATGTTGATTCCCTCGACTCTTAAATTGCTTTGTCTTGGAGGTATTCACTAAGTTTTGGCAAATTTTATTTGTCTCCTTTGCCTCCTTCAATTGCTGCACCAAATCAGCACCAAACAGTAGTGGACTGTTTGGGATATCCGCCGAGCATATTGAAGAATACTCCTGTCTTAAGGCAGGTCGTATTTGTTCTCGCCTTAGCTTGGATATTATATTATTCATGTGACCAAGCATAGCTATCGAATCTACCGAACGAGTAGCCAGGTTCCTGTTGCTCTCATCCGTTGTTTTGAGAAGCAGTTCGTAGGTTGTTTGCAATATGGCGATCGCGACCTTCTGAGCTGTTTCTCGTAAATTACTCTCCGTGCGTAGGTGTAATTTTTACTCCCCCAGATATTTTTCCCCTCAAAACTTTGGCATTTCTACGACAAACCTTTTACCCACAATTTGAGGGTAAAAGCTACCCTCTTTGTTTAGGAGTAATTTTTACTCCCCAAAAAAATTTTTCCCCTCAACACTGGGGCATTTTTACGACAAATATTAAGCCGTGTTTTGAGAGTAATAATTACTGTGCAGCCCAAACATTAATTGAGTGAAATGCCTCTTCGAAAAATGCGAGAAAATCCAGTGTATCCGCGCTGCCATTAACTGTATTTGCGTAGTCGACTCCAGTTAATAAGCACATAAGGATAACACTGTAGTGTTTGGCGCTTTGGCGTATCTCTGAAATTCGATTGCTCTCTCTCCAACGGCAACGGGAGTATATCCGTACTTTCGCGCCGCGCGTTGTGGTAGTTTCAGACCACATTCATCAAAAAACTTTAATGTATAGGGGTCCTTGCTGTGCATAAGCCATATTTTGTAGAGTGAACTTTCTTGTGCTATTAACATTCAACTTCTCAGGCCCGGTTCAAACGTCGAACTTCACATGAACCGATCTTATTTACTGTTTAAGTCGACCTAATTCTAACTTGTTCAAACGTCGAACTTAATTAAGTGGTTTCTGAAAAGATAAACGTAATGATCATCGGTAGTCTTTAATAATGGCGGACAGAAAGCGTAAAGCTCTTCACCCGATTCGCACTTTTCCTCGGCTTCCAGCCGTCAAAAATCTTTCCGATTGCTCGGCTACCAGCCGAGCTGTACGGTAGTATACGGTAGTTTTAAAATTGTCCCTATGGGTCGCTCAACTTGCGCCCAGGCTTCATCGCACTACAAAATGCGCAATATATATTTTAGCGCAAAGGAGCGGCAGTTTTACGCAACAGAAAAGCCTAGAAATGGCAAGAATTATACGAAAACATTGCCTTGGTAAGCTCAGGACCTTACAAAATTACTAAATAACTAGAAAAAAGCCGGAAGAAAACAAAAACGGACTAAATAAAAACACATGAACGAGCATAGAACAAAACGAAAAACTGGGGACGCGGTGACATCGATCTCAGCCACTTCATCACTTTACGGACTGTGCTATACTAGACTATCAATGCCCTTCGCAAAGAAAGCGGTGGATTAGGTAACATTATACTTGTACAATAGCTTGGCCGATTATACTTGTATAATAGCTGCTCTATTGTTCTCTGCAGGTATTATGGGAAGGAAATACATTATAATAATTATGAAAAGGGATAACGGGGACACGCGAGGGACTTGAGGGATAAAATGCAGTAAGTTTAGTTCGTGCGAAGTTCGACGTTTGAATCGAACTCGATCCAAAGTCGAAATTCCCGACAAGCGATGTCGAACTTTATCGTTGGATCGGTCTTAATCAAAACAGTCGAAACAGACTGATCCAGACGTTGATCTTTACATGAACTTAATTGTTGGAATTAGGATGGCTCCTTCTTCGTGTACCGGACACAGAATACGTCACAGCTACATTTTGTACCAGACACAGAGTTTTGGAATCGGTTGAATTGCTCCGTTCTTTTAAAAACCTCGCTAAATTTTGCATTAGACGTGAATTGAATTATTCCTTGAAAAATTAAGCAATTTTGTTTTAAAAACGAAGTAATCCAACTGAATCCAAAATTCTGTGTTCGGTACACGAAGTAGAAGCCATTAGGATCGGTTCATGTGAAGTTCGACGTTTGAACCGGGACTACATGAATCAAGTCCCTCGCGTGTCCCCGTTATCCCTTTTCATAATTATTATAATATAATTCCTTCCCATATACAAGTATAATCGGTCAAGCTGTTATACATGTATAATGTTACCTAATCCGCCGCTTTTTTCGTGAAGGGCGTTGATAGTCTAGTGGATAGCACAGTCCGTATAGTGTTGCATTAGCTGAGATCGATGTCGCCGCGTCCCCAGTTTTTCGTTTTGTTCTATGCTCGTTCATGTGTTTTTATTTAGTCTGTTTTAGTTTTATTCCGGCTTTTTTCTTGTCATTTAGTAATTTTGTAAGGTCCTGAGCTCACCAAGGCAATGTTTTCATGTATTTCTTGCCATTTCTAGGCTTTTCTGTTGCGTAAAACTGCCGCTCCTTTACTCAAATATATATTGCGCATTTTGTAGGGCGTTGAAGCCTGGGCGCAAGTTGAGGGACCCATAGGGATAATTTTGAAACTACGGTATACTACCGTACAGCCCGGCTGGTAGCCGAGCAATCGGCGAGATTTTTAACGGCTGGTAGCCGAGGAAAAGTGTGCGAATCGGGTGAAGAGCTTTACGCTTTCTGTCCGCCATTATTAAGGACTACCGCTGATCATTATACGTTTATCTTTTCAGAAACCACTTAATTAAGTTCGACGTTTGAATCAAGTTAGATTTAGGTCGACCTAAATAGTAAATAAGATCGGTTCATGTGAAGCTCGGTACCGGGCCTTAATTCTTATAGCTAAATTCTTTCCCACAATGAAGTCGGTGTTGAACTGTTTCGGACAACGCTATCATTGAAGTTGTGCCGTAAGGCAAGTTCCCAAATTCGTATAATTGTTGCAGTATTTTATTATATATAATTGAAGGCCGTTGTCGTTTTAAAAATTCGATGTAATGGAGATCGCCTTCTGACAAATGATTGGGCTTACCACCACTTTTTGGTTGAGGATTGACAGTTTCCCTCTAGACAGTAGCGTTTCCAAACTTTTGACACTACTGCAGATGATACTTCAAGGGAACGCGCTATATTTACGAATTGCCCAGGGAAAATTCCTGTTTCGGGATCACCTCTGGCACAAATAATCTTGCTTATTATCAACAGCCTCAAATCTTGTGATAGAGGTTTTCCGGGGACAAATAATCGACAATGTTCGTTTACGCGCCACATTTTCAAAAACCGTTAGCTGTGAAGTAATTATAAGTACCTAATAATATCAATATGTACCTTTTAAAGTACCTTTTAAAAATACAACACGAATGCCAGTACCTTTTAAAAATACAACACAAATGACCAGTGCATGATATGTTCGAGGTCCCTTTGGCATTTTTATTTGCTTGAAGGCATACAAAATTTAAATTACTAGACTGGACTAACACAAATTAAATTACCAGAACTCGTGGAAAAATTTGTTGCGAGAATCAAAACACTCATAATAACGGTATTATTATTATTGCGACGCCGCACACGCGGCCAATCCAGTCGTTTGGAGGCATAATTTAGTAAAAATAACGCAAAACCCGGTTTTTTGAGTGAAAAAATACGAATTTAGTGAAGATAAATTGTGAATGATTGCCACCACTGCGATGGTTTATTTACATATTTTCCACATTAGCAACATGTCATTTGACACTTGGCAACGCTTACGTTTGCACGCTGGAACTATCGCATGGCCTTGACGTCATTAAACACTCAACCTCAATCCGCAATACTGTCCTTGTTATACCAACCACACTACGAGATGGACAACGCAGTCGCTGTCCTTGTTTCACCAACCACACTACGACATGGGCAACACAGTTACGTTGCTGTTCTTTTCACACCAACCACAGTACGAGATCGACAACGCAGTTTCTGACCTTTTTACTTCAACCGCAGTAGAAAATCGACAACGCAGTTGATGTCTTTGTTACACTAACCACACTACGAGATCGACAACGTAGTTGCTGTCCTTGTTACACCAACCACACTACGAGATGGACAACGCAGTTGCTGTCCTTGTTTCACCAACCACACTACGACATGGGCAACACAGTTACGTTGCTGTTCTTTTCACACCAACCACAGTACGAGCACACCAACCACAGTATCAGCAGATTGTACATGCATCAAGAAGCAGTAGTAAGAGTAGCTGACGGAGTAACAGAACCAGCAACAATAGAGTGAGACAAGGCTGTCTGTTGTCGCCAATACTGTTTTCGATATATGCGGAGATGATGATGATAGAGGCTATGGATGGTATTGAGGAGGGAGTCCTTGTGGGTGGTGTATTACTGAAAGATATCAAGTTCGCAGATGATCAAGCAATGGTAGCTAACTCAGAAGATGGTTTACAGAAGCTGATGGACTCACTGGATGTGACTGGCAGAAGATACGATTATAAAGATCAATGTGAAGACGAGGAGATGTGAAACTGCATGTTGAAATTTATGGAAATACAGTGGAGCAAGTGAGGAAATTCAGATACTTGGGAGCTTTAGTGACGGAAGATGGCAGATGCGAAGTAGAAATAAAGGCAAGAGTGGCGACAGCAAAAGAGGCATTCAACAAAAGAAAAGAGCTGCTAACTCAGAGTATGGATAGAGGGTTGAAAAACAAATAATAAAATCAGTTGTGTGGAGTGTGGCCTTATATGGAAGTGAAACTTGGACAGTAAGAAAGAAAGAAGCTGAACGAATAGAGGCAATTGAGATGTGGATATGGAGAAAGATGGAGAAAATAAGTTGGAAAGACAGGATTTCGAATGAGCAAGTACTAGGAGTGGTGAGAGAGAAGGGGACGATAATGAACGTGATTATCAGGAAAGAAAAAGGAGGTGGATTGGCCATATTTTGAGAGGAGATGGATTGTTGAGAGAGGTGATGGAAGGACGCATCGTTGGAAAGCGACCAAGAGGGAGGAAACGTGCGATGATGACAACCTACGTGGTGGAATTGACTACGCAGAACTTAAGAGAAAGGCCCAGAATAAAGAAGTCTGGAAAAATTACATGCCTAAAACCTGCCAACTTGCAGATAACCAATGATGATGACGGTACGAGATCGACAACGCAGTTGCTGTTCTTGTGACACAAACCACACTACGAGATGGACAACGCAGTTGCTGCCCTTGTTACACTAAGCACACTACGAGATCGACAACCCAGTTGCTATCGTTTTTACACCAACCACACTACGAGATCGACAATGTAACTGCTGTTCTTGCTACATCAACTACAGTACAAGATGGACAACGCAACTGCTGTCCTTGTTACACCAACCAGTTGCTGTCTTTGTTACGCAACCACAGTACGAGATGTACAACGCAGTTGCCGTCCTTGTACACCAACAACGCTACGAATTCGAAAACGAAGTTGCTGTCCTTGTTACGTCAACAACTGTACTAGATGGACAACGCAGTTGCTTTCCTTGCTACACCAAGTACACTACGAGATGGACACCCAGTTTCTGTTCTTATTACTAGTACGAGATGGAGAACGCAGCTCTTGTCGTTGTTACACCAACCACAGTACGAGATGGACAACGCAGTTGCAGTCCTTGCTACACCAACCACACTTCGATATCGACAACGCCGTTGCTGTTCGTGCTACACCAACCACACTGCGAGATGGGCAACTCAGCTGGTGTCCTTGTTACACCAACCACAGTACGAGATGTTCAACGCAGTTGCTGTTCTTTTCACACAAACCACAGTACGAGATCGACAACGCAGTTGGTGTTCTTGTGACACAAACCACACTACGAGATGGACAACGCAGTTGCTGTCCTTGTTACACCAACAAAACTACGAGATCGACAACCCAGTTGCCATCGTTTTTGCACCAATCACACTACGAGATCGACAATGTAGTTGCTGTTCTTGCTACATCAACTACAGTACAAGATGGACAACGCAGTTTCTGTACTTGTTACAACCAACGCAAACTACGAGATGAACAGTGCAGTCCTGGTGTCTTTGTCCTTGTTACGCAACAACAGTACTAGATGGACAACGCAGTTGCCGTCACTACGAGATGGACACCAGTTTCTGTTCTTATTACTAGTACGAGATGGAGAACGCAGCTCTTGTCGTTGTTACACCAACCACAGTAAGAGATGGACAACGCAGTTGCAGTCCTTGCTACACCAACCACACTTCGATATCGACAACGCCGTTGCTGTTCGTGCTACACCAACCACACTGCGAGATGGGCAACTCAGCTGGTGTCCTTGTTACACCAACCACAGTACGAGATGTTCAACGCAGTTGCTGTTCTTTTCACACAAACCACAGTACGAGATCGACAACGCAGTTGGTGTTCTTGTGACACAAACCACACTACGAGATGGACAACGCAGTTGCTGTCCTTGTTACACCAACAAAACTACGAGATCGACAACCCAGTTGCCATCGTTTTTGCACCAATCACACTACGAGATCGACAATGTAGTTGCTGTTCTTGCTACATCAACTACAGTACAAGATGGACAACGCAGTTTCTGTACTTGTTACACCAACCAAACTACGAGATGAACAGTGCAGTTGGTGTCTTTGTTACGCAACCACAGTACGAGATGTACAACGCAGTTGCCGTCCTTGCTACACCATCCACACTTCGATATCGAAAACGCATGCAGTTGCTGTTCTTGTTACACCAACTACACTCCGTGATGGTCAGTGCAGTTACTGTTTTTGTAACACCAACCGCACATTACCAGAAATTGACGACAAAATGGGCGCCGCTTAAGGGCTAATTTACATATAGCCTTTATGAAATGGTATCTAATTTTGAACAGTAAATATATAGAGGGGAAATGTTAAAATGAAAATTCTGCCAATTGAGTATCTCGCCTGCTATTTGCCGACCTCGCTATTTAAGCAACAGCGATTTTCAAATTATTCACTTCCTTATTTGTTTAAATCAGGTATACCTACGATCTGCCAAATGACTATATCCCTCGAGCTATCGTTTGTAAATGTTTTAGCCGCCATCAAGCATGGTGTGTTCAAAATGCATATTTTCTTGTTGTCATTACAAGTCGGGTAGTTGTTGAATTGGATGTATACAACTCCAGCCAATTTGGTCAATATGTAATTTATTACATACAAGATAAAGGTTCTTCTATCAACTCTCAAACACTTGACCAAAGACGATTTTGAAGGTATCAAACAAAATCCTACCGCAATTCAGTGGTGCATGACTTGCTTATTTATTTACTATTTTCAACACCATTTGGCAGATCGCAGATACACCTGATGAAAATAAATAGGTGTCTAAATGATTGGATAATGGTTGTTGTTTAGATCAGGAGGTCGGCAAATAGTTGGTAAGCTACTCAATAGGCAGAATTCTTATTTACGCATTATATATTTACTGTTCAAAATGGGCCGCCATCAAAGAATATATGTAAATTGGCTTTCAAGCGGTGGCCATTTTGTCATTAATTTCTGGTAATGGTACGCGAAGGAAAAAGCTGTTGCTGTTCTTCTCACACCAGCCACAGTACGAGATGGACAACGCAGTTGCAGTATTTGCTACACCAACCACACTTCGATGTCGACCACGCAGTTGTTGTTCTTGCTACACCAATACAACACTACGAGATGGACAACGTAGTTGTTGTCCTTGCTGCATCAATTACAGTACAAGATGGACAAAGCTGTTGCTGTTCTTTTCACATCAACCACAATACCACAGTGCGAGATTGACAACGCAGTTGCTGTCCTTGTTACACTAACCACACTAGGAGAGGAACAGTGCAGGTGCTGTCCTTGTTACTCCAACTACAGTAGGAGATGCGCAACGCAGTTGCTGTCCTTGTTACACCACCACAGTACGAATTCGACAACATAGTTGCTGTCCTTGTTACGTCAACGACTGTACAAGATGGACAACGCAGTTGCTTTCCTTGCTACACCAAGTGCACTACGAGATAGGCACCCAGTTGCTGTTCTTATTACCAGTACGAGATGGAGAACGCAGCTCTTGTCGTTGTTACACCAACCACTGTACGAGATCGACAACGCAGTTGCTGTTCTTGTGACACAAACCACACAACGAGATGGACAACGCAGATGCTGTCCTTGCTACACCAACCACACTTAAAAATCGACAACACCGTTGCTGTTCGTGCTACACCAACCACACTACAAGATGTTCAACGCAGTTTCTGTTCTGGTGACGCAAACCACACTACGAAATGGACAAAGCAGTTGCTGTCCTTGTTACACCAAGCACACTACGAGAGAGATAATGTAGTTGCTGTTCTTCATACAACAACTACAGTACAGTACAGTACAGTACAGTACAGTACAGTACAGTACAGTACAGTACAGTACAGTACAGTACAGTACAGTACAGTACAGTACAGTACAGTACAGTACAGTACAGTACAGTACAGTACAGTACAGTACAGTACAGTACAGTACAGTACAGTACAGTACAGTACAGTACAGTACAGTACAGTACAGTACAGTACAGTACAGTACAGTACAGTACAGTACAGTACAGTACAGTACAGTACAGTACAGTACAGTACAGTACAGTACAGTACAGTACAGTACAGTACAGTACAGTACAGTACAGTACAGTACAGTACAGTACAGTACAGTACAGTACAGTACAGTACAGTACAGTACAGTACAGTACAGTACAGTACAGTACAGTACAGTACAGTACAGTACAGTACAGTACAGTACAGTACAGTACAAGATGGACGCTGTTGCTGTCCTTGTTACATCAACCACACTACGAGATGAACAGTGCAGCTGCTGTCTTTGTCACGCAACCACAGTACGAGATTTACAACGCAGTTGCCGTCTTTGCTCCAGATGAACAATGCAGTTGCCGTCCTTGCTACACTAACTACACTTCGGTATCGACAACGCAGTTGCTGTCCTTGTTACACCAACCACACTACGAGATGGTCAACGCATGCTGTCCTTGCTACAATAACCATTGTACGAAATGGACAACACAATTTCTGTCCTTGTTACTCTAACCACTCTACGAGATCGTTCCAACAGGGGTGTTGATGAAAAAGCGGGAAGATTACATGTCATTGATATTGATAAAATAGTACTAGTTGCTTCTCATTTAAAACAATAGATATCTACACATTTTAAAATTAATATTTTGCCTGCTTTGTTATATGTTTTTTTTGACTTTTCTTGTGTTTAATATGGAAATATTCCAACTTCTGTATTTGCGGTTAATCAAAATTTTAATTGAAACAGGAACCTTGTCTCAAAAGTAGAACAAAATTTGTCGACATCATGAAAAAGAGTCTTGTTTTGCAAATCAAAAATTTTAAATATGTCCACAAAATAAGATAGGATTTTAAATATTGCGTAAATATTCATAAATATGTTGATGATTAGTGTCGTTTCCCTATATAAGGTTTAGCCCCGGTATTTCTCCCTATAAATATTTAGCATACATGAAAAAGAACTATATTATTAAAATAGTTTTACGTAAAGCATGTTTTGGGACGTTGTGTTCAACATTTTTTGGTTATAATTCTGAACGATAATTGCTGCTGTTCGTTTCTGGTAAACTACATCGAATATTATGTTGTGATATTTGTTTTTAAAAAACCCTATGAGAGATTTGAATTCTCGACTCTTAGTTTACGAGACCAGTGCTCTAGCTACTGAGCTAAAAGGGCATGAGGTTTATTGCAATCATTTCGACGAAAATTTTGATTTAGTCCTCAATCATAAGTTAACAGTAAAAAGTAAAAGGCAATGGTAAACGAATTAAATATAATATGAACTTGCTATTTTGTGAAAAGTAAATATGTCAAGACCTCATTAGCTCAGGGGTTAGAGCACTGGTCATGTAAACCAGAGGCATAGAGTTCAAGTCTATGATGCGTTCAACAATGTAAAAAATCACAACTTGGAGTACATCTTATTTGAAACACAGGGTTAAAAGTATGCATATTTCATCTTACGAACTCCTTGTTGATTTTTTCGGTAACATTTATTTGAATTAGTTTCTATGTAATAAGTAAAGGCCGACAATGAGGACTAGACCGGGTTTTCAAGTACGAGGAATTCGTTCCTGCAACGAATTCCGAGTACTTGAAAACCCGGTCTAGTCCGAATTGGAGGCCTTTACATGACTTCTCAAAATCACTTAGTGTATTCTCAAAATAAATTGGTGCATTAGTAATTAGTGTATGGATGAATAACCGATTGTGTGAAGTAATATTTCCAGTCCAAGGACTTGAAATATTATTTCCAGCCCAAGGACTGGAAATAATATTTCAAGTCCTCTGCCCAGCACTTCCCTGGTATTTCAGGTCCCTTCACGTGGTGCAATTCAGCGCTTCTGATTGATTGATTATCTCATTAATTATTCTCATGAATAATTTGAGAAAGTTTAGGAAAGAAATCAAGTTATTTCGTCCAACATTTGGTTGGTTCTGTATTCTAAAAAATTGTTTTAGACACATATGAAATATCTGAATGCTTTAATGAATATATTCATCGCCACAAAAAATAATGCGACATAGTTCGGAAACAATTATAATAAGTTAGTAGAGACTGTTACTTTTGCAAGAGCCTGCCTCATTAGTTCAGGGGTTAGAGCACTGGCCTAGTAAACCAGGTATCCAGAGTTGAAATCTCTGAAGAGGCAATATTTTTTCCACGAGTTGTATAACTTAAACCGCAACAGGCTCTTTGCAGGGAAGAAATAATTAGCAGTTTTTCCCATATTCAAGTTCACATTCTCAAGAGATTTCTGGAATAGGCCCATTTGCGGTTAAACAAAATATTAACGGGAAAAAAAGTAGAACGGATTTTTTTGACATGGTGAAAATGACTCTTAATTTGCAAACCAAAAAATTTTAAATATGTCCGATTTTAAATGTAATCTTTGATGTCTACCTGGGGTATTGTTAATGAAGTTGACCATTTCCCTACTTAGAGAAATTAATTCAATTTACTGCAATATTTTTATTTTTCGTTACGTTTTACATAATATCTGCCAGAACTAACGGGCCGGTATTTCTCCCTACAAATATTTGGGATGCATGAAAATCAATATATTAATAAAATAGTTTTACGAGATTTGAAAACATTTCCTTACGATACAACACAACACAACACAACACAACACAACACAACACAACACAACACAACACAACACAACACAACACAACACAACACAACACAACACAACACAACACAACGGAACGGAACGGAACGGAACGGAACGGAACGGAACGGAACGGAACGGAACGGAACGGAACGGAACGGAACGGAACGGAACGGAACGGAACGGAACGGAACGGAACGGAACGGAACGGAACGGAACGGAACGGAACGGAACGGAACGGAACGGAACGGAACGGAACGGAACGGAACGGAACGGAACGGAACGGAACGGAACGGAACGGAACGGAACGGAACGGAACGGAACGGAACGGAACGGAACGGAACGGAACGGAACGGAACGGAACGGAACGGAACGGAACGGAACGGAACGGAACGGAACGGAACGGAACGGAACGGAACGGAACGGAACGGAAAGGAAAGGAACGCAACGCAACGCAACGGAACGGAACGGAACGGAAAGGAAAGGAACGCAACGCAACGCAACGCAACGCAACGCAACGCAACGCAACGCAACGCAACGCAACGCAACGCAACGCAACGCAACGCAACGCAACGCAACGCAACACAACACAACACAACACAACACAACACAACACAACACAACACAACACAACACAACACAACACGACACGACACGACACGACACGACACGACACGACACGAAACGACACGACACGACACGACACAATACAATACAAGGAGTACCTAGGAGTTACAAACTCGTTAAAACACTCGTTAAATATCAAATATTAAGATTACCTATAAAATTATCTGGAAAAGGAAGTAATATTCGCTAAACTAGAATAGGAATTAGTTCACAACGTAAAATATTAGTTACGGAACTAAAACGGGGTTAGTTCTACATCATTGAGGATTTTTATAAAAGTGTTTGTATTTAATTTTGTGCTGCTCGAATTTCAGCCGGCAGATTACTCCAAAGGTGACTGGTAATGTAAGAAAAATAATTTTTTAACCACTTTGAATTAAAGCGACATTATTGTTCCAGTTTTGTACCAGAGCCACGCAAATTATCATGTAATGATATCATGTAATGAAACTTTTAGACTAACGTAGCTTTTTGATATAACTCTATTTAATATATATTTTAGATTTATATGCTTAGATTTTATTGATGTATTATTACTCTATCTTGTAAATTAGCATTGAAAATCCCTTTGGGGATATACTAATAAATCTTTGCATTGTAAATTATAAGGAGCTATTCGTAATTTAGAAAAGTTCTGACTATATGATGGACCTCGTTCTATCTTACATTAAAAAAATAAAACTAGTGATTGGAAATATCTACGTTGTTGGAGTGTTCTTAAATTTACTGAATGAAGGGCCTTTTCGTAAGTGAAAGATTTAGGTAGCCCAAGATTGTTCTAATAATATAGAAATTGGCGTCCTCTAGTTTATTTGATTGTGTCTTTGCGATGCCAACTAGAACAGGACCGCGGTACTCTAAATGTGGAAGGACAAATGCTTTATATAATCGTGTCATTACATCTGGTGGAACAAATCGTTTCATTCTACGAAGCGCTCCAGTTTTTGCATACGCCTTTTTCAGCCGTTCCTTGATATGGGCCACGCAAGAATAGGGTCAATGGTTAGACAAAGGATTTTCAGTGAATCCCTCATCTCGATTGAAGCATCGTTCAGCTTGAAGTTATAATTATTAGTTGACGGTCCGATTGAAAGAGCTTGTATTTTGGACGCAATTATTATTAAATAGTTTGACGTGAACCCATTCTGCAAGGGTGCTCATCTCATTGTTTGTCGTAAACTCTAACACCATAGGGGAGTTATCCGCAAAATACTCTCAGTCTGTTGTGTCATCAGCGTAAAGCCGTAGTAATACATTTAAGATGGAATAATTTATATCGTTTATAAAAATATTAAACAGTAGAGGTCCCAACAAGGAACCCTGTGGGAGTCCAGTCCATTGATTTTCACTCGTTGACGTCGCCCGTACATATATGCTTCCATCAATTCAAGGGCTGATTCATTAAAACCATAGGCCTTAAGTTTAGCCAGCAACAAATTATAGTCTACCGAATCGAAGGCTTTACTGAGGTCCACTGATATGGCTGCGACGCTCTTTTGGTTGTCAAGGTTAGAGCGCCAATCATCAGTCATTTTCCGCATTGCTGTGCTGCAAGAGTGTCCCTCAAGAAAACGGACAAATTAGGAGATAGTCGAGGGCAGATAGAACTGTATATTCGGTTGTACATAAGTTTTTCGTAAACTTTAGAGAGAGCAGAAAGTAAGTATAAATACAGGTCTGTAATTTAGCTTGGTACTTTCTTCGTCTTCAGTCTTGCATGCAGGAGTAATGTTACTGTTTTTCCACTCCGTTGGCCAGCAGTTATTAATAATAAAAAAACTGATGACGTGTGTCTTCCTCCACTAATGCAGGGGCCGGCAGTTTGAGTAACCTTGGAGATATATCATCAACATCAACAGCTTTCTTTGGATTGATTTCACTCAGTATCTGTTTTATGTATTCGGAATTGACTGGTTCAAACTGAAAGTCTTGTATAACACCTTTGTCAAATTATTGATCTTATACTTCGATGGTCATAGTATTCGTCGTTGTTTTTTTTGTCAATTTCGCTCTTCACATTCGCTGCTGTGAAGTTGTTGTTGAAGATTTCAGCAATTTCCTTCGGTTCAGTAATGATTGCTCCTTTTTTAATCAAAGTAATTTCATTTCTATTCTTGCGATTGGTGTTTGGTAGTAGCGGCCTAAGTTTTCCCCAAAATACTCCGTGATGTTTTGCTTTTGTTGATACTTCGTTTCAGAAATATTTCATTCCTTGACGCTTCATCCAAGTGAAGTCACTTTATTTCTTTGTACTCAGCTATACGCTTCCCACGTAGACGTTGTAAGTTCATATTTGCGGTTAAATGAAAAATTAACTGGAACAGCAACATACTTTCCAAACTAGAATGAAATTTGTCGACATGATAAAAATGACTCTTATTTTGCAAACCAAATATTTTAAATTTGTCCACAAAATATGATACGATTTTAAATATAATCTTTGACGTTCAAATTAGATACAGCTAATGAAGTTGATGGTTAGTGTCGTTTCCCTACTTAGAGATATTAATTCAATTTACTGCAATATAATTTTGATTTTTCGTTACGTTTTAACATCTTAAGTTTGCCAGAACTAACGGGCCGGTATTTCTCACTACAAATATTTAGGAATCATGAAAAAGAATATATTCTTAAAATAGTTTCACGAGATTTGAAACCATATTATTGAAAAATGTACTGCATGTTTTGAGAAGTTGTGTTCAACATTTTTTAGTTTTAATGCTACACGATAATTCCTGCTGTTCTTTTCTGGTAAACTATATTCATTGAATATGCTGAGATATTTTTTTTCAAAATGCCCCAATCGGAACTTTGAACTCTCGACTACTGGTTTACGAGACCAGTGTTCTTGCCACTGAACTAAAAGGGCATTGCAATAATTTCAACGAAAACTTTGATTTAGCTTTTAATGAATTGTATTCAATCAAAAGTTAACAGGAAAAAGTAAAAGGCAATGGTAAACGAATTAAATATAATATTAAGTTGCTATTTTGTGAAATGCAAATACATTAAAGCCTCATTAGTTCAGGGGTTAGAGCACTGGACTTGTAAACCAGGGGTCCGGAGTTCAAATCTCTGATGGGGCTAAACCTTTTCATTCAAATGTTGCATAAATTGCGTTAAACAATTTAAAAAATCACAACTTGGAGTACATCATATTATAAACACATGGTTAAAAGTACGCATATTTTATCTTACAAACTCCTTGTTGATTTTTCGGGAAGATTTATTTGAATTACTTTCTATAGCTCGGGATAGAAATCAAGTTATTTCGTGAAACTGTTGAAATAATATTCTTTGTAGAGCGACATTTGCTTGGTTCTGTATTCTAAAAAATTTTTTTAAAAACATATGAAATATCTGAATGCTTTAAAAAGATATTGATCGCCACAAAAAATAATGTGACATAGTTCCGCAAGAGAGAGCCCGCCTCATTAGCTCAGGGGTTAGAGCACTGGTCTAGTAAACCAGGGGTCCAGCGTTCAAATCTCTGATGAGGCTGTCTTTTTTTTCCACGAGTTCTGCAACTTAAACCGCAACACGCTATTTGCGGGGAAGAAATAATTAGCAGTTTTTCTCACATTAAACTTCACACTCTCAAAACATTTCTCATGGATTACGCCCTTATTTGCGGTTAAACCAAATATTAACTGGAACAGGAACTTACTTTCCAAAGTAGAAAAAAATTTGTCGACATGATGAAAATGACTCTTATTTTGTAAACGAAAAATTTTAAATATGCTAACAAAATTTGATACGATTTTAAATATAATCTTTGATGTCCACATTAGATACAGCTAATGAAGTTGATGATTAGTGTCGTTTGAGATATTAATTTAAATTACTGCAATATTTTGATTTTTCTTTACGTTTTAAAATCTTAAGTTTGCCAGAACTAACTGGCCGGTATTTTTCCCTACTAATATTAAGGAATCATGAAAAAGAAGATATTCTTAAAATAGTTTCACGAGATCTGAAAACATATTCTTGAAAAATGTAATGCATGTTTTGAGAAGTTGTGTTCAACATTTTTTAGTTTTAATTCTGCACGATAATTGCTGCTGTTCTTTTCTGGTAGTAAACTAAATTCATTGAATATGCCGAGGTATTTTTTTCCAAAAAGTCCCATGAGAGATTTGAACTCTCGACCCCTGGTTTACGAGACCAGTGCTCTTGCCACTGAGCTAAAAGGGCATGGGTTATTGCAATTATTTCAACGAAAATTTTGATTTAGTCTTTAATGAATTGTATTCAATCATAAGTTAACAGAAAAGAGTAAGACGCAATGGTCAACGAATTAAATATAAAATTAAGTTGCTATTTTGTGAAATGCAAATACGTTAAAGCCTCAGTAGCTCAGGGGTTAGAGCACTGGTCTTGTAAACCGGGGGTCCAGAGTTAAAATCTCTAATGGGGCTAAACCTTTTCATTCAAATGTTGCATAAATTGCGTTCAACAATTTAAAAAGTCACAACTTGGAGTACATCATATTTGAAACACATGGTTAAAAGTAGCCTACGCACATTTTATCTTATAAACTCCTTGTTGATTTTTCGGGAAGATTTATTTGAATTACTTTCTATAGCTCGGGATAGAAATCAAGTTATTTCGTGAAACTGTTCAAATAATATATTCAAATAATAAAAATGTAATGCATGTTTTGAGAAGTTGTGTTCAACATTTTTTAGTTTTAATTCTGCGCGATAATTGCTGCTGTTCTTTTCTGGTAGTAAACTAAATTCATTGAATATGCCGAGATATTTTTTTCAAAAAAGCCCCTTGAGAGATTTGAACTCTCGACCCCTGGTTTACGAGACCAGTGCTCTTGCCATTGAGCTAAATGGGCATGTGTTATTGCAATCATTTCAACGGAAATTTTGATTTAGTCTTTAATGAATTGTATTCAATCATAAGTTAACAGGAAAAAGTAAAACGCAATGGTCAACGAATTAACTATAATATTAAGTTGCTATTTTGTGAAATGCAAATGCGTTAAAGCCTCATTAGCTCAGAGGTTAGAGCACTGGGTTTGTAAACCGGGGCTCCAGGGTTCAAATCTCTGATGGGGCTAAACCTTTTCGTTCAAATATTGCATAAATTTCGTTCAACATTTAAAAAATCACAACTTGGAGTACATCATGTTTGAAACACATGGTTAAAAATACGCATATTTTATCGTACAAACTCCTTGTTGATTTTTCGGGAAGATCTATTTGAATTAGGCTACTTTCTTTAGCTTAGGATAGAAATCAAGTTATTTCGTGAAACTGTTCAAATAATATTCTTTGTAGAGCAACATTTGTTTGGTTCTGTATTTTAAAAAAATGTTTTAAAAACATATGAAATATCTGCATGAATGCCCTAATTAATATGTGCTTGTGCAATCATGGCAGCTGGTTGGGTTCTTTCGAGCTCCCGCAGCTAATTATGCCTACTTATTTACTTAAAACCTGGTTTTGTGAGACATACTAGATCATAAAAGTTTCAATAACCAAGTCAACCGCTCCGTTTGTCCTCAGAAATCTCAACATTCAATTTACGACGCCGTTTTAATAATAGCCATGTAACGGGCAAATCGCGACCGTTAAATTATTCGACTGTTGCAATTCTTGGAGTTCGCCTTTTAAAACGTGCAATGTTTGCTACCATTTTAACCAAATTGGCTGTAGATATAGAAACTAATCCCGGACCTATCTTCATGTCAACTGTACCAACCCGTGGGAAAATCTCCAACAAAACACCGTTAAAATGTCTTCTATTAAACGCTCGGAGTTTGAAAAGCCAACACAAGCAAGGTATGAAAGTTACCAGTAACATTCACAACTTTCATGATTTGGCATATTCCGAGGACAGTAACATTGTATGTCTTAACGAAACGTTGTTAAACAACCATGTTAAGCTTTAAAAGTTACATAGAAATGCGTAGTAATTATATTCTAACAATTGAGTAACAAAAAGAGGAAACTTATGCCAGAGCTATAAAACCATCAATCACCTAAATTTTCAATTATTTTCAACACGAAACAAGAAGACCGGCTATAGCCAAGCCAACATTTGTATCATATTCTAAAATTACTGCAATTTCATTTAATTAGATATAACTGATTTGCTTGTGCCTTGCGAGTGTGACCCAATTTATATCTCTTCAAAAAAGCGGAGAAGGAGGACACTATACATGCGTGGGGAAGTGTTGAGCACCTGCATGTTTTAAACTAAAAATATTAGTTTAAATTAGTCGAAATAATAAAAATAATACAAGAAATAGGAAATATGTAAAACTGTACAACACAATTTGTTTCTGCTAGGGAAGCACTGCCTCTCACCAAAAAGTTAATACTTGGATGTAATTAGTACTTGGATGGGTGACAGCTTGGGAATCACCCCAGCCCGTTGTCCATGAGAGTAGAGTTGTAGTTGATCTCTCCTGTGCTTCGATGGTTTTTCGCCGGATTCTTCGGTTTTCCTTCCTCCATAAAATCAACACCTAGAATCTTATCTGTGATCCGCGGTGAACAGCTGTGTCGAATGGCGGCTGCCTGGAGCGCCTTTGATATATGCCTCGACACCGCCACGTTGATCTGCGTCCTTCGCAATTCAGCCGCTGCCTGCGAGTAAAGATGATTAGTTCCCCAGTCCTTTATCCTTTAGCTATAGATTTTTATTTGTACTTATAAAAGCTCCGGGTTTTTACTATCTTAGTCCTTTCTGTCCTGACGTTAAACGCTTAGTTCGAAAGCTCGGTCATTCTTTTTTTTTATTTTTATTTTAATAAAAATCTATAGCAGAAACAAACAAACCAATCCTAGATCTGATATGAAAAACTTAATTGTATCACGTGTATCACGTCTATAACGAAGGGAGCTCCAGTGTCTTTCTCAGTAAAACACAGCAAAACAAACGTTAATTTCAAAGTTGAATATCAAAGGCCAAATTAGGTTTAAGAAGCTCTGATTGTAAAAAAATAAATATTCTATTTATATGCCGAGGTATCCAAAGCGATATTTTACAAGTTTAAATTTTTAATGGCTTTTAGGCATGGATGTTTGAAACTGAATCAACGTATATGGATGTTTTAAAACCAACGTAATAAAATTAATAGTTCTATATTTTTAAAACTAGATTTATAATAATTCTAAAACTATAATCAGAGATAACTAAACTAAACTGAACTGAACTAAACTAAACTAAACTAACTTGTATTTAAACTGGATAACTCTATCTGTTATACTAAACTGTTATCCCTAGAGGTCCAGTAAGGGCCTCATTGGCCCAGTGTTATTACAGGAGGAAACTGGAGTACTGTATTTATTCCAATAGACGCCCTAGCCACTGGGCTAAAAGTGCATGAGGTTATTTGCGACAATTTCAACAAGAGTTTTGATTTAGTCCTTAAAGAATTGTGTTCAATCATAAGTTAACCAGGAAAAGTAAAAGGCAACGGTAAACGAATTAAGTATAATATTATATTGCTATTTTGTGAAATTCAAGAACGTTACCTCAGGGGTTAGAGCATGCACTGGTCTAATAAACCAGGGATCCCGAGTTCAAAAATATGATAAGGCTATCGTTTCTTCCACGTGTTGTATAACTTAAACCGGAACAGATTCTTTCCGGGGAAGAAATAATTAGCAGTTTTTCCCACATTAAAGTTTACAATCTCAGTAGATTTCTGCATTAGGCGTATTTGCGGTTAAACAAAATCTTAATTGGAACAGGAACATACTTTCAAAAGTAGAACGAAATTTGCCGACATGATGAAAATGACACGAAACATTTATAGTATGTCCACAAGATCAGCTATAGGATTTTAAATATAATCTTTGATGTTCACATTAGACATACATGCAGGTAAACGAAGTTGATGATTAGTGTCGTTTCCCTATACTTTAAAAATATTAATTCAATTTACTGCAATATTTTGAATTTTCGTAACGTTTTACATAATATCTTAAGTTTACCAGTACTACCTGGCCGGTATTTCTCCCTGCAAATATTTACGATGCACGAGAAAGAATATATTTTTAAAATGCTTTTACGATAGTTGAAAACATATTCTTGAAAAATGTAATGATGCATTAAGGAGTTTTGCCCAACATCAGGATTAAAACCTGAACGATGATTATTGCCGCTATGCTGAGATGGGTTTTTTTATTTAAAAGTCCCATGAGAGATTTGAACTCTCGAGCCCTCTAAAAGGACATGAGGTTATTTGCAATAATTTCAACGATAATTTTGATTTGGTGTTCAATCTTAAGTTAACCAGAAAAACATTACCAGAAATTTGGGACAAGATGGTGGCGCGCGTGCGTATACAGGTTGTTTACAGGTTGTTTATATATACAAACATGCCAGATTTAGGCGAATTCTAAAGAACTCAATGACCTGAATCATTAATGAGAAACACTAGAATACAGTAGAATCACACTCATTAGAAATTCTAGAATACATAATTATATTATTATGCGAATATAGCCGCTGACCAAGAGCAGCGGCACAAATGACTCAAATTTCTGGTAATGAGTAAAAGCCAACGGTAAACGAATTAAATATAATATTTGGTTGCTAGTTTATGAAATGTACAAAAAATTAAAGCCTCATTAGCACAGGGGTTAGAGCACCGGTCTTGTAAACCGGGGGTCCAGAGTTCAAATCTCTGATGGGGCTAAGCCTAAACCTTTTCATTCAATTGCACTGTAAATACGCTCGAACGATGCACTTTCAGTATCCAGTATTTGAACAAAACTTTCAAGCGAACGGCCACGAGTGGGGTGGGGGTACTCTGGCAATTTTTGGGTAGGGATGTGCCACCGTGAACTCAAAATCCTGACCCTATCTCAGACCTAAAAAGGCGATTTTCTATTTATTCTATCCTAGACCCAAACTAAAAAAAATCAATACCCTATCCCAGCGCTGGTATAACGTCAGCATCTATATATACTCTATCAGAGCAAAATATAGGCACCCTATATTGCAGACCAAAATTGATTATTTGTATACCTTATTAGTCCCGGACATACCCATATACCTTATATACACGAGAGTACCTCCTCCCCTGGCGAGCTAGCGACAAGGAAGAACGATGAAGAATCTTTATTAACGAACTAAGCAGGGACAACACACAAACAGCATTTTAGCTCTTCTTCAGTTAACGAACTAAGCATGGACAACACACTAACAGCATTTTAGCTTTTCTTCGTACGTGACTGGATCGAGCAAATATTTCCCAATACAGACCGACCAACCGGTACAGTACCGACCGAGTTCGAAGAGCGAGTTCTGTACATAAAAGATCCATACATGTCCAATACTGTCGCATTCATACGGATCGTAAAGGTTATTTACCATCCGTAATCTATATTTTCGTTTCGTGAATTCATACGGATCGTATACGGATGGTAAACGTTATTTACGATCCGTAATCTACATTTTCGTTTCGTTAACTGCGTCATGCTGCGCAGCCTGCGCTTCACGAATGAACTCCAGCTGAGCTACAATATTGCATCCTCACCAAATGACCTTACCATCCGTACGGTTCGTACGGATGGTACGGATTGAAAATACTTAATTTACGATCCGTTACATCCGTCAACCACCAATCAACTGCAGCTGAGCGACCACATGACACCCTTACAAAATTAAACAACTTACGATCCGTACGCATCGTACAGCTCGTATACTGATTACAAATACTTCATTTACAATGGGTAAACCAAATATCGTAACTTTAAAACCATATTAACAATCACCTTGAAACGTTAAAGCAATAACAACTTATATTACAAAACGTTGAAGCAATAACAACTTCTCACGTCGCATGTGACACATGAGGATTGCCTCGTTCTAAAAAAACCTTGCAAACGCTCAAGGAATATGAATTTATATGACGTCGCTTGTCATATATACATGACGATTTGTACAGGATTGCCTCGTTCTAAAAAAACCTTGCAAACGCTCAAGGAATATGAATTTATATGACGTCGCTTGTCATATATACATGATGATTTATACAGGATTGCCTCGTTCTAAAAAACCTTGCAAACGCTCAAGGAATATGAATTTATATGACGTCGCTTGTCATATATACATGATGATTTATACACGATTGCCTCGTTCTAAAAAAACCTTGCAAACGCTCAAGGAATATGAATTTATATGACGTCTCTTGTCATATATACATGATGATTTATACAGGATTGCCTCGTTCTAAAAAACCTTGCAAACGCTCAAGGAATATGAACTTATATGACGACTCGCTTGTCCGATATAGTTCCATGACAAACGCAATCGCTCTATGTTTCTTATTTATATCGTCGACGGCTTCAGTATAGTCACCTATCAAAGATTATGTAAATGCGTTCGACGCATGTCCACCAGTAAATGGTGAATGAAGATTGGTTTATAAACATAAAATTATGGTGTAACGAATTATCAAAATACAGTGTCTAAGGCTTGGTTTAGACGTCGAAGTTCCGTCGCATTTAATTCGTCGCATTTAATGCGACCAATTTTATCCGACGGAAATGCAACGTCTAAACTGATTTTATTCGACGCGTCGCATTTAATGCGACGCTGTCGAATTATGCGACGAGCTGTGTCGCATAATTCGACGGAAATGCGACGTTGATTTAGACGTCGCATAAAATGCAGTCGAATAAAATGCATAAATTATTATAATTACTTTTTCTATCCTACATTATCCCTCAATACCCAACAATTTTACAGTTCATGGGCCCCACGAAGATCATTTTCAACATGTCGTACTTGTTTGTATCGTCCAGAATGTTTTGTGACGGACAAAAACAATTAGTATGAAGTTGGGTGGCAATAAAGGGTTACTTGCTAAAGGTATTGGAGTTTTCGGCTGAAGAAAACTGTGGAACTAGCCGAAAGCAACACCTTAATCGAGTTTTAAGAATGAGAGAGCTTTAAGCGAAAGCTTATACATTCACTAACGCCAAACGGGCGACCAATGACACATGTCGAAACACAGAGAGCCTCTGAAGGTCTTCTTTGTGTTTTAGCTTTTTGATATATCCACTTGAAGATAAAAACATGGCGTTTCTCTTAACAGCTGGGTGCCATGCAAATTGCAACGCGCGGTAATTCGAAACTCGAAACACCAACGTTAAGAGCTATTTGGCGTTAAATTTCAACCGTAACATTAAATGCGACACATTAAATTCGACGTCTAAACCGAACTGTGTAAATTCTGTCGCATAATCGTCGCATTAAATTCGACGAATTAAATGCGACGGAACTTCGACGTCTAAACCAGGCCTAAATTGAAGGTTAACCTCAATGTTTTTGACAACGGTGATCCCGCATTCGCGTTCGTTCGTTACTTCGATTTGAAATATGACCGGTAGATAAGTCAGCCGCAAATATCACAAACATGAAGTTCGATTTGGCAAGCGTGTCGCTTCAATGGAAAATTTATAGTCGCGAGGCTTGCTCGTTTCAAGTAATTGTTTTTCGAAGTTTATGTATGGCGTCCAGATGGTCACATTGAATTTCGACATTACAAACGCGCCATATGATTACCGTATGTTATTTTAAAAACTAGGAGTTCTTTATATCAGAATGACAGAAGTGAAATGCTGTCTCGCGACTGACACAGGAGCAGTGGATACGAGCTTGACCGTAGAAATGTTCAGGATTAGGCCAGCAGAATGATGCAAGAAATTTTCTATAGCATGGCCAATGAAATAAATACAATGCAGAATATAAACCACGTAATATTAAAATAACATACGGTAATCATATGGCGCGTTTATAATGTCAAAATTCAATGTGACCATTTGAACGCCATACATCTAATTCGAACAACATTCACTTGAAACGAGCAAGCCTCGCGACTATAATTTTTCCATTCAAGCGACACGTTTGCCTAATCGAACTTCACGTTTTGTAATATTTGCGGCTGACTAATCGAGCGGTCATATTTCAAATCGAACTATAAACGAACGGGAATGCGGGATCAACGTTGTCAAAAACATTGAGGTTAATTATTGAGACGCTGTATTCTCATAATTCGTTACAGCATAATTTTATGTTTATAAAGCAATCTTAATTCACCATCTATTCATCTATTGCTCCACATGCGTCGAACGCATTTACATAATCCTTGATTACTCCAGCTTAGTAAAGTACTGAAGCCGTCGAGGACGATTACAAATAAGAAACATACAGCGATTGCGTTTGTTATTGAAATATCGGGTAATCCGCATTCTTGTCCACAGACTCTCAAATACTCTCGAATTTTGGCAGTTCCAGTAAGCAAACGAAAACATACAAAACAGCGGACTCGATTTTAGTGTCAACTACTCGATTCCCAGTAAATAAATAACTGGTTATTTCTGGTTATTCTTACCGTGAAAGCAGAGAAGCAATCGTTCTGTAGTTTAATCCTGAACACTTCTACAGCCAACCTCCTGTGCACTGCTCCGTTGTGTCAGTCGCGACGCAGCATTTCACTTCTGATAAGAACTCCTAGTTACATGAATATAACATACGGCAGAACGTTCTCGACGCATATTTTTGACACACACAATACTTATTAGCCTATTCAACGATCGTCAACTCCGACTATACTATACCGTCTGTCGCAACTCGTACGGAACGACAGCTTTTTCGAGGGCTACCTTAGTACACACGATAGTTATATTTACGGATGGTGAAATGTCCCATCATGGTTCGTCACGACCCGCACGGATCGACACACTATATTTACGAATGGAGAATTAGCTTACCATCCGTTACGACTCGTACGGATCGACAACTTTTTTGAGGGCTACCTTAGCTACACCGCACGATACTTATTATATTCACGGATGGTGAAACGTAGCATACGGTTCGTCACGACCCGTACGGATCGACATACTATATTTACGGATGGAGAATTGGCTTACCATCCGTTACGACCCGTACGGATCGACACACTATATTTACGGATGGAGAATTGGCTTACCATCCGGTACGACCCGTACGGATCGACACACTATATTTACGGATGGACAATTAGCTTACCATCCGTTACGATTCGTACGGATCGACAACTTTTTTGAGGGCTACCTTAGCTACACCGCACGATACTTATTATATTCACGGATGGTGAAACGTAGCATACGGTTCGTCACGACCCATACGCGTCGACACACTATATTTACGGATGGAGAATTAGCTTACCATCCGTTACGACTCGTACGGATCGACAACTTTTTTGAGGGCTACCTTAGCTACACCGCACGATACTTATTATATTCACCAATGGTGAAACGTAGCATACGGTTCGTCACGATCCGTACGGATCGACACACTATATTTACGGATCGAGAATTAGCTTACCATCCGTTACGACTCGTACGGATCGACAACTTTTTTGAGGGCTACCTTAGCTACACCGCACGATACTTATTATATTCACGGATGGTGAAACGTAGCATACGGTTCGTCACGACCCGTACGGATCGACACACTATATTTACAGATGGAGAATTAGCTTACCATCCGTTACGACTCGTACGGATCGACAACTTTTTTGAGGGCTACCTTAGCTACACCGCACCATACTTCTTATATTCACGACCCGTACGGATCGACACACTATATTAACGGATGGAGAATTAGCTTACCATCCGTTACGCCTCGTACGGATCGACACACTATATTTACGGATCGAGAATTAGCTTACCATCCGTTACGACTCGTACGAATCGACAACTTTTTTGAGGGCTACCTTACCTACACCGCACGATACTTATTATATTCAAGGATGGTGAAACGTAGCATACGGTTCGTCACGACCCGTACGGATCGACACACTATATTTACGAATGGAGAATTAGCTTACCATCCGTTACGACTCGTGCGGATCAACAACTTTTTTGAGGGCTACCATAGCTACACCGCGCGATACTTATTATATTCACGGATGGTGAAACGTAGCATACGGTTCGTCACGACCCGTACGGATCGACACATTATATTTACGGATGGAGAATTGGCTTACCGTCCGTTACGACCCGTACGGATCGACACACTATATTTACGGATGGAGAATTGGATTACCATCTGGTACGACCCGTACGGATCGACACACTATATTTACGGATGGAGAATTAGCTTACCATCCGTTACGACTCGTATGGATCGACAACTTTTTTGAGGGCTACCTTAGCTACACCGCACGATACTTATTATATTCACGGATGGTGAAACGTAGCATACGGATCGTCACGACCCGTACGGATCGACACACTATATTTACGGATGGAGAATTAGCTTACCATCCGTTACGACTCGTACGGATCGACAACTTTTTTAAGGGCTACCTTAGCTACACCGCACGATACTTATCATATTCACCAATGGTGAAACGTAGCATACGGTTCGTCACAATCCGGACGGATCGACACACTATATTTACGGATCGAGAATTAGCTTACCATCCGTTACGACTCGTACGGATCGACAACTTTTTTGAGGGCTACCTTAGCTACACCGCACGATACTTATTATATTCACGGATGGTGAAACGTAGCATACGGTTCGTCACGACCCGTACGGATCAACACACTATATTTACGGATGGAGAATTAGCTTACCATCCGTTACGACTCGTTCGGATCGACACACTATATTTACGGATCGAGAATTAGCTTACCATCCGTTACGACTCGTACGGATCGACAACTTTTTTCAGGGCTACCTTAGCTACACCGCACGATACTTATTATATTCACGGATGGTGAAACGTACCATACGGTTCCTCACGACCCGTACGGATCGACACGCTATGTTTACGGATGGAGAATTGGCTTACCATCCGTTACGACCCGTACGGATCGACACACTATATTTACGGATGGAGAATTGGCTTACCATCCGGTACGACCCGTACGGATCGACACACTATATTTACGGATGGAGAATTAGCTTACCATCCGTTACGACTCGTACGGATCGACAACTTTTTTGAGGGCTACCTTGCCTACACCGCACGATACTTATTATATTCACGGATGGTGAAACGTAGCATACGGATCGTCACGACCCGTACGGATCGACACACTATATTTACGGATGGAGAAATAGCTTACCATCCGTTACGACTCGCACGGATCGACAACTTTTTTGAGGGCTACCTTAGCTACACCACACGATACTTATTATATATTCACGGATGGTGAAACGTAGCATACGGTTCGTCACGATCCGTACGGATCGACACACTATATTTACGGATCGAGAATTAGCTTACCATCCGTTACGACCCGTACGGATCGACACACTATATTTACGGATGGAGAATTGGCTTACCATCCGGTATGACCCGTACGGATCGACACAATATTTACGGATGGAGAATTGGCTTACCATCCGTTACGACCCGTACGGATCGACACACTATATTTACGGATGGAGAATTGGCTTACCATCCGGTACGACCCGTACGGATCGACACACTATATTTACGGATGGAGAATTAGCTTACCATCCGTTACGACTCGTACGGATCGACAACTTTTTTGAGGGCTACCTTGCCTACACCGCACGATACTTATTATATTCACGGATGGTGAAACGTAGCATACGGATCGTCACGACCCGTACGGATCGACACACTATATTTACGGATGGAGAAATAGCTTACCATCCGTTACGACTCGTACGGATCGACAACTTTTTTGAGGGCTACCTTAGCTACACCACACGATACTTATTATATATTCACCAATGGTGAAACGTAGCATACGGTTCGTCACGATCCGTACGGATCGACACACTATATTTACGGATCGAGAATTAGCTTACCATCCGTTACGACTCGTACGGATCGACAACTTTTTTGAGGGCTACCTTAGCTACACCGCACGATACTTGTTATATTCACGAATGGTGAAACGTAGCATACGGTTCGTCACGACCCGTACGGATCGACACACTATATTTACGGATGGAGAATTAGCTTACCATCCGTTACGACTCGTACGGATCGACAACTTTTTTGAGGGCTACCTTAGCTACACCGCACGATACTTATTATATATTCACCAATGGTGAAACGTAGCATACGGTTCGTCACGATCCGTACGGATCGACACACTATATTTACGGATCGAGAATTAGCTTACCATCCGTTACGACTCGTACGGATAGACAACTTTTTTCAGGGCTACCTTAGCTACACCGCACGATACTTATTATATTCACGGATGGTGAAACGTAGCATATGGTTCGTCACGACCCGTACGGATCGACACACTATATTTACGGATGGAGAATTAGCTTACCATCCGTTACGACTCGTACGGATCGACAACTTTTTTGAGGGCTACCTTAGCTACACCGCACGATACTTATTATATTTACGACCCTTCCGGTCGACACACTATATTAACGGATGGAGAATTAGCTTACCATCCGTTACGCCTCGTACGGATCGACACACTATATTTACGGATGGAGAATTGGCTTACCATCCGGTACGACCCGTACGGATCGACACACTATATTTACGGATGGAGAATTAGCTTACCATCCGTTACGACTCGTACGGATCGACAACTTTTTTGAGGGCTACCTTAGCTACACCGCACGATACTTATTATATTCACGGATGGTGAACGTAACAGACGGTTCGTCACGACCCGTACGGATCGACACACTATATTTACGGATGGAGAATTGGCTTACCATCCGTTACGACCCGTACGGATCGACACACTATATTTACGGATGGAGAATTGGCTTACCATCCGGTATGACCCGTACGGATCGACACACTATATTTACGGATGGAGAATTCGCTTACCATCCGGTATGACCCGTACGGATCGACACACTATATTTACGGATGGAGAATTAGCTTACCATCCGTTACGACTCGTACGGATCGACAACTTTTTTGAGGGCTACCTTAGCTACACCGCACGATACTTATTATATTCACGACCAGTACGGATCGACACACTATATTAACGGATGGAGAATTTGCTGACCATCCGTTACGCCTCGTACGGATCGACACACTATATTTACGAATCGAGAATTAGCTTACCATCCGTTACGACTCGTACGGATCGACAACTTTTTGGAGGGCTACCTTAGCTACACCGCACGATTCTTATTATATTCACCAATGGTGAAACGTAGCATACGGTTCGTCACGATCCGTACGGATCGACACACTATATTTACGGATCGAGAATTAGCTTACCATCCGTTACGACTCGTACGGATCGACAACTTTTTTGAGGGCTACCTTAGCTACACCGCACCATACTTCTTATATTCACGACCCGTACGGATCGACACACTATATTAACGGATGGAGAATTAGCTTACCATCCGTTACGCCTCGTACGGATCATCACACTATATTTACGGATCGAGAATTAGCTTACCATCCGTTACGACTCGTACGAATCGACAACTTTTTTGAGGGCTACCTTACCTACACCGCACGATACTTACTATATTCAAGGATGGTGAAACGTAGCATACGGTTCGTCACGACCCGTACGGATCGACACACTATATTTACGAATGGAGAATTAGCTTACCATCCGTTACGACTCGTGCGGATCAACAACTTTTTTGAGGGCTACCATAGCTACACCGCGCGATACTTATTATATTCACGGATGGTGAAACGTAGCATACGGTTCGTCACGACCCGTACGGATCGACACATTATATTTACGGATGGAGAATTAGCTTACCGTCCGTTACGACTCGTATGGATCGACAACTTTTTTGAGGGCTACCTTAGCTACACCGCACGATACTTATTATATTCACGGATGGTGAAACGTAGCATACGGATCGTCACGACCCGTACGGATCGACACACTATATTTACGGATGGAGAATTAGCTTACCATCCGTTACGACTCGTATGGATCGACAACTTTTTTGAGGGCTACCTTAGCTACACCGCACGATACTTATTATATTCACGGATGGTGAAACGTAGCATACGGATCGTCACGACCCGTACGGATCGACACACTATATTTACGGATGGAGAATTAGCTTACCATCCGTTACGACTCGTACGGATCGACAACTTTTTTGAGGGCTACCTTAGCTACACCGCACGATACTTATCATATTCACCAATGGTGAAACGTAGCAAACGGTTCGTCACGATCCGGACGGATCGACACACTATATTTACGGATCGAGAATTAGCTTACCATCCGTTACGACTCGTACGGATCGACAACTTTTTTGAGGGCTACCTTAGCTACACCGCACGATACTTATTATATTCACGAATGGTGAAGCGTAGCATACGGTTCGTCACGACCCGTACGGATCGACACACTATATTTACGGATGGAGAATTAGCTTACCATCCGTTACGACTCGTTCGGATCGACAACTTTTTTGAGGGCTACCTTAGCTACACCGCACGATACTTATTATATTCACGACCCGTACGGATCGACACACTATATTAACGGATGGAGAATTAGCTTACCATCCGTTACGCCTCGTACGGATCGACACACTATATTTACGGATCGAGAATTAGCTTACCATCCGTTACGACTCGTACGGATCGACAACTTTTTTGAGGGCTACCTCAGCTACACCGCACGATACTTATTATATTCACGGATGGTGAAACGTAGCATACGGTTCCTCACGACCCGTACGGATCGACACGCTATGTTTACGGATGGAGAATTGGCTTACCATCCGTTACGACCCGTACGGATCGACACACTATATTTACGGATGGAGAATTGGCTTACCATCCGGTACGACCCGTACGGATCGACACACTATATTTACGGATGGAGAATTAGCTTACCATCCGTTACGACTCGTACGGATCGACAACTTTTTTGAGGGCTACCTTGCCTACACCGCACGATACTTATTATATTCACGGATGGTGAAACGTAGCATACGGATCGTCACGACCCGTACGGATCGACACACTATATTTACGGATGGAGAAATAGCTTACCATCCGTTACGACTCGTACGGATCGACAACTTTTTTGAGGGCTACCTTAGCTACACCACACGATACTTATTATATATTCACCAATGGTGAAACGTAGCATACGGTTCGTCACGATCCGTACGGATCGACACACTATATTTACGGATCGAGAATTAGCTTACCATCCGTTACGACCCGTACGGATCGACACACTATATTTACGGATGGAGAATTGGCTTACCATCCGGTATGACCCGTACGGATCGACACACTATATTTACGGATGGAGAATTGGCTTACCATCCGTTACGACCCGTACGGATCGACACACTATATTTACGGATGGAGAATTGGCTTACCATCCGGTACGACCCGTACGGATCGACACACTATATTTACGGATGGAGAATTAGCTTACCATCCGTTACGACTCGTACGGATCGACAACTTTTTTGAGGGCTACCTTGCCTACACCGCACGATACTTATTATATTCACGGATGGTGAAACGTAGCATACGGATCTTCACGACCCGTACGGATCGACACACTATATTTACGGATGGAGAAATAGCTTACCATCCGTTACGACTCGTACGGATCGACAACTTTTTTGAGGGCTACCTTAGCTACACCACACGATACTTATTATATATTCACCAATGGTGAAACGTAGCATACGGTTCGTCACGATCCGTACGGATCGACACACTATATTTACGGATCGAGAATTAGCTTACCATCCGTTACGACTCGTACGGATCGACAACTTTTTTGAGGGCTACCTTAGCTACACCGCACGATACTTGTTATATTCACGAATGGTGAAACGTAGCATACGGTTCGTCACGACCCGTACGGATCGACACACTATATTTACGGATGGAGAATTAGCTTACCATCCGTTACGACTCGTACGGATCGACAACTTTTTTGAGGGCTACCTTAGCTACACCGCACGATACTTATTATATATTCACCAATGGTGAAACGTAGCATACGGTTCGTCACGATCCGTACGGATCGACACACTATATTTACGGATCGAGAATTAGCTTACCATCCGTTACGACTCGTACGGATAGACAACTTTTTTCCAGGCTACCTTAGCTACACCGCACGATACTTATTATATTCACGGATGGTGAAACGTAGCATATGGTTCGTCACGACCCGTACGGATCGACACACTATATTTACGGATGGAGAATTAGCTTACCATCCGTTACGACTCGTACGGATCGACAACTTTTTTGAGGGCTACCTTAGCTACACCGCACGATACTTATTATATTTACGACCCTTCCGGTCGACACACTATATTAACGGATGGAGAATTAGCTTACCATCCGGTATGACCCGTACGGATCGACACACTATATTTACGGATGGAGAATTGGCTTACCATCCGTTACGACCCGTACGGATCGACACACTATATTTACGGATGGAGAATTGGCTTACCATCCGGTACGACCCGTACGGATCACACACTATATTTACGGATGGAGAATTAGCTTACCATCCGTTACGACTCGTACGGATCGACAACTTTTTTGAGGGCTACCTTGCCTACACCGCACGATACTTATTATATTCACGGATGGTGAAACGCAGCATACGGATCGTCACGACCCGTACGGATCGACACACTATATTTACGGATGGAGAAATAGCTTACCATCCGTTACGACTCGTACGGATCGACAACTTTTTTGAGGGCTACCTTAGCTACACCACACGATACTTATTATATATTCACCAATGGTGAAACGTAGCATACGGTTCGTCACGATCCGTACGGATCGACACACTATATTTACGGATCGAGAATTAGCTTACCATCCGTTACGACTCGTACGGATCGACAACTTTTTTGAGGGCTACCTTAGCTACACCGCACGATACTTGTTATATTCACGAATGGTGAAACGTAGCATACGGTTCGTCACGACCCGTACGGATCGACACACTATATTTACGGATGGAGAATTAGCTTACCATCCGTTACGACTCGTACGGATCGACAACTTTTTTGAGGGCTACCTTAGCTACACCGCACGATACTTATTATATATTCACCAATGGTGAAACGTAGCATACGGTTCGTCACGATCCGTACGGATCGACACACTATATTTACGGATCGAGAATTAGCTTACCATCCGTTACGACTCGTACGGATAGACAACTTTTTTCAGGGCTACCTTAGCTACACCGCACGATACTTATTATATTCACGGATGGTGAAACGTAGCATATGGTTCGTCACGACCCGTACGGATCGACACACTATATTTACGGATGGAGAATTAGCTTACCATCCGTTACGACTCGTACGGATCGACAACTTTTTTGAGGGCTACCTTAGCTACACCGCACGATACTTATTATATTTACGACCCTTCCGGTCGACACACTATATTAACGGATGGAGAATTAGCTTACCATCCGTTACGCCTCGTACGGATCGACACACTATATTTACGGATGGAGAATTGGCTTACCATCCGGTACGACCCGTACGGATCGACACACTATATTTACGGATGGAGAATTACCTTACCATCCGTTACGACTCGTACGGATCGACAACTTTTTTGAGGGCTACCTTAGCTACACCGCACGATACTTATTATATTCACGGATGGTGAACGTAACAGACGGTTCGTCACGACCCGTACGGATCGACACACTATATTTACGGATGGAGAATTGGCTTACCATCCGTTACGACCCGTACGGATCGACACACTATATTTACGGATGGAGAATTGGCTTACCATCCGGTATGACCCGTACGGATCGACACACTATATTTACGGATGGAGAATTCGCTTACCATCCGGTATGACCTGTACGGATCGACACACTATATTTACGGATGGAGAATTAGCTTACCATCCGTTACGACTCGTACGGATCGACAACTTTTTTGAGGGCTACCTTAGCTACACCGCACGATACTTATTATATTCACGACCAATACGGATCGACACACTATATTAACGGATGGAGAATTTGCTGACCATCCGTTACGCCTCGTACGGATCGACACACTATATTTACGAATCGAGAATTAGCTTACCATCCGTTACGACTCGTACGGATCGACAACTTTTTGGAGGGCTACCTTAGCTACACCGCACGATACTTATTATATTCACCAATGGTGAAACGTAGCATACGGTTCGTCACGATCCGTACGGATCGACACACTATATTTACGGATCGAGAATTAGCTTACCATCCGTTACGACTCGTACGGATCGACAACTTTTTTGAGGGCTACCTTAGCTACACCGCACGATACTTATTATATTCACGGATGGTGAAACGTAGCATACGGTTCGTCACGACCCGTACGGATCGACACACTATTTTTACAGATGGAGAATTAGCTTACCATCCGTTACGACTCGTACGGATCGACAACTTTTTTGAGGGCTACCTTAGCTACACCGCACGATACTTATTATATTCACGACCCGTACGGATCGACACACTATATTAACGGATGGAGAATTAGCTTACCGTCCGTTACGCCTCGTACGGATCGACACACTATATTTACGGATGGAGAATTGGCTTACCATCCGGTACGACCCGTACGGATCGACACACTATATTTACGGATGGAGAATTAGCTTACCATCCGTTACGACTCGTACGGATCGACAACTTTTTTGAGGGCTACCTTAGCTACACCGCACGATACTTATTATATTCACGGATGGTGAAACGTAGCATACGGTTCGTCACGACCCGTACGGATCGACACACTATATTTACGGATGGAGAATTGGCTTACCATCCGTTACGACCCGTACGGATCGACACACTATATTTACGGATGGAGAATTGGCTTACAATCCGGTATGACCCGTACGGATCGACACACTATATTTACGGATGGAGAATTCGCTTACCATCCGGTATGACCCGTACGGATCGACACACTATATTTACGGATGGAGAATTAGCTTACCATCCGTTACGACTCGTACGGATCGACAACTTTTTTGAGGGCTACCTTAGCTACACCGCACGATACTTATTATATTCACGACCAGTACGGATCGACACACTATATTAACGGATGGAGAATTAGCTGACCATCCGTTACGCCTCGTACGGATCGACACACTATATTTACGGATCGAGAATTAGCTTACCATCCGTTACGACTCGTACGGATCGACAACTTTTTGGAGGGCTACCTTACCTACACCGCACGATACTTATTATATTCACGGATGGTGAAACGTAGCATACGGTTCGTCACGACCCGTACGGATCGACACACTATATTTACGAATGGAGAATTAGCTTACCATCCGTTACGACTCGTACGGATCGACAACTTTTTGGAGGGCTACCTTACCTACACCGCACGATGCTTATTATATTCACGGATGGTGAAACGTAGCATACGGTTCGTCACGACCCGTACGGATCGACACACTATATTTACGGATGGAGAATTGGCTTACCATCCGTTACGACCCGTACGGATCGACACACTATATTTACGGATGGAGAATTGGCTTACCATCCGGTACGACCCGTACAGATCGACACACTATATTTACGGATGGAGAATCATCTTTTCATCCTTTACGACTCGTACGGATCGACAACTTTTTTGAGGGCTACCTTAGCTACACCGCACGATACTTATTATATTCACGGATGGTTGAAGCGTAGGATACGGATCGTCACGACCCGTACGGATCGACACACTATATTTACGGATGGAGAATTAGCTTACCATCCGTTACGACTCGTACGGATTGATACTCTGCTTTTACGAGTCGTCATGACAAAACGACTTGTCCGATGGTAACCAAAATTTCACGAAACTAACGATCCGTATGCTTGCTACAGTATTGGACAACCATCAAAAGATCGAGTATATGACTCATTGCTATTATACCGATCTATATGCATCTCTACGTATCTTTCTTTCAATGTTTCGCATCTATTTCCGTAGTGTAGTGGTTATCACATACGCTTTACACGCGTAAGGTCCCCGGTACAATCCCGGGCGGGAACAGTCGAAAAAAGATAAACGTTACCTGTTGCATTTCTTTAGAACATTTCTAGTAACGCACCATTCGGTACAGGAGAACGGGGGTTGTTCAGTTAATTCCTCGCCTATCCTGTTTTGAACTTCACTTTTAAACAAGACACCACAGCACACGGACTTGGTAAGAAACTCGTACATCAACCAGTTTCTGTAGTGTAGTGTTTATCACGTACGCCTAACACGTGTAAGGTCCCCGGTTCGATCCCGGGCGGAAACACAGATATTTTGGTTTGCTTAAGTTGTATGTTGCACAAAACAGTTATCGATGTGGCTGACTTGAAAATGCCGTCTGGCCAACGTTTTGCCAACAAAGCTAAAATTTTTAACGTATTTTGTCATTGCTGTTCTTATTACCAGTACGAGATGGACAACGCAGTTGCTGTTCTTGATACACCAGGCAACCTCAGTACGAGATGTACAATGCAGCTGCCGTCCTTGCTACAGCTAGCACAGTACGAGACGGACAAAGCAGTTGCTGTTCTTTTCACACCAACAACAGTACTAGATGGACAACGTAGTTGCTTTCCTTGTTACACCAACCCCACTACGAGATCGACAATGTAGTTGCTGTCCTTCAGCTACATGAACTACAGTACAAGATGGACAACGTAGTTGCTGTTCTTTTTACCCCAACTACACTACCAGATTGTAAACGTAGTTGTTGTCGTTGTTACACCAACCACAGAACGAGGTCGACAACGCCGTTGCTATCCTTGTTAAACAACCACACTACGAAGTCGTCAACGAAGTTGCTGTCCTTGTTATGTCAACTACAGAACAAGATGGACAACGCAGTTGTTGCTCGACTTGTTCTACGAGATGGACCCGCAGTTGCTTTTCTTCCTACTAGTACGAGATGGACAACGCAGCAATTGTCCTTGTTACACCAACTACAGTACAAGATAGACAACGCAGTTTCTTTGTTTTTACAAGATGGACAACGCAGTTGCTGTCCCTACCACACCACACCACACCACACCACACCACATCACACCACACCACGACAGTACGAGAAAGACCAGGCAGTTGCTATCTTTGTTACGCCAACGATAGTTCGAGTTGAACAACGCAGTTGCTGTGCTTGTTACACCAATCACACTACTAGATAGACAACGCAGTTGCTGTTCTTGCTACATCACCTACAGTACAAGATGGACAATGCAGTTTCTCCGTGTTACACCAACCACTCTACAAGATGAACAGTGCGTTTACTGTCTTTGTAACGTAACCATAGTACCAGATGTAAAACCCAGTTAGTAGTATAGAGAATAGCGGTATTAGCGCATCTCGCCTGGTATCTTTTTTCCCCCGGACCCCCCTAAAAATTTATTTTCATTTCGGCTCACCCCCTTTCACAGTGGCGACACAACTCGTTAGCTAATTTTTGGTAAGTTATTTTTAATATCATCAAAAATAATTTTTATCAGTAGCAAAAATAATTTTCATCAGTAGCAAAAATCATTTTGATCAGTAGCAAAAAATAATTTTCATCAGTAGCAAAAAAATAATTTTCATCAGTTGCAAAAAATTTGCTAAGCCATTTTTACAGTTGTCCTATGTATAGTACAGCTGATTTTAGAACAGCCTTTATTCTGCTTGAGGAGTAACGATAACCTGCTCCGTTTGATCATCTTCACTAACTTTGGTTTTGTGATTATGAATATGCTTTCCAGTAGTAGCAGCTCCACTGATCAAACCGATAAGAGAAATACATGGACTAACTACTGATATAAAATTTTCTATGTCTCTCTTATAATTATGAAATTTGTCTTTAATCCGTCTGTAAGATTTTCAGGACTACCAATGACGTTTAACCCTCCTAACAAACTTGAGAACTAGCTGATAAGTAAATCCGTAAGAAATGCGTCTGAGTCTTTTTTTCTTTTGGCTAAGTATACATTATAGAGTTTGTCAATGGTTTTTTCAGTAGCTTTTTTCAGAGCGTTACTTTTTCACTTATGTATCCGTCCTCACTTACTTTTATCAGCTCTTCTCTTTTACTGTCTTGCACTTCCACTGTCTAAGTCGGCTCTTCCACCTGATTAACTAGTTTTTATAATTGGTCATCTAACTCGGGTGCGACATCTACTTTTGCTTTTCTAGGCATATATATTTAATGATATATTAATAAACTTTAAAAGTAATATTATCCAGTTTTATATCTAAATATTTACCTTTATTTAATTTCTTCAGTAGGGCTTTTTCCGTTTCCTTATTTTCAATGCATACGAAAAATTCTTCGTTAAGCACTTTTTTACTCCGCTTGTTATGAGTCTGGAAAAATATCACCCTAGTTGCGTTGTCTCTAACACCTGTAGATATGCTATTTAGTTTTTGGTTGATCATATATAGTGAGAAATTGTGATGCCTCCCGCTATAGGCGAAATAGGTCATCATGTTGGTGTTAATGTGCTGTTCCTTATTGTTACTCATATCATCTACTATTATTGCTGTTTTACATCCTGAGCATATCTTCACAACAAATTTTAAAATGTCATCAACCTTCTCATATGGACAGTCGAGACCTATAACGTCAGGATAATTTTTTAGGTATTTCTATTCTAGATAGGTATTGTTCATCCAAATAGTTGGGCAAAGAATTATAATAAAATCATATTCAACCTTATATTCGTCACTAAGCATTTCCAATAATTTATATGTTTTCCCACAACCAGATGGACCCACTATCAGAGTAGTATTTGGCTTATTCATATACTACCACTGAATTCATTTTTATCAGATGATTCATATACTACCACTGAATTGGCTAACGATGGTAGTGACTCTGATTGTCTTTGGTGGAGCCATCTATATATGAATTGATTGTAACATTGCATTGTTAATATTCAACAGCCCATCCGACACTACATACATATAACATGTACACGCCAGTTGCTGATACTATTTTGGTGATTTCCAATAGAACCCCATTTTGACTATTAGTTAGTTTTACACCTTGTCCTTGTATGTCCCTCAGATGAGTTGTTGAGAAGTTTATAACAAGTCCAAACTTTTCAGTGAAGAAACTGGGAAATATTTCTATCATAATCATTATCACTTGGGAAGAACACTCTAGATGCCTCATTGAAGAAGTCGTATTTTTTCATTGACTGGCTGTACAAGAAGTTGGGTTGTCCTTGAAAGCTTATTTTTACACTTTCAATATTTGGGTAGTAGTATGATTCACTACCGTCGGCTACCCTCTTAAAAAGTAGAATAATACTTCTCATTGACTTTCTGGGGAGGTTGATATTCTCATGTATTTTTATAGTTGCTGTACCCACAGGAAAAGTTTTCACTAATGTTACATGAGAGTAGTCCCCGAGCCCGGGCGTAGGGCCGAAGGCCCGGAACCCGTGTGAGGTTGCTAATCTCGACACGCGTGGAGTACACGCGAAATTACAGCAAATGGAAAGAAATTCTGCGAGATGTTTATATATATATTTATAAAATAACAGGTATGCTACGCACGCTCTGATTGGACGAGAGCCATTTTCACTCAGAGTACAGAGACACGTTTGACGTCATTTTCATTTTATATTGTACAACGCATGCTCTGTTTGGTTAAATCTCACGTAATCACTGGCGTATTTATTTGATTACGCCATTATTCGTCAGCTGAGTCTCGGTCACTTTGGTGGCTTCTCCTTGGTTTTTTACCTCGTAAAACGGTTAGTTATTTTATAAAACAAATAGAAAATCGCTTTTGTGACTCTGTACTGTGATACAAACACGAATGACGCAATTTCAACCGGAAAAAATGTGTGAAAACACTCGGCTTCGCCTCGTGTTTCCACTAGGCATTTTTTCCGGTTGAAATCACGTCATTCGTGTTTGTATCACAGTACAGAGACACGCAAGCGATTTTCTATTTGTTAAATATATATATGTCAACAAATCCGCAACTTTCGTAGTTCGGAATTCGAATAGCAGGGTTACTGGTAGACCGAAAACGACACTGTGTCCTGAAACTGGCCGAAGCCTGTAAATAAATCTGCTCTGGTGTATTCTACTTAACTCGAGGGAGAACGATGAAGAAATCAGTTTGAAAACAAACGGCTTTTTAGATCTTGAAGAGAACTGAATGATGCCTGGTCACGGAGAAACCGAAAGAAACCGAACGAGAAAAACAATCTGAATTCTGAAAAGAGTATAGACTGAATTGGCAGTGTTTGTGGTGACAAAAGCAGAAGAAAGTTTAACGGTAGGAGATTCATATTTACCAGTTTAGCTGAGTCTTGAAAAAGAAAATCATGCAATATAAATAATATTCTTGTCTACAGTGGTCTTTGGACGCTAGGACGTGGCATTGTGTCTTTTCTTGGCCACTATTATCTATTTTGAATGAAAATTTGTTATTTGGTTCATCTCGTTGTTATAGGACTGTAGTCTTAGTCTTAGTCTTAGTCTTAGTCTTAGTCTTAGTCTTAGTCTTAGTCTTAGTCTTAGTCTTAGTCTTAGTCTTAGTCTTAGTCTTAGTCTTAGTCTTAGTCTTAGTCTTAGTCTTAGTCTTAGTCTTAGTCTTAGTCTTAGTCTTAGTCTTAGTCTTAGTCTTAGTCTTAGTCTTAGTCTTAGTCTTAGTCTTAGTCTTAGTCTTAGTCTTAGTCTTAGTCTTAGTCTTAGTCTTAGTCTTAGTCTTAGTCTTAGTCTTAGTCTTAGTCTTAGTCTTAGTCTTAGTCTTAGTCTTAGTCTTAGTCTTAGTCTTAGTCTTAGTCTTAGTCTTAGTCTTAGTCTTAGTCTTAGTCTTAGTCTTAGTCTTAGTCTTAGTCTTAGTCTTGTCTTAGTCTTAGTCTTAGTCTTAGTCTTAGTCTTAGTCTTAGTCTTAGTCTTAGTCTTAGTCTTAGTCTTAGTCTTAGTCTTAGTCTTAGTCTTAGTCTTAGTCTTAGTCTTAGTCTTAGTCTTAGTCTTAGTCTTAGTCTTAGTCTTAGTCTTAGTCTTAGTCTTAGTCTTAGTCTTAGTCTTAGTCTTAGTCTTAGTCTTAGTCTTAGTCTTAGTCTTAGTCTTAGTCTTAGTTTTAGTCTTAGTCTTAGTCTTAGTCTTAGTCTTAGTCTTAGTCTTAGTCTTAGTCTTAGTCTTAGTCTTAGTCTTAGTCTTAGTCTTAGTCTTAGTCTTAGTCTTAGTCTTAGTCTTAGTCTTAGTCTTAGTCTTAGTCTTAGTCTTAGTCTTAGTCTTAGTCTTAGTCTTAGTCTTAGTCTTAGTCTTAGTCTTAGTCTTAGTCTTAGTCTTAGTCTTAGGACTATAGTCTTAGGACTATAATCTCAGTCTTAAGACTATAATCAGTCTTAGTATTAGGACTATAGTCTTAGGACTATAATCTTAGTCTTAGGACTATATATAGTCTTAGGACTATAATCTTAGTCTTAGGACTATAATCTTAATCTTAGGACTATAGTCTTAGGACTATAGTCTTAGGACTATAATCTTAGTCTTAGGACTATATATAGTCTTAGTCTTAGGACTATAGCCTTAGGACAATAGTCTTATAAATTTAGTCAGGACTATATATAGTCTTATAAATTTAGTCTTAGGACTATAGTCTTATAAATTTAGTCTTAGGACTATAGTCTTAGACTTAGGACTATAGTCTTAGTTTAGGGTTATAGTTTCTTTTTTAATATTGACTTTGTATGCTCTTTCGGTGTGTCAATACTTAATATGTACTACAGTACATGACTACAGCCAGGTGAACTTTGCCAATGAATTTTCTTTGATGTTATACTGGTTTGTTTCTCTCTTTCCATTCAAAATTTTTCAGGCTGTTAATTTTATTATTACATAGACTAAATATAAAAACTATAATAGACTTAAATAAAAAACCAAACAACCAAAACCAGAAAGTGTGTGTGATGGGGGTGGTTTACAAAAATGTATATATTAAAAGTGGGCGAGGGGTTGTTGCGATCATGTATTTCTAGTATGATGATTTTCCACTGTTGTAGTTGGACTCAATTTCACTAGCTAGGCTGTCATTTTCAATAGTTTCATATCTCATTTTCAAATTAGTTAACTTGAAGCTGACAGGTACGTTTTTCCCACTTCCACCAGGTAGTATAGTACCCTAGCTGGATCATTAACTTTTAGAATGGTCTCATGAGTGTTAGCAAGTGCTTGTGGATAAACTGCTCCATTCTCACTTAAGAAGTCATCATCAATTGGTACTTTAAACCTTATACCATATACACTATCCAATAGGGTGTCATCAGCATTGGACCCACTAGCAGAAGCATCTTTACCCCTCAGCTTAGCTAAATTAGTTGAACCGCCAAGACCCTGATCAACCTTACCTACTCGCATAGATTTAAACCATAGATCTTCATAACACTTCAGTCCATGAGCCTCATTAAGGTCCCTGTAAATTTCTCCGTTAAACTTGTGGGTGATCTGCTTAAATAGGGTGGATTTCAAATTCAGCTGATGATATGACTCAGTGTTCCCATTTTTAAAATCAAAGGTCAAATATCTACTACCAGGTATTAGTACATGGTTCATTGGTAGGGTTGCTAACTTAATATATAGATCCTGGCCAGATTGAATTTCTGTTGGGTTGAAAGTAACATCAACAACTCTGCGCGTTCCTCTCTTACTTATGTCAGAAGTCTTAGCTTTGAAAGTGGCTTTTATTTTGTCCTGCATATAATACTAGGTATATTTTATTTGGGATCATTACTTATACGTCTTTCCCATTTTGTTGTAGATAAACCATGCGAGTGCAATTACAAGTTCCCATAGGTTCTGAGCTAACCATGCTAATCCTATAGCCCCATATTTTAGTATAGTAGCTAGGATTGATCCAATAGCTGAGAACACTGGACAAATAATAGGACCTAATTTTTTAGCGATGTCCCTAAAGGTTTTATAAACAGCTTTAGCGAACTTACTAGTTGCTTGTGCCCCTTTTGAGATATCACTTCTCGCACGTACTATAAGCGTTGTGATTATACCAGCTATTGAGATTGCTATGGCCGCCAGTCCAGCGATATTTTTCTTTGCCGACTCTTTGAACCTCTCCAGTCTAGAGATATCCTCCTCTTGCTTTTCTCTTACCTCCTCAATCTCTAGTTGCTCTAGTGTCCTGTCCCTAGCGTTTTCAAGACCAATTACACGTTCATTCATCTCAAAATTTTCTGTAGAGGTGGTTTCTTCATTTTCAATAATTTATTTGGTCTCATTAATAGTTTCCTGAAAATGGTCGGCTTGTGCTTTTACAAACAGACCCTAGTGGTTGGGTCGATTGACTTATTTGGAGTGAGGACACCTCGTAATTCACTATTTCTTTTGGCGTTAAACCGTGAATGTTGTCGGGGTTTTTATTAGTTGTCTGTCTGTAATTTTTTCCGCCATTGTCAGACACGTAGACCCTTTCCCCTTTGTATTCAAGACCGATGACTTTATCCCCACTACTGTTAAAAACTATTGCGCTGTTTGTTAACGGACTTTTAGAGTTCCTACCATCTCTCTCTAAATTGATAGTCCAGTCCTAGGATATGACTTATGTTACCTTTCTTGTCAAGGATAATATTTCTTTTATAGTCTGTTAGTGTAGCAGTGGTGGGGGCTTCTATAGGATCACCTATTCCTTCAATAGTCACTGTTTTCCCATCGTCGTTATCTAGGAATGAGGTTTCAGTTTGTTCATTACGTCTATCTCTTTCCTCCTCAATTGCGTGAAGTGTAGTATCGAATTTTTCATATTTCACTCTGATATCATGGGGAGTTTTTTCGTTGTCGCCATAGGTTTTGTATAATCTGTTTCTTTCCTCAGAGATTTCATTAAAGTTGTCATGAGTTGATCATTATTATAGTTTTCTAATTTGTTAACATCAAGGTCCTCCATTTCACAATCATCGAATCCTTCAGCCATTTATACACTAACATATATTTTGTATATCACTCTCGCGTATCCAGCTATTATGCTTGCTATCATAGCCAAGCCATTTAACAAGTGCCATCTTCTTACCTTTCACCTTTTTCCTCTTCATTATTTTCCCCACCTTAAACACATCATCTTTCTTATCAACAATACTTAACTCCTCTTCATAAAACTTTCCAATGATTGGCTCTCTCCCTCTAGGTCCTCTATCTCATGAACATTAGGGTCATCGCGGATTACCTTACTTACCTTGAACAACTCCTCTGTGATGTTAGCCTCATAACCTTTCGTAAATGTGGATTTATACTTTGATATTCTAACAGTGTCACCAACTTTAAATTTAGGCAGTGGAAGGTCTGCATAATGATGACCAAATAAGGTAGTCCATACTTCACTCTCATTCTTTTCGCTCACACTGGATGGCTTCATTAGGGTAGTATGATGCTTAGTGTTATTGTAATTATTCACAACTGGTCCAATACGTCAATCCACTTATATGTTCCTTTACTGTAAAAGTATTTCCACATTATTGTTTTCAGGGTTCTGTTAAACCTCTCCACAATAGTGGCTTTCTTATCAGAGGAGGTGCTAAAGTATTTGATGTTATACCTCTCCAATAAGGCCCTCACCCCAACGTTATAGAATTCTTTACCAACGTCGAACTGTGCCAGTTTTGGGTACTTACCAAAATGTTCTTTGAATTGCTTCAGAAGTTCCTCTACTGCCTTAGTCATATTACTAGTAATTGCCTTTGTCAGCGTATAGGAATGAGGTTTCAGTTTGTTCATTACGTCTATCCTCCTCAATTGCGTCAAGTGTAGTATCGAATTTTTCATATTTCACTCTGATATCATGGGGAGTTTTTTCGTTGTCGCCATAGGTTTTGTATAATCTGTTTCTTTCCTCAGAGATTTCATTAAAATTGTCATGAGTTGATCATTATTATAGTTTTCTAATTTGTTAACATCAAGGTCCTCCATTTCACAATCATCGAATCCTTCAGCCATTTATACACTAACATATATTTTGTATATCACTCTCGCGTATCCAGCTATTATGCTCGCTATCATAGCCAAGCCATTTAACAAGTGCCATCTTCTTATCTTTCACCTTTTTCCTCTATAATGGTGGTAGGCCACGTTTTAACAAGGCTCTGACCAAGTTCGATTAAACGGCCACGATGGCAACGATTTTAGAGGTTAAGGATCTTCTTAAGAAGGAACTAGCTCCAATTCATTCTAAACTAGAGAAAATGATGACTACATTCGAAGATTTAAGTACAACAGTTAGATTTTTGTCCGCGAAATATGATGACCTGCTATCACAAGTTCGGTCAGTAAACGAGAAAACGGTTCATTATAATGCAAATATAACAAACATGAAGAAAGATCTTGGTGAGGTTAACAAATGTGCTGTGGAGGCTAATATCCAGGCTGAAGAACTCGCACAATATCTAAGAAGAGACTGCCTTGAGATATCTGGTGTACAAGCAACGACCACATGCTCCCCAGAAGCTATTGTGAAATCTGTCGGTAAAGCCGTTGGCTTAACAATCTCACAGCATGATATCTCTATTACGCATCCCATACCATCTTATAAAGTAGATGCTCCACCTAAGATTATAGTCAAGTTCACACGAAGAGATGTCAGGAATAAATTCTATTCAAGCCGTAAGAAACTGGCTAACAAGAAAGTCAAAGATCTTCCAGACCTTGATCTCCACTCCGACACCAATGTCTATGTTTCTGAATCTCTTACATCATACAAAAAAGAACTTTTTGGCAATGTTAATAAACTTAAAAAACGCCTGAAATGGAAGTTTATTTGGACAAACAATGGCAGGATCTTCATCAAGGAGACGGAGAATACATCCGCATTCACCTTCGACACCCAGGAAGACCTGGTGAAATTTGAAAATACTCATCACCGCTAGAGGTACTGTGTCTGTACATCTTATTTCATTCGGATTAAACCAACGAACAAGATACTATGCAGAAACTATGTATGTATACTATATACTAAATAGACTAGACCAATGTAGTTTGGTTGTAAATTTATACTATTAATATGGCTCTATATCAAAATTTCCTTAACGAACTACCATTCCATGATTTAGACCCTGAAGAATTTATTAAAGCAACAGGAGCATGGGTCTTTTCCTTAAGCCCCCGATTTGAATCCAAATATCTTTTTAGAGATATAATCGAAAGCCCAGAAAGAGAAGACGACTTGCAGAAGAAATCACATGAAAATTATATTGAATCAAAATATTATTCTATCAAACAAACTGGAAATCTCTTTGATAAGGCAATTAAACGACATGGATTTTCTATATCGCATTTTAACATGCGGAGCCTTTCTAAAAATTTGTCAATGCTGCAGGATCTCCTTTATTCAGTAAGGGATGTTCCAGATGTTATTGCTATTACAGAAACGAAACTGACAGAAACCAGTGTAAGCAACATTAGCATACCAGGATATGTCTTTTTGAATACAAACTCTAAAACGTCCGCTGGGGAGTTGGATATTAAAATTCAATAGAAGACGTGACCTAGAGTTAATTGCTGATGGCGTTGAATCTTGTTGGATTGAAATTACCCGTAAAAGACAAAAAAATATTATAATTGGTTGCATATATCGCCATCCTTTTAATGATCGCGCCCACTTTCTTGATATTCTGAAGGACAATGTGATTAAACTAAACAATAAGGGGCGAGAGATATTCATATTAGGAGACATAAATATAGATTTTTTTAAAATACAATAACGATAATCCAACATCAGAATATCTTGATATGTTGCTTGACCAAGGCCTTATGCCCTTAATTACCAAGGCTACTCGTATTACAAACCATACTTCTACCCTAATAGATTATATCTATACAAACACGCCAGAAAAGGTACTGCAAGCCGGAATATGTTTAGCAGATATTTCTGACCATCTTCCTGTGTTTTGTACAGTATCTGACAAGCTTCCTGTAGTAAATGATAGTAAGTTTTTTAGAGATTTTAAAAATTTTGATGATAACCTATTTTTAAATGATATTAGGAACGTAGATTTTAATAGCCTTATTAGCAATGATGTTAATGAAAGCATGAACAACGTAATTAATATACTTGAGGAAATATCTGATAAACATGCACCTTTGCGCAAATTATCTAATAAAAAGAAAAAACAATTAAACAAACCATGGATATCAAATGGTATTCTTAAATCAATTAAAAGAAAACAAAAACTCTTTAAAACGAACTTTCTAAGTAATGATCCTGAAAAAGTAAAACAATATAAAATATAAAATAAATTTATAAATTAAACAGGATTAAAAACGTAGCTAAAAAGAATTATTTCACAGCGCAATTTAACTTAAATAGTCAAAACTTAAAAACAACGTGGAAGTTGATTGATATGATAATAAATAGGAAAAAAAAAGTTCGCAAACAATAACTAAATTATTATATAAAAACAAATCTTATACTGATAAGGCAAGTATAGCTCACCAGTTAAACATTCATTACATAAATGTCGGTCGTGATTTAGCCGAAAAGCTTCCAGAAAGTCATATTAATCCTAAAAATTATATCAATCGAACCTTTCAAAAGAGTTTCTGGTTTCGAGGTATTTATATGCATGAAGTGTATGATGCAATTATGGGACTAAAACTTAATAAATCATCGATTGGAATTCCTCAAAAATGTATGAAACTGGCGTGCGATCATGTAAGCCAAACGTTAACGATAATTTTTAATCAGTCCTTGCTTCAAGGCACTGTCCCTGGTATCTTAAAAATATCTAAAGTAACACCTGTTGATAAAGGTGGAGAATTTACTGACCCCACAAATTTTCGTCCTATTTCAACGCTGTCAGCTATAACACAAATATTTGAAAAATTAATATATAAACAACTTCTCGGATATATTGAAAAGAATGATATCCTTTTCCAATTCCAATTTGGTTTTCGGAAAGGTCGCTCAACTGCCCAAGCCATAACTGAAATTACTGAAAACCTTAGAAAAGCCATAGATAACAACATGTATACTTGTGGAGTATTTCTGGATTTCTCTAAAGCTTTTGACACTGTAAATCACGAGATACTCCTCAATAAACTAGAATCTTACGGAATTAGGGGACTTCCTTTGAAATTTTTTAATAGTTACCTTACAAACCGTCAACAATATGTTAAAGTGGGGAATTTTGAATCTCCCAAGCAAACAATGATCTGCGGAATTCCTCAGGGTAGCACACTAGGACCTTTACTATTTCTAATTTACATAAATGATTTACCAAATTGTTCTGAAAAACTGACATTTAAGATATTTGCAGATGATACAAACGTGTTTGCTTCTGCAAGCGACTTAAAATCCCTGGAAACCCTAATGAATTCTGAACTAGGAAAGGTCAAGGAATGGTGTGACGTTAATAAATTATCGATAAACATGTCTAAAACAAATTTTATGATTATTAAATCATCTAGAAAGAAAGACATGAATGTTAATATATACATTAAAACAAAAGTGCCACTATTTGGATCGAAAAGACCATGTCAAATACTTAGGAGTTATGATTGATGATACATTATCATGGAAGTACCACATTTCATATATCTGTTCACGAATTTCTCGAAATATTGGAATTCTCTCCAAATTGAAGCACTATCTTTCTCTTAAACAACTTAAACAACTTTATTATAACATCATATATCCTTTCATATCCTATTCAATTTTAGCTTGGGGTAGTGCTTATAAATGTCATATCCAGAAAGTACAAATAAAGCAAAATAAAGCTGTAAGACTAATCTTTTATGCAGTTACATATGGAAAACACACTGAAAGCGCTCTCCCCTTGCTAAATCTTCTAGATATTTTAACAGTAAATAATGTTTACTCCCTACATGCCTTGAAATTCACTTACCTATGGCATAAAGGACTGTTGCCAAATTTATTTAACAATTTTTTTCAATATGCAAGCAATGTCCATAATTACAGTACAAGATATGCATCTAAACAAAATCTATATAAACCGCGTGTGAAAACAAATATTGGTAAACAAATGATTTCTTTCATAGTAATTGATCTTTGGAAAAAACTCCCTGACCAGCTTAAGGATCTAAATATATTGTCCTTTTCCAAAAAGTTAAAACATTATTTACTGACACAACAATATCTCGAATAACTGATTTACTTATGTATTTTTTAATAACTTTCTCTTCTTTATCGAAAACTTCAAAGTCAACTTCAATATTTCTTCTTTAATTTTCTTGCCTCCTTTTTTACAAAACCAAAATAGCTGGAGGCTAACCTGAAAACTTTACAGTTTATTTAGCCTTCAGGCTCTAACATTAATGTATATTCTCACTATTAACAAATACTTGTAATTTTTCTATTTTTCTTGTAAAAACTATTCTTGTAATTATGTATCATGAGCAAATAAATTTGAATTGAATTGAATTGAATTTCCTGTAAACTGGTATGGCAAATGCATATCTACTTAGAATTTCAACAGCTGTTAGTACCCAACAGTATCCTTTATTTTGGTTTTTATATTTACCCATATCAACAAGATCCATTTGAATTTGCTCACCAAGGTAGTCGACCATTGTTTTCCTGAATTTATGCTTTCTAACAATTGGCTTATACCTAGTGTATGTGTCCTGCCCCTTCAGCCAATACTTAACAGCTTTTCTACTGACATTCAGACCCTCCACAATTGCCTTTTGGTATAGTCTCTCAGCTGACTGATAACCAGTTGATGGGTTATATGTCTCTTAACCCTTGCTCTAATTCTGTATCATCATCCGTATATCACGCGATATACAGTTCCAAGAGGATGCCCCCGTAATTATCTAAGGGTTTTCCATCCTGGTCTGTAACATGGAATTACAATTGGTTGATAAGGCCCTTGTTTATGCTAACCCTTGATTCAATGTCTTTGAAACTCTGAGTTGAGCCAAAAACATGTTGAGAGCTTGTCACCGGTAGATTCACAAAAACATCATTCTTTTCTTCATTTTCAATATTAAGTGACTGGTCTATAATAGAGCATGTGACCCTCAGATACTTCAACCCATTATTTACACTTATAGTATCACTTTTAGTACTACTATCAGGCAGAAATATACGGGTCTTGAATCCTAGAAGCCGTGCCAAGGTTAGCGTGTAATACTAGTGTTGTGCTAGAGTCAAGGGTTATTGTTACTTTCGCTCCTGGTTTATGTAAAAGCAGTTTAACACCATTATTGCTTTCAAGAACCCTTTTAAAGCCCTGGAAATTATAATAGCCGTCACCAAGGGATTTGTTAAACCTTTTGTTGAGAACATAGTAATTGCCTTTGTCAGCGGACACATTGTATAGCTCTCACATTACATAGGCCTTCTTCAGTAGGATATGAGGATCTCGACCATCAACCAATATAATTTCCTGTAGATTCACTACCTTTGACGAGCCACTTATCAAGACACTTAACTTTCTCATTATATTATAGGTTATGTTATAATATGACTACCACCATCAATCGTAAATTTTATGGGGAGAACTACGACAAAGCGATGCCTAATATTAAGAAAGGGAACACAATGGCTAAGGCGAACCTACTTAGGAAGTATCCGCATGCTACGTTATCCAAATTCGAATTTATAACCACCTTAAAACAAAATGGGGAAATTGATAATACTACTACATGGTTTAAGAATAGTGATTCAGTATCAACAGATATAACTTCATCTACTTTCATCCATGACAAAAACATGTAGAAATGGTTACATAATTACAAAGGCCCACCCCAAACCCTCAGTGAAGCCACAACAGGGGGCATTGAGTCATTTCCAACTATCTGGCTAGGACATGGTACAGTCTATCCGATACCGCGTGGAGAGGGTCACTTCAAAACCATATTTGGCATCGACATGGGTATTATGATGGGTATCCCACCACAACCATCCTAAACTACCCAATAAACAACTTTAGGGTCTACGTAAATGGTACTGACTACTTCATGAGTAAATTACCGGAGTTACATATTAACTTCCCTGGGAAACCATTTGTATGGGACGATAAAGGTAGTTATTTCACAACTATCTTTTCTGTTTACTGTGCTACCTATTGTTGTGGATTTAGTATCCAACATCTCACCCCCTCAGATGACACCAATCCAGTCATAACAAGTATAGCCCGCTACCACCTGTATTTCACTGTTAGGAGATTATTAAGGCGTATGACGGGGGAGAAAGTATGTATGCTATATCCTCTGAATTTGGTGCCGGCGACATTTACAGAAAAATACTTAGGCTACCATGGTCAACCTCCTAAGAACCGACTATAAATAGTACGACAGGAGTAAAGGTTGTTAGTAGCGTAAATGTGGTAAAATCAGATTGGGCTACCCACTACAAACGGTATATTCCAACTGTCAGTAATGGCCTCACCAAAATAGGCCTCCAATATCTTAACCAATCTATACAATCATACATCTATGCTGTCTTAGGATCCCAAGCTAAAACCCGCGTCAGTAAAGTTGGTCACGGGGGCGGGTCACTGGAAACACAATAAGAGTTCTGAAAATTGACTAATGACGCCATAGTAAATTATTCAGTCAGCACATGGATACTGAATATGAACAAGGCCAACCAAGACACATATGTAATACAGGATTTAGCAGTCAGTCCAAAAACATGGCTAGTCCCGTCCAATATGATCATACTGAAAAACCCAATAAGTGGTTATAACAAGCTACTGAAAACAGCCATCCCCTCTATGGTATTTGGTGTCAATGATAGCACTAATAATGAATTACACAAAAAAACTAAGAAAGACATAGTTACCCATAGTCATTTTAAGGAGGTACCACGGGTCCAGCCAACCCCACCAGACATAATCACCCATAAATTTACTGAAGTTGCCCAGACCCATAGCAAGGGTGTAGAATCACCCTCTCCTGAAGCATCTGAACGTCCCCCACACATAGCGGGAAAAAAATTGGCAGAATCATCCCCTCCTACATCTGAGGTGGGTCCATATCACCCTTCCAATGGGATTAGTACACAATCTATTCTATCCACCACAATAATCAGTGGATTTTTGCTAAGTAGATATGTCTTATAGTATAATGAGTGTATTTTTTGGTCACGGAAATAATAACTCTGAGTATATGTCTAAGAAAGGTGACAAGATGGCTGGTGAGCTCAACATGAACTTTTACTCTTTGTGTAATGTGCAAGCCCCTTCAGAGGACTATGATGCCATAAGCAAAAAGTACTTCTTAAGATACAATCATAAGCAGACTATATCATATACATACCAAAGGTTTACTACTCTTAACACAAAGCGCTTACCAGATTATAATCACGGCAATTACAGAGGGTCCGACGTTCTCCACTCAGAAGGGTACACAGATGAAAGTGTTTTATATATACATGATATATCATTTGATAATGATTCGACAAATTATGATATAAAGTTTAAATTTTAATTACGTAAGACTAATGTTTTCAGATAAGACTGTTACCGACTATAATATAAGTGGTGGTGGTATAGAATATACCTAGAATATACCATATATAATATTGGGGGCAGTGGGTATTTCCATGGTTATTAAAAATATACTAAAAGAACCCCTTAACACACCTGAGTCATTAAAGGGTACGGTAAGTTAGCAGTGGCAGTTGCAACAAGACCCTACCTAGTCAGTTACGTGCAGGATAAGAAAATTATTCCAACTGATCCATTCAAATCAGTTTAACTTGGGCGGCTGCTGTAGTCAACCCATTAGACCAACAGGCAAATCTACCTAACTATATAAATGACCTCATCATTATTAGGTGGAGCAGTCCAAACAGCATTTGCAGCAATTAGTTTCGCAGGGGCTGGATTTATGTTTTCGAAGCTGAACAAGCATGGTTCTGAAGCAGAAATGCAAAGGCACAACCACGCATTAGAACAGTTAGCAAAAAGTAAGGAAAAATTTTATGAAAACGAAATAAGAAGAAAAGATAAAATAGCTCAGCTAAGAGCGGAATTAGCTGATGCCAATAATGACATAAATGACACTAACAAATCTCTCAGTATGTTAGCCCGACTGGAGCATCATCAAATAGAAGAGCCCACCTTAAGTCATTTTTACACTCCTTCAAAAGAAATGCAAAAGTATCAGTCCATAACAGTTGGCGCTATTGGGGCGGGGTGTGGGTACTTATTAGGTACATTTGTTTAATAAGATAAGCGATTTCATCGCGTACTTAATACACAAAATTATCTAAACCTATAGTATGAGTAACTGCCAATGTGGAGGGTATTTAGTCTTAGACGCTGACCACCATGTATGCACCTCCTGCGGTCTTATGGGCAGAACAGTATTTTACGTTATGGAATACGAGATGGTAAACGTAGTTGCAATTGTTGTTACACAAATCACACTACAAACAACCACACTTCGAAGTCGACAACGTAGTTGCTATCCTTTTTATCGCACTTTGTTGAAAGCCTGGATACTCATCAAAGGGTGTAAACCATTTGACGTCAGGCTCATTCCCAGACCGAACAAAGATCCAATCCCGCTCCTGGACCTTACGGCAAAGCTTGCTTATGTCACTTTAGGCAATTCAGTGCAACAGCCCCATCGTTGTGCAGAGAAATATCGCTCTTGGGGTTTTCTCGTACATTCCTGGAAATATCTGTGTGTTTGTCTGTGCCTCTGGCGCTTTGTTTGCCCTGTCCAAGATACCTCGTGGCTAATTGCGCACGCTATTCTGCCGACTACGGATGGTTTAATTGGGTTCGGGATGAATGTAGATCCATTGTGGTTTTGTGGAGCTGTGGAAAACCTTCTCCATTTATTCACTGAATGCCAGTTTGTCTCCCAACTTGTCGATTAGTTTGTCCTCCAGTTACAAAGATTCAGTACAACTGCTACCCATCCATTCCCGTGTACCATTCTGTTGGGATATGGTAAGGGCTCTACAATACCCCTCGGATTTTCGGCGCTACTGGGCATCATCCGTCATCGAGTTTAGTTATCCGCAACGCTTTCAAGTTGAAGGAGTGGGGCCAGTCCTCGATCTCGCATTGTCAAAAGTTAAGTCATCATTTAGGTTCCTTCTTAAGATCCAGAAACGCCATTGCTTAGCTTCCACCTTTGACAAGGTTTGGCTGGACGGTAGAACCTTTGGTACGGTGAATTTCGATGGCTCTTTAGGGCTTCACGCTGAATTTCAATAATACAAAGCCATTAGTGTGTTTTTAATATTTTTAATGGGGTAGTTTAGGCTTATACTTTTTAATTAGGATAATATATTACAGTGAACCCTATTTCGACAGGGGGGCATTCGAATATCTCCTAATGTTTGGAAGTCGTCAGGCCCTAGCCTGACGTCGTCTTCTCGAATAGGACGTTAAACCGGAGGTCCACCTCCCATTTGGGCTAAAATCCCGGCGAGGTAATTTATTTTTCTCGGTCTGCGGATACGCTCGTTCCCTGTCCGATCATCCTACGTATCCAACCAGGCGTGGAGACGAGGCCATACCTCGTATGTGAGATCGATGTGGCTTGAGCCACCTCCGCAGGAGTTCTCTCAAAAACGTGAAATGTGAAAAAAATGTGAAACAATGTTTCGCCGAGATTTGAACTCTGATTATTGGATTCAAAGTCCAAAGTGCTAACCATTACACCACGAGACCTTTCATACACGCCGTTCCTGGAGAGAAATGCCATTACACTATTCGTATACATGCACGTGCACCCTTCCTGATAAGGACAAAACTAGACAAAAATGATTGAATTGTGCTACCAGTATTGGCCTTGTTCTTTCTTTATGTTATAGTTTTGTATTTTTTGCTTTGAAATGGTTAAAAGCTTCTCCTTAAAGCCTTCGATCCCAGCCGGCAACATTCACCAATCACAGATGTATAGCAGAATTGGAGGAGTCCATAATGTCCCAAATCTTTCTGACGTTATGGTTTTCTGTTGTTTACACTGATTTATACAAAATTTTACTCAACAGGTTGTAAAACAAGAAGTGTCGCTAATGGTGAGACAAACGTATATGAACAACTATGATCTATTGGCGTCTCCTCGACAGGGAATCGTACCCCGGTCTTTCCGCCTGACATGCTAAGATACTGACCGCTATACTATCGAGTATCGGGTTAACGTCACCGGCACCTTTTAACAATCACCAGACCATTTTTCTTCATCATACCAAAGTGAATGATTAGAAAATTGTTCCACGCACGGTTCTAGCAGCTACAGTACTCTATAATTCGAATTATATAAAGCGTCAGATAACAAACAGCTCGTCGATCATAATGGAAATTGGAAGGAACTGCTGACGAAGAAAATTGCTGTTTCATTTCTGCATTTTAATCCCCCCAAATAAGAGCATTAAGATGACCCACGTTCAAAATTGCCATGCTACAGCGCTAAATCATGCATATTTATCCAATTATCGGCTAGGTTTCTGTATGATGACCACTTCATCCACCAGCGGTTTCGCATCTGTTTCCGTAGTGTAGTGGTTATCACATACGCTTTACACGCGTAAGATCCCCGGTTCAATCCCGGGCGGGAACAGTCGAAAAAAGATAAAAGTTACCTGTTGCATTCCTTTTGGAAAATTTCCAGTTACGCACCATTCGGTGCACGAGAGCGGGGGTTGTTCAGTTAATTCCACGCCTTTCCTGTTTTAACTTCACTTTTAAACAAGACACCATAGCGCATGGACTTGGTAAGAAACCCGTACATCAAACAGTTTCTGTAGTGTAGTGGTTATCACGTACGCCTAACACGCGTTAGGTCCCCGGTTCGATCCCGGACGGAAACACAGATATTTTGGTTTGCTTGAGTTGTATGTTCCAAAAAACAGTTATCGATGTGATTAACTTGAAAATGCCGTCTGACCAACGTTTTGTAAAAAAGGCTAAAATTTTTAACGTATTTTTGTCATTGCTGTTCTTATTACTAGTACACCAACCACAGAAGTCCTTGCTACACCAACCACACTTCGATATCGACAACGCAGTTGCTGCTCTTGCTATACCAACCTTTGGGCGTTTGTGCTGGTTGTACTGGTTTGTTGGCCGAGTCCAGGACTGAGAATTGTAGTGTTTATTGTCATGTTGATTCCCTCGACTCTTAAATTGCTTTGTCTTGGAGGTATTCACTAAGTTTTGGCTAATTTTATTTGTCTCCTTTGCCTCCTTCAATTGCTGCACCAAATCAGCACCAAACAGTAGTGGACTGTTTGGGATATCCGCCGAGCATATTGAAGAATACTCCTGTCTTAAGGCAGGTCGTATTTGTTCTCGCCTTAGCTTGGATATTATATTATTCATGTGACCAAGCATAGCTATCGAATCTACCGAACGAGTAGCCAGGTTCCTGTTGCTCTCATCCGTTGTTTTGAGAAGCAGTTCTTCGGCTGTTTGCAATATGGCGATCGCGACCTTCTGAGCTGTTTCTTGTAAATTACTCTCCGTGCGTAGGAGTAATTTTTACTCCCCCAGAAATTTTACCCCTCAAAACTTTGGCATTTCTACGACAAACCTTTTACCCACAATTTGATGGTAGAAATTACCCTCTTTGTTAGGAGTAATTTTTACTCCCCCAAAAATTTTTCCCCTCAATACTGGGGCATTTTTACGACAAATATTAATATTAAGCCGTGTTTTGAGAGTAATAATTACTGTGCAGCCCAAACATTAATTGAGTGAAATGCCTCTTCGAAAAATGCGCGAAAATCCAGTGTATCCGCGCTGCCATTAACTGTATTTGCGTAGTCGACTCCAGTTAACAAGCACATAAGTTTAACTGTAGTGTTAGGCGCTTCGGTGTATCTCTGAAATTCGATTGCTCTCTCTTAAACGGCAACGGGAGCATATCAGTACTTTCGCGCCGCGTGTTGTGGTAGTTTCGAACCACATTCGTCAAATACATTTAATGTATAGGGGTCCTTACTGCACATAAGCCATATTTTGTAGAGGGAACGTTTCTTGTGCTATAACATTCAACTTCTCATCAATCTTTTTAGTCAAATGCTGTCCTTATAAGGAAGGGTGCACATCTAAATGAATAGTGTAATGACATCTTTCTCCAGGAATGGCGAGTTTGAACGGTTTCATGGTGTAGTGGATGGCTGTTTGGACTTTGAATCCAAGAATCCGAGTTCAAATCTCAGCGAAAACTTTTTGCACATAATCTAGTAAAAGCAACTTTTGGATTAGACTGAAATATCTAATTCTTTAAGAATTTTATTCCGAAAACTAAGCAGGGAATATTTTAATTATGCACAAATACTTTTAGAAAAACTTATACTAGAAAACGCACTTAAAGATTCGCGTATTTCTTTGTATAGCAAGATATATATTTTATTCTGCGTTGACTGGGAATCGAACCCAGATCTACTGCTTGTGAGACAGCAATACTGACCATTACACCATCAACGCTCACGTTCAATTTAAAACATTTATATGTTGAAATAAGTTTCACATTGATAATTGCTGGCATAAAGTTGTACACGCCCACAAACGTGGACCAGAAAGCTTGGGAACGGCTTAAGTTTTGCGCCTTCGACAACTCGGCCAACCTGACTCAGGCAGGGCTTTTATTCTTTTCAAAGCAAAAAATACAAAACCCTTAACGTGAAGGAAGAACAAGGCCAGTACTGGTAGCATAATTCAATCTTTTTTGTCAAGTACTGTTCTTATAAGGAAGGGTGCACATTTAGACGAATAGGGTAATGACATCTTCCTTTAGGAATTGCGTGTATGAAAGGTTTGGTGGTGTAGTGGTTTGCAGTTTGTACTTTGAATGCAAATATCCGGGTTCAAATCTCGACGAAACCTTCTTTCACATAATGTAGTGTAAGAGCAACATTTGGTTTAGGCGGAAATATCTAATTTTTTAAGAATTTTTTTTAGAAAACTAAGCAGGGTAAACTTGAATTATGCTAAATTGTTAAACGACGTTTAATGTCGTCTTGCTCAACTTGCTCAGCATGGACTAAGGAACAGTTATAACTAAAAAACGTTTGCTTACTATACTTCGACGACAAAGTACTTCCCTAGCTCGTTTTATTTTTGCACTGAAAGCGCCACTATCCTTAGTGTTAGCCGTAGTAATCTTTGCAAACAGGTTCTAGAAATTGGCCAAATTGACCAACAACGTTACGGGCGATGCGAAGTTCCAGACTCGCGTTGCATTCGGCATGAGTCCGTCTACCTCGAGAGCACATAAAGGTCCTCAATTGTCTCTAGCATAGTACTTCCAAAAGCGTTTGAACTTGCTTGATTTCACAGTCCTTTTCGTGCACGATTTAGGCGAATTCTAAAGAACTCAATCACCTGAATAATGAGAAACACTAGAATACAGTAGAATCACACTCATTAGAAATTCTAGAATACATAATTATATTATTAGGCGAATATAGCCGCGGACCGAGAGCAGCGGCACAAATGACCCAAATTTCTGGTAGTGTTGTCGATCTCGTACTGTGGTTGGTGTGAAAAGAACACCAACTGCGTTGCCCATCCGGTACTAGTAATACGAACAGCAACTGCGTTGTCCATCTTGTACTGTAGTTGATGCAGAAAGGACAGCAACTGTCTTGTCCATCTCGCAGTGTGAATGGTGTAACAAGGACACAACTGCGTTGTCGATCCCGTAGTTTTGTTGATGTAACAAGGGCAGCAACTGCGTTGTCGATGTCGTAGTGTTCTTGGTGTAACAAGGACAGAAACTGCGTTGTCCATCTCATAGTGTGGTTTGTGTCACAAGAACAGAAACTGCATTGTCGATCTCGTACTGTGGTTGGTTCGAAAAGAACAGCAACTGCGTTGCCCATCTCGTAGTGTGGTTGGTTCGAAAAGAACAGCAACTGCGTTGCCCATCTCGTTGGTGAAACAAGGACAGAAATTTCGTTGACCATCTCGTGCTGTGGTTTCTTTAACAAGGATATACACCAGCTGCATTGCTCATCTGGTACTAGTAATAAGAACAGCAACTGCGTCGTCCATCTTGTACTGTAGTCGATGCAGAAAGGACAGCAACTGTCTTGTCCATCTCGCAGTGTGATTGGTGTAATAAGGGCAGCAACTACGTTGTCGATCTCGTAGTGTTGTTGGCGTAACAAGGACAGCAACTGCGTTGTACTTCTCGTACTGTGGTTTATGTGGCAAGGACAGCAACTGCGTTGTCCATCTCCTAGTTGGTGTAAGAAGGACAGCAACTGCGTTGTCCATCTCGTAGAGTGGTTGGTGTAACAAGGGCAGCAACTACGTTGTCGATCTCGTAGTGTGGTTGGCGTAACAAGGATGGCAACTGCGTTCACCATCTCGTACTGTAGTTGGTGTAACAAAGACAGCAACTGCGTTGTCCATGTTTTAGTGTGGTTGGTGTAACAAGAACATCAGCTGCGTTGCCCGTCTCATACTAGTAACAAGAACAGAAACTGCGTTGTCCAATCTCGTAATGTAGCTTTTGTAACATGGACAGCAACTTCGTTGTCCGTCTGGCAATGTGGTTGGTGAAACAAGGACGGCAACTGCGTTGTGTTATGTTATTAATATTATATGAAGTACCATATTATGTTATCATTGTAAATAGTATTATATTCCCACTGCTCCTTCCGCCATACAATGGCCAAGCTGAAGGAGAATTCAGATTGGGGACAAAATAAGTTCACACGTACTGATAGAGGGCTTTATTCAACCATTTCCCCCTAGCTCAAACAGAAATTAAATGCTCTCCCTCTCCAATACTCAGAATATATATAATCTATAATACAACACAACATACAATACAATACAATACAATGCAATGCAATGCAATGCAATGCAATGCAATGCAATGCAATGCAATGCAATGCAATGCAATGCAATGCAATGCAATGCAATGCAATGCAATGCAATGCAATGCAATGCAATGCAATGCAATGCAATGCAATGCAATGCAATGCAATGCAATGCAATGCAATGCAATGCAATGCAATGCAATGCAATGCAATGCAATGCAATGCAATGCAATGCAATGCAATGCAATGCAATGCAATGCAATGCAATGCAATGCAATGCAATGCAATGCAATGCAATGCAATGCAATGCAATGCAATGCAATGCAATGCAATGCAATGCAATGCAATGCAATGCAATGCAATGCAATGCAATGCAATGCAATGCAATGCAATGCAATGCAATGCAATGCAATGCAATGTAATGCAATGCAATGCAATGTACAATGCAATGCAATGCAATGCAATGCAATGCAATGCAATGCAATGCAATGCAATGCAATGCAATGCAATGCAATGCAATGCAATGCAATGCAATGCAATGCACGTATGCAATGCAATGCAATGCAATGCAATGCAATGCAATGCAATGCAATGCAATGCACATGTAATGCAATGCAATGCAATGCAATGCAAATGCAATGCAATGCACGTAATGCAATGCAATGCAATGCAATGCAATGCAATGCAATGCAATGCAATGCAATGCAATGCAATGCAATGCAATGCAATGCAATGCAATGCAATGCAATGCACGTGCAATGCAATGCAATGCAATGCAATGCAATGCAATGCAATGCAATGCAATGCAATGCAATGCAATGCAATGCAATGCAATGCAATGCAATGCAATGCAATGCAATGCAATGCAATGCAATGTAATGCAATGCAATGCAATGCAATGCAATGTACGTACTGCACGTAATGCAATGCAATGCAATGTACGTAATGCGACGTAATGCAATGCAATGCAATGCAATGCAAATGCAATGCACGTACGTAATGCAATGCAATGCAATGCAATGCAATGCAATGCAATGCAATGCAATAATGCAATGCAATGCAATGCAATGCAATGCAATGCAATGCAATGCAATGCAATGCAAATGCAATGCAATGCAATGCAATGCAATGCAATGCAATGCAATGCAATGCAATGCAATGCAATGCAATGCAATGCAATGCAATGTACGTACAATGCAATGCAATGCAATGCAATGCAATGCAATGCAATGCAATGCAATGCAATGCAATGCAATGCAATGCAATGCAATGCAATGCAATGCAATGCAATGCAATGCAATGCAATGCAATGCAATGCAATGCAATGCAATGCAATGCAATGCAATGCAATGCAATGCAATGCAATGCAATGCAATGCAATGCAATGCAATGCACTGCAATGCAATGCAATGCAATGCAATGCAATGCAATGCAATGCAATGCAATGCAATGCAATGCAATGCAATGCAATGCAATGCAATGCAATGCAATGCAATGCAATGCAATGCAATGCAATGCAATGCAATGCAATGCAATGCAATGCAATGCAATACAATACAATACAATACAATACAATACAATACAATACAATACAATACAATACAATACAGAACATGCTATAGAGCATGGAAACGCCAGCGAGAAATTTTCCAAATTGTTGCGATCGCGGAATTGGGAACCGATGCGAGAGGCAGGCGATGAAAACGATGATGTAGCAGGCGATGAAAACGATGATGTAGCAGGCGATGTAGCTTCACTAAGGAGAGTAGCTGTTTTTGTCGTGTGCATAACCTGGCGGGTTTGAGTGTAGTATTGTGCAGTGGTTAGGCTCTTCCAACCCACGTGGTGTGCAACATCGTCGTCGGAAGCTCCTAAAAGAGACAAAGTTATGGAACAGCCGGATCGAAAACTGTGCATCGTCTCCTCGCCATGAATCCGTAAGGTGGTCAGGTGTCGTTGAAGACGGTTTCCCACCGCGGAACCTTGGAAGGCGTTTCGAGTGATTTGTCCTTTGTTGTTGGAAGAACGAAACAAATAACCATCGCGCAAATTGATGCCCATTGCGTCTGAGAGGTGAACGTACAAGAAGAGGTTAGTAACCGGGCAGGCCGCAGGATCGGAACATGCGCGCACCGCGAAAGTATGGACATCGTTTCCCCGGAGTGTTTTTCCAAATGTGTGTTTGAATAAGAGTCCTTGTTTATCGGGCAAGGAAAGCACCTGTTTAGTCCGGACACGTCCAAGATCCGAAGCCCGATCTCCGGAATAAAAATCTAGAGAGAAAAAGGCGAGATCGCGTGCATATAAATAGCGAGATGTAGGAGTGAGGTCACTAGATAAAGCCTGGCGTCGTAAGTAGAACAAAGTGACTTAAACTTACTGATGGGTATGTTTGTCCAGTTGGGTTGTCCATAAATTCGTCGGAGGATTACATTTGGCGTTTTATCTTCTGGGCATTGGGCAAACTCTCGCAAAATGGCCTGTACGTCGACAGTTGTAGCAACGAGGAGGTGGTCAGTTGTACGGTTGTGGACGAAAGCCAAAGCGTGACTGAGTGGGCGGAAAAGTGGGGCGATATGGTCATATAGGGGCCAAGGCAGCATGCCAAGCAAGGGGTGAAGCCAAAGAAGTGGACGGAGCTTTGAGTGATTTTTCAATAATTTTGGCTATCGCGATTTCTTGTTTGTCGCCGACCAGCTTTAATAGGAGAGGCTGGTATTGGTCATGGTACTGTAGAGGGCGAGTTTGCTTATAGATAATATTATTACGGTGGGTGTTGCTATCACTATTGTCCCGGGCCACGTCGACCAGGTTCTCCAGCGCTGCAAGGGCAGCGAAGGAATCAAAAATGCCGGCGGGTTTTGTGAGTTCGTGCCTAAGCTGAGCCAAGGCCGTCGCAACGGTGTTGGTGTTGGTCTTTCTCAACAAGAGTTCCACTCTGGCATGGAGACCGTCCATCGTTAATGGCTGCAACAAAAGGAGGGAATCGGGTTTTGTCGTGGTTATTTTGTTTTCCTTTCATTATTATCATAAATTTTGTGTGTGCATAGATAATTTTACCATCAAGTGCCTGATCGAGAACTCCATCGTTGACAGAGTGTAAGGCGTGTATTTAGATATTGCCCCTCTCGAATCGAGATACAAGATGAGTAAAACCCCTGGAAATTAGCGAGATACATACGAAATTAGCTATCACAAGGTCTATGCAAAGCGGATATAGGGAATAATCGAAAGTATGCGCTACGTGTATTTGAATATTAGGGAGCCTAAGATCTACGACGTCAACCTGAAAGACGACGTCCTTGAGGTAAAAGAGTTATTTTTGCAAAACAAAGAGAATGAATAATTTGTAGTTTCCAGCTGAGTAAACTTAACACCGCACTCGTTCTTTATAAACGCCATCTAGAGCATTGTCACGCCTTCAGGGCGACGTCAACGGCGAAAAGATGAGAACTGTTGCTTAAGATTAACTTCAATACAGACACCACAATCACTTTAGCAATACTGGGACGTTTCGGAAATCGTTAAACTAGCTTCAGAGATCAAATATATTAGTCAGTTAACCGTGACTTCTTTAAATTGTAAAATTTATGTTGCTTTTTAGCCGCCGTCGTCGTCCTAGCATCTTAAGGTCTCTAATTGTGTCAGAAGTTGGCTTAAAATTTATATTTGAACCGGCATTTACGCCTCTTAGAAAGTTAGATTTGCCTCACACACATACACGCGTAAAAACGCACAACTTGTTCACGGTTGTTGACAGACGTGAACAAGTTGTTCTCGACAGCCGTGAACAATGTTGTGCTGCTCGCCGTGAACATGTTGTCAACAAGTTGTTCACCATATGTTCCAACATGCTTGTTCACGCCTGATGAACCAATAGACGTGAACAAGTTGTTCCAACATGATGTTACATGCATGATACAACAGCATTGTTCCAGCATGATAAATTAACATTTGTGAACAAGTTGTTAAAACAACATGTTACAATATGATATCTATCCGTTAAATTCTCGTTTTTTTGTGCACCCCCCGGTTGTCTCGCTTATTAATTTTCTTATAAAATCACAAAAAATATTAATATCACTATTATTGAAGACGAAGATATCACGCAAACACATCCATGAATTTTTAAAAAACGTTTATTGAAGTTATAATTTGAATACAAAGTCTCACGTATCCTCCAGTTTTCCCCGGTTCTCTGGCGGCGCTTTCAGTTCTTCTCCATTTCCATTTTCATTGATATTATTTAACTCCCACAACTATAGTTTATACATAAAAAATTTAAGAAGAAAAACAAAGGTTTAGGTTAATAACTTTCTGCTTTGAAATAGTGTAAACAAAAATTCTTTCACCTTTGCCTCAATAAAACCAAAAGATCAGCATTCCGACTAATTTCGCGGATGGAAGAAAACAAAACGTAAACATATTTTTAGTAAACATTTTTGAGGCTTTTTAACATATCTTACCTTTTTGTAAATAAGCTAATATACTCCAGTTCACATGTACTTTCTAAAAAAAACAACGAGGAACGATAAACTATATTTGACAGAAGAACATTAATATTCCAAAGTATTAAGTGTCTTTTCTCGTTTTGACAGTTAAATTTGCAGTTGTGTATCGTATAAAAATTTACTATTTCTACTGACAGTATTGAACAGTGCGAACAAATAAACTTACCTAAAATTCTTTGCTTTCTCTTGGGTTTTAAGCTGGAAACAAAATGAGAGAAGGGACATGTATTAATTAATGATAGCATTTATAGCAATGCCAACGAGCTAAAATAACATTGAAGTTATTTAATAATGTATTTATATTCTTACCTCTTTGAGATGGATAAACTTAGTGTATGCCAGTCTAATCTTGACAAAGTTTTACCAAGTGATTTGTTCATACAGAAGACTATTCCTCAGTCCAATGGCAGTGCAGCAAAGGGAAAATAAAACGAGGGAAAAACCAGTGGGAAACCCGTTTCAACACATCGTTTCAACGATGCCCGCTGTTGTTCCGTCAAGGAGCAAAGTTCAAATGAACTATGCTCACGTGAGATTACGCGTGATCTTCACGTGACCGTGGTCCATAGTCTCCTCGCGTGTTTGTTCACGAACAGTGACAATGCTGTAACAAGTTGTTGAAGGAACAACTTGTTCACGACTGTTGGAACAACGAAAAAACAACTTGTTGATTCGACAACGTTGTTCATGCATGATGGAACATGTTGTTATGACATGATGAAATAACAATGATGAACAACATTGTTACAACAATGGTGAACATGGTTGATGTATCAACACGTTCTTCGGTTGTTGCAACACGCGTGAACAACGGTTGTTGTTTCATCAAGCTGTAACAACTTGTTGAAACAATGATGAACAATGTTGCTCATTTATCAATGTTGTTCACATATGATAACAAGTTGTTACAGCATTGTTCAGGCAACAATGCTGTAACAACTTGTGAGATTTTTACGCGTGTAGCTGATCTATTGTGAAATATCTTGCTTTGCATGCCAAAGACAAAGTGCAAGAAAGCATGTGTTTTACGGAAGTGGTCGAACATCGAATAATCCTGCCTGACGAAGTGGCTACACAGGCTACAGTCGCCAAATCAAAAATATATGCGCACAGTCAGAATTGCCTCACACAGTGGCTAAACGTGCCTCACCACTACACGCGTAAAAACGCACAACTTGTTTACGGTTGTTGACAGACGTGAACAAGTTGTTCTCGACAGCCGTGAACAATGTTGTGCTGCTCGCCGTGAACATGTTGTCAACAAGTTGTTCACCATATGTTTCAACATGCTTGTTCACGCCTGATGAACCAACAGACGCGAACAAGTTGTTCCAACATGATGTTACATGCATGATACAACAGCATTGTTCCAGCATGATAAATTAACATTTGTGAACAAGTTGTTAAAACAACATGTTACAATATGATATCTATCCGTTAAATTCTCGTTTTTTTGTGCACCCCCCGGTTGTCTCGCTTATTAATTTTCTTATAAAATCACAAAAAATATTAATATCACTATTATTGAAGACGAAGATATCACGCAAACACATCCATGAATTTTTAAAAACGTTTATTAAAGTTATAATTTGAATACAAAGTCTCACGTATCCTCCAGTTTTCCCCGGTTCTCTGGCGGCGCTTTCAGTTCTTCTCCATTTCCATTTTCATTTTCATTGATATTATTTAACTCCCACAACTATAGTTTATACATAAAAAATTTAAGAAGAAAAACAAAGGTTTAGGTTAATAACTTTCTGCTTTGAAATGGTGTAAACAAAAATTCTTTCACCTCCGCCTCAACAAAGCCAAGAGATCAGCATTCCGACTAATTTCGCAGATGGAAGAAAACAAAACGTAAACATATTTTAGTAAACATTTTTGAGGCTTTTTAACATATCTTACCTTTTGTAAATAAGCTAATATACTCCAGTTCACATGTACTTTCTAAAAAAAAAAACGAGGAACGATAAACTATATTTGACAGAAGAACATTAATATTCCAAAGTATAAAGTGTCTTTTCTCGTTTTGACAGTTAAATTTGCAGTTGTGTATCGTATAAAAATTTACTGTTTCTACTGACAGTATTGAACAGTGCGAACAAATAAACTTACCTAAAATTCTTTGCTTTCTCTTGGGTTTTAAGCTGGAAACAAAATGAGAGAAGGGACATGTATTAATTAATGATAGCATTTATAGCAATGCCAACGAGCTAAAATAACATTGAAGTTATTTAATAATGTATTTATATTCTTACCTCTTTGAGATGGATAAACTTAGTGTATGCCAGTCTAATCTTGACAAAGTTTTACCAAGTGATTTGTTCATACAGAAGACTATTCCTCAGTCCATTGGCAGTGCAGCAAAGGGAAAATAAAACGAGGGAAAAACCAGTGGGAAAACACGTTTCAACACATGAAAATATCGTTTCAACGATTCCCGCTGTTGTTCCGTCAAGGAACAAAGTTCAAATGAACTATGCTCACGTGAGATTACGCGTGATCTTCACGTGACCGTGGTCCATAGTCTCCTCGCGTGTTTGTTCACGAACAGTGACAATGCTGTAACAAGTTGTTGAAGGAACAACTTGTTCACGCCTGTTGGAAGAACGAAAAAACAACTTGTTGATTCGACAACGTTGTTCATGCATGATGGAACATGTTGTTATGGCATGATGAAATGACAACGATGAACAACATTGTTGAACATGGTTGATGTATCAACACGTTCTTCGGTTGTTGCAACATACGTGAACAACGGTTGTTGTTTCATCAAGCTGTAACAACTTGTTGAAACAATGATGAACAATGTTGTTCATTTATCAATGTTGTTCACATATGATAACAAGTTGTTACAGCATTGTTCAGGCAACAATGCTGTAACAACTTGTGAGATTTTTACGCGTGTAGACGTCGACGTGCCTCACACAGGGGCTAGATTTGCCCCAGGCAGATAGTGGGTAGACTTGGTAGACTTGCTTCATATAGTGCCTATACTTGCCTCACATAGTGGCTAAACTTGCTTCACATAGCGGCCAAACTTCCCTCACGTAGTGGCTAAACCTGCCTCGCACAGTGGCTAAACTTGCCTCACACAGTGGCTAAACTTGCCTCACACAGTGGCGAAACTTGCCTCACACCGTGGCGAAACTTGCCTCACACAGTGGCTAAACTTGCCTCACACAGTGGCTAAACTTGCCTCACACAGTGGCTAAACTTGCCTCACACAGTGGCTAAACTTGCCTCACACAGTGGCTAAACCTGCCTCACACAGTGGCTAAACTTGCCTCACACAGTGGCTAAACTTGCCTCACACAGTGGCTAAACTTGCCTCACACAGTGGCTAAACTTCCCTCACGTAGTGGCTAAACCTGCCTCGCACAGTGGCTAAACTTGCCTCACACAGTGGCTAAACTTGCCTCACACAGTGGCTAAACCTTGCCTCACACAGTGGCTAAACTTGCCTCACACAGTGGCTAAACTTGCCTCACACAGTGGCTAAACTTGCCTCACACAGTGGCTAAACTTCCCTCACGTAGTGGCTAAACCTGCCTCGCACAGTGGCTAAACTTGCCTCACACAGTGGCTAAACTTGCCTCACACAGTGGCTAAACTTGCCTCACACAGTGGCTAAACTTGCCTCACACAGTGGCTAAACTTGCTTCACACAGTGGCTAAACCTGCCTCACACAGTGGCTAAACTTGCCTCACACAGTGGCTAAACTTGCCTCATACAGTGGCTAAACTTGCCTCACACAGTGGCTAAACTTGCCTCACACAGTGGCTAAACCTGCCTCACACAGTGGCTACTGATTACTATGCGGCAGGTATAAGACTAATCGCATAAAATAAAGAACAACTGAGTATACTATTAGAAAATAAGACATGAGCGACCCGAGGAAAACCCAAAGTTGTTAACCCAAGCGAATCTGAGGCATTGGTGGCGGGATTATTTCACCAGGCTGCTGTGGAGGCACTTGGGCGGCTTGAGCTTGTTCTGGTTGATTTGGCGGACCTGGTTCATCAGCTACCACGTTAGGAGGGTGTTCCGCGTTGAAGGCCTCTAAGACTTCTGCAACGTCTATTTCTTGAGGAACAGCTTCGTTGTCCATGTTTTAAAGGTAAACTGTGGCTCAGTCGCGACACACCGGAGAACTTGGCGAATTTCCCTAAACGACTTTGTGCCTCTTCTGCTTTCCAACGTAGAATGCGTAAAGTTGCTTTCAGGGGCCCCTTTTAACTATTTCCTTGGTCCCTAGCGGTTTTCCCTTCTAGCAGCTAATAGGGTCTCTAAAATGATCTCCTTTTTTGGCACAATGCGGCGGAATTCCCAGTGAGAATAGTCTTACGTCTTATGTTGTCTATACATATTAAAGTCTCTAACACAACACGTTGTCCATCTCGTAATGTGGTTGGTGTAACAAGGACGGCAACTACTTTGTCGATCTCGTAGTGTGGTTGTAACAAGTACAGCAACTGCGTTGTACTTCTCTTATACTGTGGTTGGTGTGGCAAGGACAGCAACTGCGTTGTCCACCTCCTAGTTGGTGTAACAACGACAGCGACTGCGTTGTCCATTTTGTACTGTAGTTGACGTAACAAGACAGCAACTGCGATGTCGATCTCGTGGTGTGGTTGGTGTAACAAGGATAGCAACAACGTTGTCGATTTCGTAGTCTTGTTGGTGTAACAAGGACAGCAACTACGTTGTCGTTGACGAAACCTGTTTTCACATAATCTAGTGTACGAGAAACGTTTGGATTTGGCTGAAATATCTAATTTCTTAAGAATTTATTTTTTTTAAAACTAAGCTGGATAAACTTTTATAGGTTCAAATAATTCTCATATTGATAATTGCTGGCATAAAATTGTACAAAGTTTAGCAAAGCAAAAAGTGTCAGGTGTGGGGTTCGAACCCACGCCCACAAACGTGGACCAGAAAGCTTTGGATTGGCTTAAGTCTGGCGCCTTCGCCCACTCGGCCAACCTGACTTAGGCGAAACTTCTAATCATTTCAAAGCAAAAAATACAAAACCCTTAACGTAAAGATAGGACAAATCCTGTACCGAAAGCACAATTCAATCTTTTTTGTCAAATACTGTCCTTATAAGGAAGGGTGCACATCTAGATGAATAGTGTAATGACATATTTCTCCAGGAATGGCGAGTTCGAACGGTTTCATGGTGTAATGGTTAGTACTTTGAGCTTTAAATCCAAGAATACGAGTTCAAATCGCCGCGAAAACGTTTTAATAATAATAATTAAATTATAATAATTAAATTTATATTGCGCGTGTTACATAGGGAGATGCTCACACGCGCATTACAAGATATCACACTAATTATAATAATAATATACTAATTACAAGCTTAAATATTACACTATTAACTACCATATATCCTATAAAATCTAATAAATAATAAAAATAATACAGTAGTCATTTCCTAATTATTATATCATGGAGCAAAATGCTCTCCTAAAAAACCAAGTTTTGAGCATTTTCTTAAATACTTCGACATTACTGGCAGTACGAATTTCTGCTGGGAGGCTATTCCACAGCGTATGTGGAAACTTCAAACGAACGGTCGCCCAGAGTGACTAGTGTTTTTGTTCTTGGTTGCTCAAGCAACAGTTCTGTGGATGATCTTAAGTTATATCTAGATGCAACTTTGAATTTAATGAGTTCAGAAATACATTCAAGTGCAAGTCCATTAATTGCCTTATAAGTGATAAGTAATATTTTAAAATTAATTCTATATCTAACAGGTAACCAATGTAGTTTATACAAGACGAGAGTGATGTGGTCAAACCGATTGATATTACAATAGTTAGCCTTGCTGCGGAATTCTGTACTCGTTGAAGTTTGTATATCTGATTGGCTGGCAGACCATAAACTAAACTATTACAGTAGTCTAATCGATTGGTAACAAAAGCATTAATTAGAATTTGTGCTGCAGTATCGTAGTTAATTAGTTATTTCCTAATGCGTCTAATATTAAATAAGTGAAAAAATGCTGCTCTACACCATTTGTTAATGTGTGAGTCCACTTTCAGTTGCATATCGAACCAGGAGCCCAGATTCTTTACTTCATTAGATGGTGTGATGGTTTCATCTCCTATGCGCAGCGAGTCAACGCTTACTTTTGCCGACTGTTGCCTTGTTCCGATGATGATGAACTCTGTTTTGTCGTCATTCAGTTTCAGCTTGTCCGCTAGCATCCATTTCCTGATGTCTGTGATGCAGTCTTGCATTGCCTTGAAGAGGCAGGTCTAAATGAAATGTATAACTGCGTGTCATCGGCATATGCGTGGACGTCTGGTAGATGAGTTTCTAGAATAGTAAACAGTTTGCTTACATAGATGACGAACAGGAGAGGACCGAGGCCACCCCTGAGGAACACCATATTTCATTTCAAATGGTCTGGATTCACCATCATTAATAGATATATGTTGAGATCTGTTGTCTAGGTATGATTTGAACCAGGTGAGTACTTGTCCTGAGATCCCAAAACTAGAGTGTAAACGCTTCAGTAAAATGGTATGATCAACAGTGTCGAAAGCTGCGCTTAGATCAAGTAGCACTAAAAGAGTTACATGTTGTTTATTCATATTCATCAAGATGTCATTTTTTACGCGTAGAAGGGCAGTTTCAGTACTATGATATTGGCAGTAGGCGGATTGGGCTTTAGGATAAAGTTTATGAACAGTAAGGTGATCATGGGTTGATTGAAGACAGCTCGTTCTGTGAGTTTAGAAGCGAATGAAAGGTTGCTGATAGGGTGAAGATTATTAAATATGACCTCAGCTTTTGACTTCTTCAATCTGGGGTGAACATCAGCCAGCTTCCAGTTGTCGGGAAAACATCCGGTTTGCAGAGATAGGTTTATCATTCTTGTAATCACCGGTAGAAGTAGATCTAGGCACTCGACCACAAGAGGAGTGGGCATGGGGTCTAGGGAGCTTGATTTTTTGCTTGACTTTGAGATTATATGGTTAACATCGTCTTCACTTAATGTGTTGAACAAGTCAAATTGAGCGTTGGGCGTGGTCTGTGATTTACTTATTGGGTCTTCACTGGTAGCACTGTCAAGTTCCGCGATCTAATGCGCTCGATTTTCTTGACGAAGAAGTTGCCTATATCATTGGCAAGCACTGTATTATCACTGTATTCAGGAAAATTTCGACCAGTTTCCCGATCAAAGAGGGATTTTGCAGACTTAAACAGCCTACGATGGTCTCTCCTGTTCTCTTGTATGAGGGCGGTGTAGTAGTCTTTACGTGCGCGCTTCATTACAAAAAGTAGCTTGATTTTTCTTTAATTTGTAAATCGGAAAGTCGCTATAAAGTTTTGTTCGTCTCCATTTCCTTTCGGCTCTCCTACGTGTTCTCTTTGCTGACTTGACTTCCTCGTTGAACCAAGGAACAATTGGTCTTTTTACAAATGTTTTGCGAATCAAAGGCGCATGTTGTTCCAATGCTGATGATAGCGTATGATTGTAACAGTTAACAAGATCATTAAGTTCTAGTGAGAGCATGTTTTTGCAAAGATCTGAATTAGAAAGTTCGTTACGAAGAGCATCAATTTTGATGGATTTAACTTTCCTGTAGGATATTTGAGTTTTCTTAAGGCAGGGCTTGTCAGCTTAAAGTTTACAATGGACAGGCATGTGGTCTGAAAATAGGTAATCAGTCCGAGGTGCGGAGGTGATGATGTTTTCAGAGTGTCTTGTTATTATAAGGTCGAGGGTATGTCCACAGATGTGAGTTGAAACATTAACATGTTGTTGTAGACCAGTACTCTCAAGTAGCTCCCGCAGTTTAGCAGCATCAACATCATCAGTAGTATCAACAAGAATATTGAAGTCTCCAGGGATTAAGAGCTGGTCGGTACAAAGAACCACGGATTCCTAAAATTCAGCAAATTCAGCAAAAAATATGTTGGTAGTTATAGGATGAGCTTCAGAGTATGGTATTCTGTAAACGACAATTAAACGAATACGCTGGGATCCAGATTTTATATCCCACTCGGAGTACTCAAAGGATCGTAGTTCTGCAGCGGCAACTTTGCTGACACTTAGATTATTCCTGAACAGCACTCCAGTGCCACCCCCATGTCGGCTAGATCGTGGATGATCAAAAAAGTTCGTATCCTGTAGGCGTGCAGAGGGTTCTGGCGGCAGTCTCATCTTCATGGAACCAAGTTTTCAGTTAAAGCAACAATGTCAGGCTGGTGTTCGCAGATGAAATCAGTAAATTCAGCGGCTTTATTATTGAGTGACTGAGTATTCTTAAGACAAAAGTTCAGCTCTTTCAGATGATTATGTAAAAATAAGAAATTAGTATTGATGTTGATACAGTTGATTCCACTCCGGAGCATGTACCGATGTAAATTTGTCTTTTTCAGAAATACGCACGGGAATGCTTAAATTAGTGGCAGAACTTCTTGTATGTTCTATCGTCATTTGTAGAGTTTCAGGTTGATCGTTTTCCCATACTGGGTTTTGCTCGACATCACCAGATAGTAGTAGCAGTCTTCTAGTCGCAGATGTATTTGGGTAATACTGAACTTGAGATTTCGATAGCTTTCGTTTCGTAGTATGGGTGGTGTACATTGCTTTAGTAGAATTTGTAATATGCAAATTTCTTCGAGTCGTTCGCTGGAGTCAACGATTAAGGGCGACCAGTGATGCACACACAAAATCTTTGGATTAGCGACGTTTCCCTGACTTGCCCACATTTGAGACGATATTGTCGGTATCCCAGACATTACATACCTCTGGAAGGCAACGGCATGCATGGTTTGGATCATTGCTAGAATGGCAGAAAATGAGTAATACCAGAGACCTCAACAGAGCGTGACTGCACTTCGCCATCATTCCTCTGAACTTTGTTTTGCACATAATCTAGTGAAAGCAACTTTTGGATTAGGCCGAAATATCCAATTCTTTAAGAATTTTTACCCGAAAACTAAACAGGGTAAACATTAATTATGCACAAATACTTTTCCCCGAGCCGGGCGGCGGGCCGAAGGCCCGGAGCCCGGTGAGGGTGCTAATCTCGACACGCGTGGAGTCCACTTACATGCGAAATTACACGCGAGTGGGAAAGAAATTCTGCGAGATGTTTGTATGTATGTATATATATATCCATCAAATCGCCAACTTTCGCGGCTCAAGCGAAACAAAATCTTTGTCAGAAAAATTGGTTTACAAATGACCGAAAAACGAAAGCCAAGAAGAGATGTTGCAGTGGGATGAACCAAACAATATTAAACACGACTAGAAACCATTGAAAAAGCATGAAAAATTGCGATAAAGATCGGAAAAGATGCCGCCAAATGTGACTGAAAAAAACAAAAAGATGTTTCTTCGTGTATCTGTTCAAAGCCGGCAAAAGACTTATGCACTGGTATATCTTGGCTCGAGAGAGAACAGTGAATTGAAAGGAACATCATCACAAACAGCTTTTCACATTTTGAAGAGAATTGATTGCTTTTTGCTAAGAACCGAACGAAAAAAAAACACGGAAACCAAACGCCGTAGCCCGTATGGCAGTGTTTGCAGCATCTGAGAAGAGCCAAAAGAAAATTTAACGGTAAGCAGTGATTCGAATTTAACTTACCAGCCGTTTCTTTAGCTGATTAGAGTCGGTATATATCCGAAACCTTTTCAGTTTTAATTAAACTCAGTTAAAACAGCAAAAATCTTGTCAAATAATATACATTTTCCCAGGCGTTTTTTTTCATGGTTCGAGTAAAACTTTGCATTAAGTTATAGTTCTTCCCTGGTTAGTTTTTCCTCTCTTATACCTATAGTTTTCAGGCTGTTACCCACGTTTTTTTCTGTTCTGATGTTTTTCTTTGAGGTTCAACATTATATTTGGAACATTGGGAATCATATTATTAAAACAGTTTAATAGGCACCTTGATATAAGCGTCTGTAATTATTGTTTGTTTTTGCTATCAGTTTCCGGTGCTATTAAGTTAGGTCGTGACACAAGTTTTTCCTCAGCCACTGCTTTATTATTTTGGAATAAAACATTGCTTTGGAAATTGGTCAATAATAGAAAAACTACATTCATAAAAGTGATAAAACAGGATGTAAAGGAGGCCAGGATGGCAAGGGTGCTTATTTTAATCGGGGGGGGGGTATGTATATGTAATGTGTTAAAAGCAGGCGAGGGGGTTGCGTTTATGTATTTCTAGTATAAAAACTAATGCTAGAAAACGCACTTAAAGATTCTCGTCGTTCTTTGGGTAGCAACAAATATATTTTACTGTGCATTGACCGGGAATCGAACCCAGATCTACTGCTTGGAAGGCAGCAATGCTGACCATTGCACCTTCAACGCTCACGTTCAATTTCAATTTCAATTTCAAACGCATAACATTTATATGTTTAAGTAATTCTCATATTGATAATTGCTGGCATAAAATTGCACAAATTTTAGCAAAGCAAAAAGTGCCAGGTGTGGGGTTCTAACGCACGCCAACAAACGTGGACCAGAAAACTTTGAAATGGCTTAAGCCTGGCGCCTTCGACCACTCGGCCAACCTGACTTAGGCGAAACTTCTTGTCATTTCAAAGCAAAAAATACAAAACCCTTAACGTAAAGTTAGGACAACGCCTGTACTGATAAAACAATTCAATCTTTTTTGTCAAGTACTGTTCTTAGAAGGAAGGGGGCACTTCTAGATGAATAGTGTAATGACATCTTTCTCCTAGAATAGCGGGAATGAAAGGTTTCATGGTGTAATGGTTGGCGCTTTGGACTTTGAATCCAATAATCCGAGATCAAATCTCAGCGAAAACATTTTGCACACAATCTAGTGAAAGCAACTTTTGGATAAGGCTGAAATATCTAATTCTTTAAGAAATTTTTTCCGAAAACTAAGCAGGGGCGGATTTAGCGTAAGTCAAACGAGTCAAGCGACTGATGTAATGTTTTTGCGAGCATAAAAAGTTCCGACTCTACCTCCAGCAGACGCTGTAAAATGGCGCAATCACACCCGCTAATCAGGCCACAGATCAGGCTATGTTTCGTCGAAAGTTCGCCCGCGCGGGGTCTTTTTCCGGGAGCGCCGGAGAGATGACCCTGGGTTCTTGTATACCGATCTGCTACCTGTTAGATTGGGATGCTGGGCATGGGTTCAGTGGCAGGCAGAGGTTGCGGGTTTGACTAACTTTCCCAGCAATTCGATTGGCTGTAACTGAATGTGACGTCAATTTGACTATGAATGTGACGTCAATTTGACTAACTTGCCTTGAATATGATTGGCTAATGCGTGAAGCTAATGAATTCTGACTACCTTGACTAAAGTGCCTGATCGGTGAAGATAATGAATTCATCCACGCCAAGTCTGTCCTTTGATCCTGAGCTTTGATCGGTCATGGCTTCCCCTTCGGTAAGCTTTTTCGAACGAGTATCATCTGCTCTTCAGAGCAACGACGATCGTTTGCTGCAACAAATCAATGATGATATATCATCTAGATTGAGCAGCCAGCAGATGGTTTCTTCTGTGGAGCATTTAATAGACGCGATTGGAAACATAATTTTCGAGTCATTTATTTTATTCCCCCACTGCTGTAAGGTAAGACTGGTAAGTTAAGGTCGTCTTCTTTCATTTCAAATCTACAAACAGTCTAGTGTCGAATATATGTGTTTTGTCCAGTCTCAGTATCGTATTATTTATTATTTTGCGTCCCAGTGAAGTCTGAGTTCAGAGTTCAGACATATATTTGTCAGCAGGCTTCATTAGCATATTTCACGCTTGCCAGGAGCTTTTATATGAATTTGAAACTCAAAGGATCAAATGATCCTTAAGTTCAACGTTAAATTGGATCTTTCTTTTCATGATTTTGAAATGAATACTGTTTTCAACGTATTGTTAGTCTCGCTATCTTGCTCTGATGAGATATATTTTAACGGCGAAATATGAAATATGATCTCAGTCGGTAGATGACAATTTTATTAAATTAATCTTTGAGACAATGAATAATTAATTGCACGGGTGTTCGCTCCTGTCTCTAGTTAGCTTTGTAAATATATAATTCTGTATAATTTTCTCAATAAAGTTTAAGAAACATCCAATTTGGACAAACTATTTTGCAATAATGATAAAATGTGGCATTAAAAATATGTTTTGAAAGTTTCAAAATTTTGCTCAAATGTGCTGTCGCATCGCGGGAAATGCCATTTTAGAGACCCCAATTTCAAAAAATTTCCGGGAGGGCATGCCTCCGCACCCCCCTAGATCGGTGGACCATAAGTTTGACTGACATTTTCAAAATCCTAAATCCGCCCCTGAACTAAGCAGGGTAAACTTTACTTATGAACAAATATTTTATAAAAACTTATGCTAGTAGAAAACGAATTTAAAGATTCGCGTCTTTCTTTGAGTAGCAAGATATATATTTTATTCTGCGTTGACGGGGAATCGAAGACAGATCTACTGCTTGGAAGGCAGCAATGCTGAGCATTACACCACCAACGCTCACGTTCAATTTCAAACATTTATAGCTTGATATAATTTTCACATTGATAATTGCTGGCATAAAATTGTACACGCCCACAAGCGTGGACCGGAAAGGTTTGGAATCGCTTAAGTTTTGCGCCTTCGACCACTCGCCCAACCTGACCCACGCCGAGCTTTTATTCTTTTCAAAGCAAAAAATACAAAACCCTTAACTTAAAGGAAGAAAAAGGCCAGTACTGCTACCATAGTCAAATACTGTTGTTATAAGGAAGGGTGCACATCTGGACGAATAGTGTAATGACATCTTTCTTCAGGAATGGCGTGTATGAAAGGTTTGGTGGTATAATGGTTTGCAATTTGTACTTTGAATCCAAATATCCGAGTTTAAATCCCGACGAAACCTTCTTTCACATATTGTGGTGTAAGAGCAACATTTGGTTTAGGCTGAAATATCTAAATTTTTAAGAATTTTTTTACAAAACTAAGCAGGGTAAACTTGAATTATGCTAAATTGTTAAACGACATTTAATGTCGTCTTGCACGAGATATGAGAAAATGCATGTGAAAATTCGCGTCTTTCTTTGGGTGGAAAGATATATATTTTACTCTGCATTGATCGGTAACCCAAACCCAGATCTACGGCTTGGAAGGCAGCAATGCTGACAATAACACCATGAACGAACACGTTCAATTTGAAACTTTTATAGGTTTAAATAATTCTCATATTGATAATTGCTGCTATAAAATTTTACAAATTTTAGCAAAGCAAAAAGTGTCAGTTGTGGGGTTCGAACCCACGCCCACAAACGTGGACCAGAAAGCTTCGGAATGGCTTAAGTCTGGCGCCTTCGACCACTCGGCCAACCTGACTCAGGCGAAGCTTCTGCTCATTCCAAAGCAAAAAATACAAAACCCTTAACGTAAAGAAAGGACAACGCCTGTACTGATAGCACAATTCAATCTTTTTTGTCAAGTACTGTCCTTATAAGGAAGGGTGCACATCTAAATGAGTAGTGTAATGACATCTTTCTGCAGCAATGGCGAGTTTGAACTGTTTCATGGTGTAATGGTTGGCACTTTGAATCCAATAATCCGAGATCAAATCTCAGCGAAAGCTTTTTGCACATAATCTAGTGAAAGCAACTTTTGGATTAGGATGAAATATATATCTAATTTTGTTAAGAATTTTTTCCGAAAACAAAGCGGCGTAAACTTTAATTATGCACAAATACTTATATTAAATCTGATGCCAGAAAACGCACTTAAAGATTCGGATCTTTCTTTTGGTAGCAATATGTATATTTTATTCTGTGTTGACCGGGAATCGAACCCAGATCTACTGCTTGGAAGGCAGCAATGCTGATCATTACACCATCAACGCTCACGTTCAATTTCAAACATTTATAGGTTGATATAATTTTCACATTGATAATTCCTGGCATAAAATTGTACACGCCCACAAACGTGGACCGGAAAGCTTTGGAGTCGCTTAAGTTTTGCGCCTTCGACCACTCGCCCAACCTGACTAAAGGAAGAACAAGGCCAGTACTGCTAGCATAGTCAAATACTGTTGTTATAAGGAAGGGTGCACATCTAGACGAATAGTGTAATGACATCTTTCTTCAGGAATGGCGTGTAAGAAAGGTTTGGTGGTGTAATGGCTTGCAATTTGTACTTTGAATCCAAATATCCGAGTTTAAATTGTTAAAAATTATGATAATTTATGCTATATCACTGTTAAGTTCTTTTTGGTTGTATTAGTCACGTGACTCCACGTTACCATGACTAAATCGTACTTTTCGTTCTTGCTACGTCCGAACATGCGGTCGAGATATGCATTGTATGTGTTTTGTATCTGTTATGTATTTATTAAAGGTTTGATAAATACGAGAGAGTGATTATTTTAACAGGTTATGGGCCCAGGACGTGAAAGTTATAGCTGAGGACACTGCAACTGTCGCTGTTAAGAATGCTTTTCGACTACGTTCAGACAAAGCATACTCGTTGATTGCCCTAAATGTGGAGAAACATCTTCAAATACACATCTCTTCGGCAACAGACCCACTGAAAGCATGGCAGATTTTACAGAGCAGTTTGAATTTGTGTCAGTCACACAGATTGTCCGTTTGAATCGTAAATTTTACGCAGCCAACATGGAAGAGGGAGCGGATTTAATGAAACATTTAACCTACATGACTTCACTTGCTGAGCAATTGCGTGAAATGAAAGAGGATATCTCTCCGAAGAAATTTGCCACTGTTGTGTTGGGCAGTTTACCAGAATCATACGACAATTTCCTGACCAGTTTGAATGCCAGAATGGCTGATGAACTAGACTGGGATGATGTAAAAGGATTATTAATCGAAGAGTACATGAAACGGAAGGAGAAAACCGAGAAACATGATTATGACGATGCTTTCTTTGCTAAAAGAGGCAGAAATTTCAACAGGGGGAGAAATCAAGTGCCCAGACGCACTGAGATTCCTCGTAGATGGTCACAAGATTACAAACCATCATGGAACAACAAACCTCAGGAAACACGGGCAGCACAGTATGATGAACCGGAAAGAAACAAAGTCAGATGTTTCAAATGCAGTCAACTTGGGCATGTTGTTAAGAACTGTCCATACAATAACAAACGGAACACTGACAAAAATGAACATTCAAATATGTCTAAACTGGCCGAACGTGAAGGAGTGGCACTGATATCAAGCACAGTGAATCATACAAATGAATGGTTTATTGGTTCTGCGGCAACTAAGCATATGACGTACAATAGAAGCATTTGGTGGATTTTATTGAATACCAACAGCCAACCGAAATATATTTTATTAGGAGACAACACAGTAATTCATGCTTTGGGCGAAGGGATGGTTAGACGTCCTACAGGAAACGAGGCCAGTGGTGTTTATCTTGATTTGCATAAAGTATTATTTGTACCCAAATTGACTAAAAACCTACTGTCAGTCCCTGCAATGGCCTTAATGAGAGCTGAAATTCACTTCGACAGGGAGAAATGTATTGTGTCGAAGGGTGACAAACAGTTTGTTATTGGACAGCTACTAGATGGCAAGCTGTACACAGTCAACACTGCTGAGTTCGCACAAGTTTCGACAGCGTCTAGTGTACCAACACTTGGAGTTTGGTATCAAAGATTGAGTCATTTAAACTACGATTATATTCATCAATTGGCCAATTGGCTAAGAAGGAAATGGTCGTTGGGATGAACTATAATGCTGATCATCACCATGAGAAAGAATGTGAAGGATGTGTACTTGGAAAGATGCACAAGAATCCCTTTCCTAAGCAGAGTTAACATAGAGCAACTAAACCATACGAGATAATACACAGTGATCTATGTGGACCGATGCAAGTTGAATCAAAGGGTGGAAGTAGATCTATGTTGACGTTTACTGACGATTTTTCAAGATACACCACTGCTTACTTCATCAAGAAAAAGGGTGAAGTTCTTTCAAAGTTCAAGGAGTATGTTAACTTTGTGGAAAAACAGTCTGGTCACCAAATCAAGAAACTGAACATTCGGCAAGAGGATGGAAAGGTTAAAGCCCTCAGAAGTGATAATGGGGGAGAGTATACTTCTCACATTTTCGCTAGATATTGTGCAGAAAAGGGTATTTCTCATAAATTCACGAATCCATATTGTCCGGAGCAAAATGGAGTTGCCGAACGTCTAAATCGTACTATCATCGAGGCAGCAAGGTCAATAATTCATCAAGCAAAATTGCCTCTGCAATTCTGGGCAGAAGCTTGCAGCACAGCAGTTTATGTTCACAATCGAAGCCCTACGACAGCTTTAAAGGGTGAAACTCCATTCGAATGTTGTTTTGGTGAGAAACCAGACATTTCCAATTTAAGAGTCTTTGGCTGTGTGTGTTACGTACACGTTCCAGCCTGTCAACGCCAGAAGTTAGATCAAAAATCCCATAAAGCGATTTTTGTTGGATATCCTCAGAGTACCAAAGGATACAAGCTATATGATTTGAAGAAGAAGTGTTCTGTCATAAGTCGAAATGTTGTATTCTACGAGGATAAGTTTCATCGTTTTGATGAGCAGCCTAAGTCGGACGACGGCGCAATCCACCTTATCTTTCCAGAAGTTGATGAAGAATTTGAGAGTTTAGCTGAACTTCCAACTGACACTGAGAATGCTGACCCAGTACCTGAGAATGGTGAACCAGTACCTGAGAATCCTGAACCAGTACCTGAGAATCCTGAACCAGTACCTGAGAATGATTAACCAGTGGGAGAAACTAATGAAGAAACACCATTGAGAAGAACATATGGAGACACATTTATGGAGGATATTCGAAATCTAGGACCTGTAAGGCAGCGAAGAGTTCCTAACAGATTTAGAGATAATGATTGTATAGTGGTCGATTCTTTAACTTCAGAAATTGATGAGCCTAAATCAGTTGATGATGCTTTGAATGGTGAACATTCCAATCAGTGGAGTGAAGCCATGAACTCAGAATATTCATCCTTAGTAAAGAATGAGACGTGGGAATTGGTGCCTCCACCGAAAGGAAAGAATGTAGTAGGATCTCGATGGGTCTTAAAAGTCAAGCGTGATGAAAATGGTTCAGTAGATCGTTTTAAAGCTAGACTGGTCGCACAAGGGTATTCACAAACGAAAGGAGTAGATTATGACTAAGTGTTCTCACCAGTAGCTCGACATACATCTGTCAGATCATTACTTGCACTAGCTAATGCACATGGTCTTGAAGTGCATCAGATGGATGTGAAACCTGCATTTATAAATGGTTCATTAGATTGTGAGATTTATATGTCACAGCCAGAAGGATTCGTCGATCCTGACAGACCTGACCACGTCTGTAAATTGAAGAAGAGTATTTACGGACTTAAACAATCAGCTCGTTGCTGGAATGTTACTCTCGATGAACATTTGAAATCAGTCGGTTATCGTAAGAGTAATGCAGATGGTTGGATATATGTTAAGTCTATCAAGAAGGCTGATGGACATATCAGTTTTGTTATACTGGGTGTATATGTAGACGATATAGTTCCAGTATCTAACGACATTTCTTTTCTGGAAACAGAGAAGGCATCATTATGTCAAAGATTCGAGATGGTTGACCAGGGTGAAGCACGATATCTTCTTGGAATGTCAATCAAACGAAACAGGGAAGCTAAGACTTTGTCAATAAATCAACCAAGTTACCTTGAAAGAGTGCTTAAAAGATTTGGCATGGAGAAGTGCAAGCCTGTCTCCACTCCTCTTGAGCCTGGTAAAAGATTTCAGCAATTGTCAACAGATGATGAATCTTTTGATATTGAAATGTACCAACAAGTAATTGGATGCCTGACATATGCATCAACTACAACCAGACCAGATATCGCTGCTGCAGTTGGAACTTTATCCAAATATATGTCCAAACCAAGTAAGGATCACTGGACGGGGGTTAAGCGTATAATGCGATATTTGAAAGGAACATTGAACTATGGTCTTAAATTCGCTGTTGGTAAGAAGGAAGCAGAGTTCTTTGGTTTTTCTGATGCAGATTGGGGAGGAGACATCGATACGCGTCGCTCTACATCTGGATATGTGTTTCAGTTTGGTAATGGTACCATTAGCTGGTCCAGTCGAAAGCAAGCTACTGTGGCAAAGTTTTCAACCGAGGCTGAATATGTTGCATTGAGTTCTGCAGCACAAGAAGCTATATGGTTACGTCGTTTGATGAGTGATCTTGGACAAAAGATGGATATACCAACAACCATTTACGAAGACAACCAGGGAGCTGTTGAACTGGCTAAGAATCCCAAGTACCATAAGAGAACCAAGCGCATTGACATTTGTCATCATTTTGTTCGTGAGAGAGTTATGTCGAATGAAATCAAAGTGATTTATTGTCATACTAGAGACATGGTGGCAGATATCATGACCAAAGGATTATAAAAACTTACCTTTGAGAAATTTAGAAACTCATTAGGTGTTTATGATGTTGTTTAAATACGTTTGTATAATAAAAATAGCATAATTATCAAGTGGGAGGGTTAAGAATTATGATAATTTATGCTATGTCACTGTTAAGTTCTTATTGGTTGAATTAGTCACGTGACTCCACGTTACCATGACTAAATCGTACTTTTCGTTCTTGCCACGTCCGAACATGCGGTCGAGATATGCATTGTATGAGTTTTGTATCTGTTATGTATTTATTAAGGGTTTGATAAATACGAGAGAGTGATTATTTTAACATAAATCTCGACGAAACCTTCTTTCACATAATGTAGTGTAAGAGCAGCATTTGGTTTAGGCTGAAATATGTAAATTTTTAAGAATTTTTTTTGAAAACTAAGCAGGGTAAACTTGAATTATGCTAAATTGTTAAACGACGTTTAATGTCGCCTTGCACAAATACTTTTATAAAAAATAATGCGAAAAAGTGCATGTGAAAATTCGCGTCTTACTTTGGGTGGAAAGATATATATTTTATTCTGCGTTGATCGGGAACCCAACCCAGATCTACGGCCTGAACACTATGAACGCACACGTTCAATTTGAAACTTTAATAGGTTCAAATAATTCTTATACTGATAATTGCTGCTATAAAATTTTACAAATTTTAGCAAAGCAAAAAGTGTCAGGTGTGGGGTTCGAACCCACGCCCACAAACGTGAACCAGAAAGCTTCGGAATGGCTTAAGTCTGGCGCCTTCGACCACTCGGCCAACCTGACTCAGGCGAAGTTCTAATCATTTCAAAGCAAAAAATACAAAACCCTTAACGTAAAGAAAGGACAACGCCTGTACTGATAGAACAATTCAATCTTATTTTTTCAAGTACTGTCCTTATAATGAAGGGTGCACATCTAAATGAGAAGTGTAATGACATCTTTCTGCAGCAATGGCGAGTTTGAACGGTTTCATGGTGTAATGGTTGGCGGTCTGGAATTTGAATCCAATAATCCGAGATCAAATCTCAGCGAAAACTTTTTGCACATAATCTAATGAAAGCAACTTTTGCATTAGGCTGAAATATCTAATTTTGTTAAGAATTTTTCCCCAAAACAAAGCGGGGTAAAATTTAATTATGCACAAATACTTTTATAAAAACTGATGCTAGAAAACGAACTCAAAGATTTGGGTCTTTTATTCTGCGTTGACCGGGAATCGAACCCAGATCTACTGCTTGGATGGAAGGCAGCAATGCTGACCATTACACCATCAACGCTCACGTTCAAATTCAAGCACTTAAAGGTTGATATAATTTTCACATTGATAATTGCTGGCATAAAATTGTACACGCCCACAAACGTGGACCGGAAAGCTTTGGAATCGCTTAGGTTTTGCGCCTAAGACCACTCGCCCAACCTGATTCAGGCGGAGCTTTTATTCTTTTCAGAGCAAAAAATACAAAACCCTTAACTTAAAGGAAGAACAAGGCCAGTACTGCTAGCATAGTCTAATACTGTTGTTATAAGGAAGGGTGCAATTCTAGGCGAATAGTGTAATGATCTCTCTTCAGGAATGGCGTGTATGAAAGGTTTGGTGATGTAATGGTTTGCAATTTGTACTTTGAATCCAAATATCCGAGTTCAAATCTCGACGAAACCTTCTTTCACATAATGTAGTGTGAGAGCAACATTTGGTTTAGGCTGAAATAAGCAGGGTAAAATTGAATTATGCTAAATTCTAAAACGACATTTAATGTCGTCTTGCACAAATACATTTATAAAAAATAATGCGAGAAAACGCATGTGAAAATTCGAGTCTTCTTTGGGTGGAAAGATATGTATTTTACTCTGCGTTGATCGGGAAACCAACCCAGATTTACGGCTTGGAAGGCAGCAATGCTGACCATAACACCATGAACAAACACGTTCAATTTGAAACTTTTATAGGTTCAATTAATTCTCATATTGATAATTGCTGCTATAAAACTTTACAAATTTTAGCAAAGCAAGAAGTGTCAGGTGTGGGGTTCGAACCCACGCCCACAAACGTGGACCAGAAAGCTTCGGAATGGCTTAAGTCTGGCGCCTTCGACCACTCGGCCAACCTGACTCAGGCGAAGCTTCTAATCACCTCAAAGCAAAAAATACAAAACCCTTAACGTAAAGAAAGGACAACGCCTGTACTGATAGCACAATTCAATTTTTTTTGTCAAGTACTGTCCTTATAAGGAAGGGTGCACATCTAAAAGAGTAGCGTAATGACATCTTTCTGCAGCAATGGCTAGTTTGAAAGGTTTCATGGTGTAATGGTTGGCGCTTTGGACTTTGAATCCAATAATCCGAGATCAAATCTCAGCGAAAACTTTTTGCATAGTGAAAGTAACTTTTGGATTTGGCTGAAATATCTTATTTTGTTAAGAATTTTTTTCCGAAAACAAAGTGATGTTAATTTTTAATTATGCACAAATACTTTTATAAAAAATGATGCTAGAAAACGCACTTAAAGATTCGCGTCTTTCTTTTCGTAGCAAGATGAATATTTTACTCTGCGTTGACCGGGAATCGAACCCAGATCTACTGCTTGGAAGGCAGCAATGCTGACCATTACACCATCAACGCTCACGTTCAATTTCAATTACAAACATTTATAGGTTGATATAATTTTCACATTGATAATTTCTGGCATAAAATTGTACACGCCCACAAACGTGGACCGGTAATCTTTGGAACCGCTTAAGTTTTGCGCCTTCGAACACTCGCCCAACCTGACTCAGGCGGAGCTTTTATTCTTTTCAAAGCAGAAAATACAAAACCCTTAACTTAAATGAAGAACAAGTCCAGTATTGCTAGCATAGTCAAATAATGTTGTTATAAGGAAGGGTGCTCATCTAGACGAATAGTGTAATGACATCTTTCTTCAGGAATGCGGTGTATGAAAGGTTTGGTGGTGTAGTGGTTTGCAATTTGTACTTTGAATCCAAATATGCGAGTTTAAATCTCGACGAAACCTTCTTTCACATAATGTAGTGTAAGAGCAACATTTGGTTTAGGCTGAAATATCTAAATTTTTTTAGAATTTTTTACAAAACTAAGCAGGGTAAACTTGAATTATGCTAAATTGTTAAAAGACGTTTAATGTCGTCTTGCACAAATACTTTTATAAAAAATAATGCGAGAAAATGCATGTGAAAATTCGCGTCTTTCTTTGGGTGGAAAGATATATTTTACTCCGCGTTGATCGGGAGAACACAACCCAGATTTACGGCTTGGAAGGCAGCAATGCTGACCATGACACCATGAACGAACCCGTTCAATTGGAAACTTTTATAGGTTCAATTAATTCTCATATTGATAATTGCTGCTAGAAAATTTTACAAATTTTAGAAAAGCAAGAAGTGTCAGGTGTGGGGTTCGAACCCACGCCCACAAACGTGGACCAGAAAGCTTTGGAATGACTTAAGTCTGGCGCCTTCGACCACTCGGCCAACCTGACTCAGGCGAAGCTTCTAGTCACCTCCAACCAAAAAATACAAAACCCTTATCGTAAAGAAAGGACAACGCCTGTACTGATAGCACAATTTAATCTTTTTTGTCAAGTACTGTCCTTATGAGGAAGGATGCACATCTAAATGAGTAGTCTAATGACATCTTTCTGCAGCAATGGCGAGTTTGAACGGTTTCTTGGTGTAATGGTTGGCGCTTTGGACTTTGAATCCAATAATCCTAGATCAAATTTCAGCGAAAACTTTTTGCACATAATCTAGTGAAAGCAACTTTTGGATTAGGCTGAAATATCTAATTTTGTTAAGAATTTTTTTCCGAAAACAAAGTGATGTTATCTTTAATTATGCGCAAATAATTTAATAAAAAATGATGCTAGAAAACGCACTTAAAGATTCGCGTCTTTCTTTTCGTAGCAAGATGAATATTTTACTCTGCGTTGACCGGGAATCGAACCCAGATCTACTGCTTGGAAGGCAGCAATGCTGACCATTACACCATCAACGCTCACGTTCAATTTCAATTTCAAACATTTATAGGTTGATATAATTTTCACATTGATAATTTCTGGCATAAAATTGTACACGCCCACAAACGTGGACCGGTAATCTTTGGAATCGCTTAACTTTTGCGCCTTCGACCACTCGCCCAACCTGACTCAGGCGGAGCTTTTATTCTTTTCAAAGCAGAAAATACAAAACCCTTAACTTAAATGAAGAACAAGTCCAGTATTGCTAGCATAGTCAAATAATGTTGTTATAAAGAAGGGTGCACATCTAGACGAATAGTGTCATGACAGCTTTCTTCAGGAATGCGGTGTATGAAAGGTTTGGTGGTGTAGTGGTTTGCAATTTGTACTTTGAATCCAAATATGCGAGTTTAAATCTCGACGAAACCTTCTTTCACATAATGTAGTGTAAGAGCAACATTTGGTTTAGGCTGAAATACCTAACTTTTTTTAGAATTTTTTACAAAACTAAGCAGGGTAAACTTGAATTATGCTAAATTGTTAAACGACGTTTAATGTCGTCTTGCACAAATACTTTTATAAAAAATGCGAGAAAATGCATGTGAAAATTCGCGTCTTTCTTTGGGTGGAAAGATATATTTTACTCCGCGTTGATCGGGAGAACCCAACACAGATTTACGGCTTTGAAGCCAGCATTGCTGACCATGACACCATGAACGAACACGTTCAATTTGAAAGTTTTATAGGTTCAATTAATTCTCATATTGATAATTGCTGCTATAAAATTTTACAAATTTTAGCAAAGCAAGAAGTGTCAGGTGTGGGGTTCGAACCCACGCCCACAAACGTGGACCAGAAAGCTTCGGAATGGCTTAAGTCTGGCGCCTTCGACCACTCGGCCAACCTGACTCAGGCGAAGCTTCTAGTCACCTCCAAGCAAAAAATACAAAACTTTTAACGTAAAGAAAGGAAAACGCCTGTACTGATAGCACAATTTAATCTTTTTTGTCAAGTACTGTCCTTATAAGGAAGGGTGCTTATCTAAATGAGTAGTGTAATGACATCTTTCTGCAGCACTGGCGTGTTTGATCGGTTTCATGGTGTAATGGTTGGCGCTTTGGAATTTGAATCCAAACATCCGCGATCAAATCTCAGTGAAAACTTTTTGCATAGTGAAAGCAACTTTTGGATTAGGGCGAAATATCTTATTTTGTTAAGAATTTTTTTCCGAAAACAAAGTGATGTAAACTTAAATTATGCACAAATACTTTTATAAAAACTGATGCTAGAAAAACGCACTTAAAGTTTCCGGTCTTTCTTTTGGTAGCAAGATGAATATTTTACACTGCGTTGACCGGGAAGCGAACCCAGATCTACTGCTTGGAAGGCAGCAATGCTGACCATTACACCATCAACGCTCACGTTCAATTTCAAGCATTTATAGGTTGATATAATTTTCACATTGATAATTTCTGGCATAAAATTGTACACGCCCACAAACGTGGACCGGAAAGGTTTGGAACCGCTTAAGTTTTGCGCCTTCGAACACTCGCCCAACCAAAGGCGGTGCTTTTATTCTTTTCAAAGCAAAAAAAACAAAACCCTTAACTTAAAGGAAGAACAAGGCCAGTACTGCTAGCATAGTCAAATACTGTTGTTATAAGGAAGGGTGCACATCTAGACGAATAGTGTAATGACATCTTTTTTCAGGAATGGCGTGTATGAAAGGTTTTGTGGTATAATGGTTTGCAATTTGTACTTTGAATCCAAATATCCGAGTTTAAATCTCGACGAAAATTTCTTTCACATAATGTAGTGTAAGAGCAACATTTGGTTTAGGCTGAAATATCTAAATTTTTTAGAATTTTTTACAAAACTAAGCAGGGTAAACTTGAATTATGCTAAATTGTTAAACGACGTTTAATGTCGTCTTGCACAAATACTTTTATAAAAAATTATGCGAGAAAATTCGCGTCTTTCTTTGGCTGGAAAGATATATATTTTACTCTGCGTTGATCGGGAACCCAACCCAGATTTACGGTTTGAAAGGCAGCAATGCTGACCATAACACCATGAACGAACACGTTCAATTTGAAACTTTTATAGGTTCAAATAATTCTCGTATTGATAATTGCTGCCAAAAAATTTTACAAATTTTTGCAAAGCAAGAAGTGTCAGGTGTGGGGTTCGAACCCACGCCCACAAACGTGGACCAGAAAGCTTCGGAATGGCTTAAGTCTGGCGCCTTCGACCACTCGGCCAACCTGACTCAGGCGAAGCTTCAATTCTAATCATTTCAAAGCAAAAAATACAAAACCATTAACGTAAAGAAAGGACAACGCCTGTACTGATAGCACAATTTAATCTTTTTTGTCAAGTACTGTCCTTATAAGGAAGGGTGCACATCTAAATGAGTAGTGTAATGACATCTTTCTGCAGCAATGGCGAGTTTGAACGGTTTCATGGTGTAATGGTTGGCGCTTTGGACTTTGAATCCAATAATCCGAGATCAAATCTCAGCGAAAACTTTTTGCACATAATCTAGTGAAAGCAACTTTTGGATTAGGCTGAAATATCTTATTTTGTTAAGAATTTTTTTCCGAAAACAAAGTGATGTAAACTTTAATTATGCACAAATACTTTTATAAAAACTGATGCTAGAAAAACGCACTTAAAGTTTCCTGTCTTTCTTTTGGTAGAACGATGAATATTTTACTCTGCGTTGACCGGGAAGCGAACCCAGATCTACTGCTTGGAAGGCAGCAATGCTGACCATTACACCATCAACGCTCACGTTCAATTTCAAGCATTTATAGGTTGATATAATTTTCACATTGATAATTTCTGGCATAAAATTGTACACGCCCACAAACGTGGACCGGAAATGTTTGGAACCGCTTAAGTTTTGCGCCTTCGAACACTCGCCCAACCAAAGGCGGTGCTTTTATTCTTTTCAAAGCAAAAAATACAAAACCCTTAACTTAAAGGAAGAACAAGGCCAGTACTGCTAGCATAGTCAAATACTGTTGTTATAAGGAAGGGTGCACATCTAGACGAATAGTGTAATGACATCTTTTTTCAGGAATGGCGTGTATGAAAGGTTTGGTGGTGTAATGGTTTGCAATTTGTACTTTGAATCCAAATATCCGAGTTTAAATCTCGACGAAAATTTCTTTCACATAATGTAGTGTAAGAGCAACATTTGGTTTAGGCTGAAATATCTAAATTTTTTAAAATTTTTTACAAAACTAAGCAGGGTAAACTTGAATTATGCTAATTTGTTAAACGACGTTTAATGTCGTCTTGCACAAATACTTTTATAAAAAATTATGCGAGAAAATTTGTGTCTTTCTTTGGCTGGAAAGATATATATTTTACTCTGCGTTGATCGGGAACCCAACCCCAGATTCACGGTTTGAAAGGCAGCAATGCTGACCATAACACCATGAACGAACACGTTCAATTTGAAACTTTTATAGGTTCAAATAATTCTCGTATTGATAATTGCTGCCAAAAAATTTTACAAATTTTTGCAAAGCAAAAAGTGTCAGGTGTGGGGTTCGAACCCACGCCCACAAACGTGGACCAGAAGGCTTCGGAATGGCTTAAGTCTGGAGCCTTCGACCATTCGGCCAACCTGACTCAGGCGAAGCTACTAATCATTTCAAAGCAAAAAATACAAAACCCTTAACGTAAAGAAAGGACAACGCCTGTACTGATAGCACAATTCAATTTTTTTGTCAAGTACTGTCCTTATAAGGAAGGGTGCACATCTAAATGAGTAGCGTAATAACATCTTTCTGCAGCAATGCCTAGTTTGAACGGTTTCATGGTGTAATGGTTGGCGCATCGGACTTTGAATCCAATAATGCGAGATCAAATCTCAGCGAAAACTTTTTGCATAGTGAAAGCAACTTTTGGATTAGGCTGAAATATCTTATTTTGTTAAGAATTTTTTTCCGAAAACAAAGTGATGTAAACTTTAATTATGCACAAATACTTTTATAAAAACTGATGATAGAAAAACGCACTTAAAGGTTCCGGTCTTTCTTTTGGTAGCAAGATATATATTTTACTCTGCGTTGATCGGGAGCCCAACCCAGATTTACGGTTTGAAAGGCAGCAATGTTGACCAAAACACCATGAACGAACACGTTCAATTTCAAACTTTTATAGGTTCAAATAATTCTCATACTGATAATTGCTGCTATAAAATTTTACAAATTTTTGCAAAGCAAGAAGTGTCAGGTGTGGGGTTCGAACCCACGCCCACAAACGTGGACCAGAAGGCTTCGGAATGGCTTACGTCTGGAGCCTTCGACCATTCGGCCAACCTGACTCAGGCGAAGCTACTAATCATTTCAAAGCAAAAAATACAAAACCGTTAACGTAAAGAAAGTACAACGCCTGTACTGATAGCACAATTCAATTTTTTTGTCAAGTACTGTCCTTATAAGGAAGGGTGCACATCTAAATGAGTAGCGTAATGACATCTTTCTGCAGCAATGCCTAGTTTGAACATTTCATGGTGTAATGGTTGGCGCATTGGACTTTGAATCCAATAATCCGAGATCAAATCTCAGCGAAAACTTTTTGCATAGTGAAAGCAACTTTTGGATTAGGCTGAAATATCTTATTTTGTTAAGAATTTTTTTCCGAAAACAAAGTGATGTAAACTTTAATTATGCACAAATACTTTTATAAAAACTGATGCTAGAAAAACACACTTAAAGGTTCCGGTCTTTCTTTTGGTAGCAAGATGAATATTTTACTCCGCGTTGATCGGGAGAACCCAACCCAGATTTACGGCTTGGAAGGCAGCAATGCAGACAATAACGCCATGAACGAACACCCTCATTTTGAAACATTTATAGGTTCAATTAATTCTCATATTGGTAATTGCTGCTATAAAATTTTACAAATTTTAGCTATGCAAGATGTGTCAGGTGTGGGGTTCGAACCCACGCCCACAAACGTGGTCAAGATAGCTTCGGAATGGCTTAAGTCGGGCGCCTTCGACCACTCGCCCAACCTGACTCAGGCGGACCTTTTATTCTTTTCAAAGCAAAAAATACAAAACACTTAACTTAAAGGAAGAACAAGGCCTGTACTGCTAGCATAGTCAAATACTGTTGTTATAAGGAAGGGTGCACATCTAGACGAATAGTGTAATGACATCTTTTTTCAGGAATGGCGTGTATGAAAGGTTTGGTGGTGTAATGGTTTGCAATTTGTACTTTGAATCGAAGTATCCGAGTTTAAATCTCAACGAAAATTTCTTTCACATAATGTAGTGTAAGAGCAACATTTGGTTTAGGCTGAAATATCTAAATTTTTTAGAATTTTTTACAAAACTAAGCAGGGTAAACTTGAATTATGCTAAATTGTTAAACGACGTTAAATGTCGTCTTGCACAAATACTTTTATAAACAATAATGCGAGAAAATGCATGTGAAAATTCGCGTCTTTCTTTGGGTGGAAAGATATATATTTTACTCCGCGTTGATCGGGAGAACCCAACCCAGATCTACGGCTTGGAAGGCAGAAATGCTGACCATAACACCAAGAACGAACACATTCAATTTGAAACTTTTATAGGTACAAATAATTCTCCTATTAATAATTGCTGCTATAAAATTTTACAAATTTTAGGAAAGCAAAAAGTGTCTGGTATGGGGTTCGAACCCACGCCAACAAACGTGGACCAGAAAGCTTCGGAATGGCTTAAGTCTGGCGCCTTCGACCACTCGGCCAACCTGACTCAGGCGAAGCTTCTAATCATTTCAAAGCAAAAAATACAAAACCCTTAACGTAAAGAATGGACAACGCCTGTACTGATAGCACAATTCAATCTTTTTTGTCAAGTGCTGTCCTTATAGGGAAGGGTGCACATCTAAATGAGTAGTGTAATGACATCTTTCTGCAGGAATGGCGAGTTTGAACGGTTTTATGGTGTAATGGTTGGCGCTTTGGACTTTGAATCCAATAATCCGAGATCAAATATCAGCGAAAACTTTTTGAACATAATCTAGTGAAAGCATAGATAATGGAAGGGGAACTGGATAGGAAACTTACGAAACCGGAAACGATGTTTGCACAACTTGCTATGGTAATTATACACTTATAAGCGGGCAATGCACTTAACGGGTGGTCCCACATGGCTAAAATCAGACACTGCTGAACTAAAGTGATATTACACGTTTGTCTAATTTCAGCAATAGGTGCATTAGCTGCTTTTAAGTGTGTAATTACCATAGCAAGTTGTGCAAACAACGTTTCCGGTTCTTTAACCTCGTTTGAAGTTTCCTATCCAGTTCCCCTTCCATTATCTATGGTGAAAGCAACTTTTGGATTAGGCTGCAATGTCTAAGTTTGGTAAGAATTTTTTTCCGAAAACAAAGCGGGGTAAACTTTAATTATGCACAAATACTTTTATAAAAACTGATGCTAGGAAACGCACTTAAAGATTCGGGTCTTTCTTTTGGTAGCAAGTTTAATATTTTATTCTGCGTTGACCGGGAATCGAACCCAGATCTACTGCTTGGAAGGCAGCAATGCTGACCATTACACCATCAACGCTCACGTTCAATTTCAAACATTTATAGGTTGATATAATTTTCACATTGATAATTGCTGGCATAAAATTGTACACGCCCACAAACGTGGACCGGAAAGCTTTGGAATCGCTTAAGTTTTGCGACTTCGACCACTCGCCCAACCTGACTCAGGCGGATCTTTTATTCTTTTCAAAGCAAAAAATACAAAACCCTTAACTTAAAAGAAGAATAAGGCCAGTACTGCTAGCATAGTCAAATACGGTTGTTATAAGGAAGGGTGCACATCTAGACGAATAGTGTAATGACATCTTTCTTCAGGAATGGCGTGTATGAAAGGTTTGGTGGTGTAATGGTTTGCAATTTGCATTTTGAATCCAAATATCCGAGTTTAAATCTCGACGAAACCTTCTTTCACATAATGTAGTGTAAGAGCAACATTTCGTTTAGGCTGAAATATCTAAATTTTTAAGAATTTTTTTACAAAACTAAGCAGTGTAAACTTGAATTACGCTAAATTGTTAAACGACGTTTAATATCGTCTTGCACAAATACCTTTATAAAAAATAATCCGTTCCAAAGCAAAAAGTGTCAGGTGTGGGGTTCGAACCCACGCCCACAAACGTGGACCGGAAAGCTTCGGAATGGCTTAAGTCTGGCGCCTTCGACCACTCGGCCAACCTGACTCAGACGAAACTTCTAATCGTTTCAAAGCAAAAAATACAAAACCCTTAACGTAAAGAAAAGACAACGCCTGTACTGATAGCACAATTCAATTTTTTTTGTCAAGTACTGTCCTTATAAGGAAGGGTGCACATCTAAATGAGTAGTGTAATGACATCTTTCTGCAGGAATGGCGAGTTTGAACGGTTTCATGGTGTAATGGTTGGCGCTTTGGACTTTGAATCCAATAATCCGAGATCAAATTTCAGAGAAAACATTTTTGCACATAATCTGGTGAAAGCAACTTTTGGATCAGGCTGAAATATCTAATTTTGTTAAGAATTTTTTTCCGAAAACAAAGCGGGGTAAACTTTAATTATGCACAAATACTTTTATAAAAACTGATGCTAAAAAACGCACTTAAAGATTCGGGTCTTTCTTTTGGCAGCAAGTTGTATATTTTATTCTGCGTTGACCGGGAATCGAACCCAGATCTACTGCTTGGAAGGCAGCAATGCTGACCATTACACCATCAACGCTCACATCCAATTTCAAACATTTATAGGTTGATATAATTTTCACATTGATAATTGCTGGCATAAAATTGTACACGCCCACAAACGTGGACCGGAAATCTTTGGAATCGCTTAAGTTTTGCGCCTTCGACCACTCGCCCAAACTGACTCGGGCGGAGCTTTTATTCTTTTCAAAGCAAAAATACAAAACCCTTTGAAGAAATACACTCCTCGAAGATCATTCAATCACAACATAAACTTTAATAATAAAATGTCAACGATGAACGAACCCTTCTGTATAAATAGAATGGGAAATAAAGTTACATTCAATATAGTTATAAAGATAATAAGAAAAACTAAGCAAAGCGTTAAAACACTTACAAGAATTAAGATATAAAAGTCGCTGTATTAGTATAAACAAATGTTCTTCTTCCAGTTGTCTCTAAAATCCAAACAGTACATTTGTAACCATGACAACATGTATCTGGTCAGCGGTAGTCCTCAGGGGCGACGCTAGTACTTCATCTCATGTTACAATAGTGGTAAGCTCTACATCCCCCCCAGTACAGAAAGCTACGGACTACCGTAGGTTGGTGGACTTAGTGTTCTACCCATATGCCAGTCTCAGGTTCGTACCGTTTTGGCGGTCGACGTTCGCGACGTGGGCGTGGGAGTTGAGTCGATTGGGACTCTGGTACGGGAGCTTGTGGGGCAACATAAGAAGGTGATGGGACGGTATGTGGGATACCCAAGGGCTCGTTGTCTGAGGGGGTATCGCCATCTGGAGGTGGGTTCTCTAAGTCATGTGGAGGAGGATCAGACGGGGTACTACAAGGTGCACTCGGTGCAGGCATGGTCTTTGGCGTGTCTTTCGGGTGTGGCCGGAGCGTGGAAGGGCTTGGTTTGGTGAGGGGGCGAGGCGATAGTTGCTGCTGTTCGATGGATGGTACAGCCGGTATATAAGCGCGGAGAAAACGTCGATTGCGCAGGGTAAGGCGTCCGGAGCCATCTACTTTGACACGATACTGATCGTGGCCAGCTGATTCCACTACCGTCCCTGATCTGTCCCATTTGTTCGAGCTTGTGCCTTGCTGGTTTTGGAGCAGTACATTCTCGCCAAGAGCTAGTGATCGAAGCGCTCGTGAGTGTTCTTTCAGGGACTCGGTGGATCGGGTGATGCGTGAACGGAGGGCATCCTCTTTTGCAGCCCACGCCTGGCGCCAGAGAGGACGGACGTTCGGGTTGGAAAACTTTTCTAGTCGGCTGACGAAGGCAAGTGTGTCTCGGAGGGGGCGGCCGAAGATTATCTGAGCTGGCGAGATGTTGCAGTCGGGGTCAGGAGTGTTGCGCAGTTGTAAGATGGCACGAAGGAAGTGGTCGTGGTCGAGGCTGCCTGTCGGGCCAGTGTTGGACATCAGTAGGCGCTTAGCTGTTTTTACTGCAACTTCTGCCCGGCCGTTTGAGTGAGGGAAGTAGGCTGAGGAGATGCGGTGTCGGACGCCCCAGAGACGGAGAAAGGCCTCCGTCCTGCCGGCTGTAAATTCTGGGCCGTCGTCACTGGAGAGCTCTTCCGGTACACCAAACGTGGCAAAGAAGGAACGGAGGTGGCGTATCAGTCCAGCAGCACCCGCGAGGTTGGTGCCTGCAGTGGAACTAAGCACTTCTACCCAGCTGGACAGACGGTCCCCGACTACTAAGTAGTGACAGCCGCCGTAGTCGAAGAAATCTGCGAAGATGGCTTCAAATGGTGTAGATGGTGGTGGGGAAGGGAGAGGTGGGGTGGCAGCCTGTGAAGGGGCATTTCTGTAGCAGTCTGCGCAACCTTCCCTGGTCTCCCGTATGTCCTTTGACATTCCTGGCCAATACGCCATAGAGCGGGCACGTTGCTCCATCATGGATATTCCCTGGTGAGCTGCGTGTAGGTGCTGCAGAACGCGGGGGCGGAGAGACGAAGGGACTACGATACGATCCTCATACAGGAGAACGCCGTCCTGTGCGTAGATGGACTCGCGAATGTTCCAGAATGGGGCGATGGCTGGGTCGTTGTGGTCGAACTTGTGGGTCCCCTGCTCGACCAGCTTCACCAGGTGGCTTAACGAGGTATCTGCGGCTGTTTCAAGCGCGATTAGGGACCACGTGATGGTACCAAGCTCCTGAGTGTCGTTGCGGATTGATGCCATCAGTGCCGATTCTACCATGTCGGGTATGCTGGACGGTCCAAGGGAGGTGTTATTTGTCGAGCCTGATGGAGAAGGGTGCCTTGACGTTGCGTCAGCGGCAGAGTTGGACTTGCCAGGGAGGTGTTTGATATCGAAACGCCACGAGAGAGTCCGCTGCTTGAGTCGGAACAATCGCGAGTTAGGGATCTCGTCCAACGTTCGGTCTCCGAATATTTTCACCAGGGGTTTATGGTCGGTGACAACGATGACGTTGTCACAGCCCTGCGTGAAGTAGCGAGTTTGCTCCAGTCCCCAGGCTACAGCCAGGGCTTCTCCTTCAATGGCTGCATAGCGTTGTTCTGCAGAGGATAGGAAACGTGAACCTGCCAGGGTAATCCGCCATCCATTGGGGCAGCAGTCTGGGACGCCAGAGGAACAGTTGCAATGCTGTTGGAGTAAGAAATATCCGATACCTCTTTTTGACCAGTCGGGACGGAGGAAAGTACGTCTCTGCATGTCGAAGATTTCTACACCTTCGCGGATGGCTTCGACAATGGCTGTCTTGGACGCCTGGAATGATTCCTCCAGTTCAGGGGACCAGGAGAACTTACAACGCGGGCTGAGGAATGGCTTGAACGGTGCCATAATGTCGCGTAATTGTGCATAGTTGGACACCTGGTTTACGAGGCCGAACAAGCTGCGAATATCTGTCGTGGAGGCTGGAGGAGGGAATTCTCTGATGGCATCGAAGTATTTCGGTAGTGGTTCAATTGTGGAATCGGAAACTCTGAAGCCCGCGAAATCCACGCACTTCTCGGCAAATTGAAATTTGTCAGGATTCAGCACGATGCCAGCTTGGCCGACGCGTGTGAGTAAGTCGATTGTTCTCCACCAATGTTGTTGGAGGTCAGAGTCATAGTGGATGGTGTCATCAACGCAGCGTTCTTTGCGCTCAAAGGTCGACAAGACTGCGTCAAACCGGCGGTTGTACCCGTCTCCAGAGGAGAGGAAACCTTGGGGTGCTCTGGTGTATCGCCAGCGGCCAAATGGTGTTATGAAGGTGGTCAGGTGGCGATCGGACTGTCGTAGAGGGACGCTGTGGTAGCCGTTCCAGGCATCGGTGACTGTCTTCCATGTGTTTTTCGGAATTCGACGCGCAAGATGGAAGGGTGACTCCATAGCAAAGGTCTCTCGTTTGCAAAATTTATTGAGTGGTGAAAGATCCACTGTACGACGAGGAGAACCGTCATGTTTCCGTGTGACCACCATACGATGGCACCACGTCACAGGTTCGCCATATGGCACACGTTCGATGACGCCGAGGGCTTCGTCGCGGAGAAGATCGTCATACACGCGCTGCTGCCAATGTAGGGGTACGTTAGCTGGGGTGTGGCATGCCTTCGGTGGTGCGGCAGGGTCGACGCGCATCTCAACTGGTGGGCCATCCATACATGGTAGTGCTCGGTGGGGGCATGTATTAAAGGTTGAAGAGGCATATCTGTCGAGCAGCCAAACTTTCATACGCGCATTGTTTTCTGGTGTGCATGGAAATGGCAGTTCAGATGGGCGTGGCGGTGAAACTTCACGTTGAGGGTATGAACATGTTACGTCACATGTGCTTGGGGTATTGCAACCGTCGTTGATTGACCGCACGGCGTTGATTGGCGGAGGTTTGGGGGGGGGGGGGGGGGGCATCGGGGATCGCTGGGTCCGTTTCGGTTTTCGTCAGGGCTTCGGGTCCGTTTACGCTGTCGATGCGTGGGAAGTCATTTGCGAGGGCGCCGAGGTTGAGCAACGACTCGTAGGACAAGTACATGGCTTGGACAGAGCTGCTCACGTACAACATGGAGCGGCATGACGATACCACACCGTGACGAGATTTTCCTGTGAGTTTGGCAAAGAACGCACCTTCGATAAGTATAGGCGAGCGGTTAGCAGCAGACAGGCCAAGGCTGACAGGCAGTAGGTCATCACGTGAGAATCCACGAGCGAGGAATTCTGCCAGTGACCACAAATCGGATTGTGCACCGGTGTCCGCGATTGCCGATACCTCTGCATGAGCGTTTGCTTTGTGCGTGGATGCGTTATTTCTAGAATAGGCGGAGGTATCAACCGATATGGTGATTGGCACTTTATGGTGGGCTCGAAGGCGTGCTCGTTTCCATTCACCTTTAGTGAAAACGTGATGGTCTAGCACGACAGTGGAGTGTTTACCAACCGTGCTGTGTGTGGCCGGGTTATGTCTACGGCGGTGACGTCTACGTCTTCGTGGAGAACGGGATACATTCGATTGGACGACTGCTACCTGTGATATGGGATCGGAGTCTAGGGCCTGGGAGGTAGGTGATGTAGGTGGTTGCTGGCGTTGTGGGCGCCTACTGCGGCGGCGAGCTCTGTAACAGCTAATGCAGATTTCATGGGGTTTGGTGTTCCAGCCCCGAGACCCCTCCGTGAAGATCTTAAAGCGGATCCTGCAGCCTGGGCATGTAGATTCTTTACTCTGGTCTGCATGGGATGGACTGCCGGTAGGTCCCCTTGCTTGCGGGTTCTGCTGGCGTCGAAATGATGAGACGGCAGAAAGGGTGGATGACGGAAGGGCGTTACGTGCCATTTCCTTGTTCTCTACCAGGGCTATGACGTCATTTACTGGTTTCATCAGAATTCCGGGGGACCCCAGTATTTCGCGGCGGATGTCCGGGTCAGAAATCCCATTTAGCAGTACATCGCGGATGACGTGGTCAGTGTAGTCGACACTCTTTCCACATTTGCACTCCGCAGCAAAGGCACATGTTTCCGCTTTTCCACGGACCCTGGATGTGAATGCACGAAACGTTTCGTCGCGTTGCTGGCGTAGCTGCAGGAGTTCTGTTCGTAAGACGCCAGTAGCAACAGGAATGACTGCCAGGGAACGCATCGCTTCAAGCAGTTGTGGCAGGGTATCGGAAGCGGCATTTGCGTTTGCTTTCAATAGACTGTCGCCGAGCTCAGTTCCTGCACATTGGAACAGTTGGGATGGTGCTGATGTGTCATCAATGCCTGATCCGGTGCGAAAAACTGTCCAGCGGCGGACGAACACATTCCATTCTTCGGTTGATACACCAACATTTACTTTGGGTCGATCAAGTTTTGGGCCACGGGGGGCGGGGGCCTGCACCGGCCCTGTGGGGGCATGCGGAGCGTTCTGGTGGGCCAATCCGTGGTTTGCCAGTAGTGCAATAGCCAGGGTCTCTGAGACGTCATTGGTCCGAAACTCACACTGGGGGACGGAACATTCGACGATCACCATGGTAAAGTACCAAATACGAAGCGAGATAAATAATACAGGAGCTTCCCTGGGAAATTTCAAGGCGTTGAACTATACGATATTCGATAAGGTGGCCAGAAGCATAAAGATGTATGTGGTACCTTTTAAATGTTCGCCAAGTTGCTGTGGTTTACCAAAAATTCCCCGTGTTTAATGGTTCGTTCATGAAGAAATACACTCCTCGAAGATCATTCAATCACAACATAAACTTTAATAATAAAATGTCAACGATGAACGAACCCTTCTGTATAAATAGAATGGGAAATAAAGTTACATTCAATATAGTTATAAAGATAATAAGAAAAACTAAGCAAAGCGTTAAAACACTTACAAGAATTAAGATATAAAAGTCGCTGTATTAGTATAAATAAATGTTCTTCTTCCAGTTGTCTCTAAAATCCAAACAGTACATTTGTAACCATGACAACATGTATCTGGTCAGCGGTAGTCCTCAGGGGCGACGCTAGTACTTCATCTTATGTTACAATAGTGCTAAGCTCCACACCCTTAACTTAAAGGTGGAACAAGGCCAGTACAGCTAGCATAGTCAAATACTGTTGTTATAAGGAAGGGTGCACATCTACACGAATAGTGTAATGACATCTTTCTTCAGGAATGGCGTGTATGCGGAAAGGTTTGGTGGTGTAATGGTTTGCAATTTGTACTTTGAATCCAAATATCCGAGTTTAAGTCTCGACGAAACCTTCTTTCACATAATGTAGTGTAATAGCAACATTTCGTTTATGCTGAAATATCTAAATTTTTAAGAATTTGTTTACAAAACTAAGCAGGGTAAACTTGAATTATCCTAAATTGTTAAACGACGTTTAATATCGTCTTGCACAAATACTTTTATAAAAAATAATGCGACAAAATGCATGTGAAAATTCGTGTCTTTCTTTGGGTGGAAAGATGCATATTTTACGATGCGTTGATCGGGAACCCAACCCATATCTACGGCTTGGAAAACAGCAATGCCGACCATAACACCGTGAACGAACACGTTCAATTTGAAACTTTTATAGGTTCAAATAATTCTCATATTGATAATTGCTGCTATAAGATTTTACAAATTTTAGCAAAGCAAAAAGTGTCAGGTGTGGGGTTCGAACCCACGCCCACAAAAGTGTACCAGAAAGCTTCGGAATGGCTTAAGTCTGGCGCCTACGACGACTCGGCCAACCTGACTCACGCGAAGCTTCTAATCATTTCAAAGCAAAAAATACAAAACCCTTAACGTAATGAAAGGACAACGCCAGTACTCATAGCACAATTCAATCTTTTTTGTCAAGTGCTGTCCTTATAAGGAAGGGTGCACATCTAAATGAGTAGTGTAATGACATCTTTCTGCAGGAATGGCGAGTTTGAACGGATTCATGGCGTAATGGTTGGCGCTTTGGACTTTGAATCCAATAATCCGAGATCAAATCTCAGAGAAAACTTTTTGAACAAAATCTAGTGAAAGCAACTATTGGATTAGCTGCAATTTTGTTCAGAATTTTTTTCCGAAAACAAAGCGGGGTAAACTTTAATTATGCAAAAATACTTTTATTGAATCTGAATCTAGAAAACGCACTTAAAGATTCGGGTGTTTCTTTTGGTAGCAAGTTGAATATTTTACTGTGCGTTGACCGGGAATCGAACCCAGATCTACTGCTTGGAAGGCAGCAATGCTGACCATTACACCATCAACGCTCACATTCAATTTCAAACATATATAGGTTGATATAATTTTAACATTGATAATTGCTGGCATAAAATTGTACAGGCCCACAAACGTGGACCGGAAAGCTTTGGAAACGCTTAAGTTTTGCGCCTTCGACCACTCGCCCAACCAGACTCAGGCGGAGCTTTTATTCTTTTCAAAGCAAAAATACAAAACCCTTAACTTAAAGGAAGAACAAGGCCAATACTGCTAGCATAGTCAAATACGGTTGTTATAAGGAAGGGTGCATGCACATCTAGACGAATCGTGTAATGACATCTTTCTTCAGGAATGGCGTGTATGCGGAAAGGTTTGGTGGTGTAATGGTTTCCAATTTGTACTTTGAATCCAAATATCCGAGTTTAAATCTCGACGAAACCTTCTTTCACATAATGTAGTGTAAGAGCAACATTTCGTTTAGGCTGAAATATCTAAATTTTTAAGAATTTTTTTACAAAACTAAGCAGGGTAAACTTGAATTATACAAAATTGTTAAACGACGTTTAATGTCGTCTTGCACAAATACTATTATAAAAAATAATGCGAGAAAATGCACGTGAAAATTCGCGTCTTTCTTTGTGTTGAAAGATATATATTTTACTCTGCGTTGATCGGGAACCCAACCCAGGTCTACGGCTTGGAAGGCAGCAATGCTAACCATAAAACCATGAACGAACACGTTCAATTTGAAACTTTTATAGGTACAAATAATTCTCCTATTAATAATTGCTGCTATAAAATTTTACAAATTTTAGCAAAGCAAAAAGTGTCAGGTGTGGGGTTTGAATCCACGCCCACAAACGTGGAGCAGAAAGCTTCGGAATGGCTTAAGTCTGGCGCCTTACACTACTCGGCCAACCTGACTCAGGCGAAGCTTCTAATCATTTCAAAGCAAAAAATACAAAACCCTTAACGTAATGAAGGGACAACGCCAGTACTGATAGCACAATTCAATCTTTTTTGTCAAGTGCTGTCCTTATAAGGAAAGGTGCACATCTAAATGAGTAGTGTAATGACATCTTTCTGCAGGAATGGCGAGTTTGAACGGTTTCATGGTGTAATGGTTGGCGCTTTGGACTTTGAATCCAATAATCCGAGATCAAATCTCATCGAAAACATTTTTGCCATAATCTAGTGAAAGCAACTTTTGGATTAGGCTGAAATATCTAATTTTGTTAAGAATTTTTTTCCGAAAACAAAGCGGGGTAAACTTTAATTATGCAAAAATACTTTTATTAAATCTGATGCTACAAAACGCACTTAAAGATTCGGGTCTTTCTTTTGGTAGCAAGTTGAATATTTTATTCTGCGTTGACCGGGAATCGAACCCAGATCTACTGCTTGGAAGGCAGCAATGTTGACTATTACACCATCAACGCTCACGTCCAATTTCAATCATTTATAAGTTGATATAATTTTCACATTGATAATTGCTGGCATAAAATTGTACACACCCACAAACGTGGACCGGAAAGCTATGGAATCGCTTAAGTTTTGCGTACTCGCCCACCCTGACTCAGGCGGAGCTTTTATTCTTTTCAAAGCAAAAATACAAAACCCTTAACTTAAAAGAAGAACAAGGCCAGTTCTGTTAGCATAGTCAAATATGTGTTGTTATAAGGAAGGGTGCACATCTAGACGAATAGTGTAATGACATCTTTCTTCAGGAATGGCGTGTATGAAAGGTTTGGTGGTGTGATGGTTTGCAATTTGAATTTTGAATCCAAATATCCGAGTTTAAATCTCGACGAAACCTTCTTTCACATAATGTAGTGTAAGAGCAACATTTGGTTTAGGCTGAAACATCTAAATTTTTAAGAATTTTTTACAAAACTAAGCAGGGTAAACTTGAATTATGCTAAATTGTTAAACGACGTTTAATGTCGTGTTGCACAAATACTTTTATAAAAAATAATGCGAGAAAATGCACGTGAAAATTCGCGTCTTTCTTTGTGTTGAAAGATATATATTTTACTCTGCGTTGATCGGGAACCTAACCCAGATCTACGGCTTGGAAGACAGCAATGCCGACCATAACACCATGAACGAACACGTTCAATTTGAAACTTTTATAGGTTCAAATAATTCTCATATTGATAATTGCTGCTATAAAATTTTACAAAGTTTAGCAAAGCAAAAAGTGTCAGGTGTGGGATTCGAACCCATGCCCACAAACGTGGACCAGAAAGCTTCGGAATGGCTTAAGTCTGGCGCCTACGACGACTCGGCCAACCTGACTCAGGCGAACCTTCTAATCATTTCAAAGCAAAAAATACAAAACCCTTAACGTAATAAAGGACAACGCCAGTACTGATAGCACAATTCAATCTTTTTTGTCAAGTGCTGTCCTTATAAGGAAAGGTGCACATCTAAATGAGTAGTGTAATGACATCTTTCTGCAGGAATGGCGAGTTTGAACGGTTTCATGGTGTAATGGTTGGCGCTTTGGACTTTGAATCCAATAATCCGAGATCAAATCTCATCGAAAACATTTTTGCACATAATCTAGTGAAAGCAACTTTTGGATTAGGCTGAAATATCTAATTTTGTTAAGAATTTTTTTCCGAAAACAAAGCGGGGTAAACTTTAATTATGCACAAATACTTTTCTAAAAACTGATGCTAGGAAACGCACTTAAAGATTCGGGTCTTTCTTTTGGTAGCAAGTTGAATATTTTATTCTGCGTTGACCGGGAATCGAACCCAGATCTACTGCTTGGAAGGCAGCAATGCTGACCATTACACCATCAACGCTCACGTTCAATTTCAAACATTTATAGGTTGATATAATTTTCACATTGATTATTCCTGGCATAAAATTGTACACGCCCACAAACGTGGACCGGAAAGCTTTGGAATCGCTTAAGTTTTGCGACTTCGACCACTCGCCCAACCTGACTCAGGCGGACCTTTTATTCTTTTCAAAGCAAAAAATACAAAACCCTTAACTAAAAAGAAGAACAAGGTCAGTTCTGTTAGCGTAGTCAAATATGTGTTGTTATAAGGAAGGGTGCACATCTAGACGAATAGTGTAATGACATCTTTCTTCAGGAATGGCGTGTATGAAAGGTTTGGTGGTGTAATGGTTTGCAATTTGAATTTTGAATCCAAATATCCGAGTTTAAATCTCGACGAAACCTTCTTTCACATAATGTAGTGTAAGAGCAACATTTCGTTTAGGCTGAAATATCTAAATTTTTAAGAATTTTTTTACAAAACTAAGCAGGGTATACTTGAATTATGCTAAATTGTTAAACGACGTTTAATGTCGTCTTGCACAAATACTATTATAAAAAATAATGCGAGAAAATGCACGTGAAAATTCGCGTCTTTCTTTGTGTTGAAAGATATATATTTTACTCTGCGTTGATCGGGAACCCAACCCAGATCTACAGCTTGGAAGGCAGCAATGCTAACCATAAAACCATGAACGAACACGTTCAATTTGAAACTTTTATAGGTACAAATAATTCTCCTATTAATAATTGCTGCTATAAAATTTTACAAACTTTAGCAAAGCAAAAAGTGTCAGGTGTGGGGTTCGAATCCACGCCCACAAACGTGGAGCAGAAAGCTTCGGAATGGCTTAAGTCTGGCGTCTTACACCACTCGGCCAACCTGACTCAGGCGAAGCTTCTAATCATTTCAAAGCAAAAAATACAAAACCCTTAACGTAATGAAAGGACAACGCCAGTACTGATAGCACAATTCAATCTTTTTTGTCAAGTGCTGTCCTTATAAGGAAGGGTGCACATCTAAATGAGTAGTGTAATGACATCTTTCTGCAGGAATGGCGAGTTTGAACGGTTTCATGGTGTAATGGGTTGGCGCTTTGGACTTTGAATCCAATATTCCGAGATCAAATCTCAGCGAAAACTTTTTGACCATAATCTAGTGAAAGCATAGATAATGGAAGGGGAACTGGATAGGAAACTTACGAAACCGGAAACGATGTTTGCTCAACTTGCTATGGTAATTATACACTTATAAGCGGGCAATGCACTTAATGGGTGGTCCCACATGGCTAAAATCAGACACTGCTGAACTTAAGTAATATTACACTTTTGTCTAATTTCAGCAATAGGTGCATTAGCTGCTTTTAAGTGTGTAATTACCATAGTAAGTTGTGCAAACAACGTTTCCGGTTCTTTAACCTCGTTTGAAGTTTCCTATCCAGTTCCCCTTCCATTATCTATGGTGAAAGCAACTTTTGGATTAGGCTGCAATATCTAATTTTGTTAAGAATTTTTTTCCGAAAACAAATAGGGGTAAACTTTAATTATGCACAAATACTTTTCTAAAAACTGATGCTGGGAAACGCACTTAAAGATTATTGCTGGCATAAAATTGTACACGCCCACAAACGTGGACCGGAAAGCTTTGGAATCGCTTAAGTTTTGCGACTTCGACCACTCGGCCAACCTGACTCAGGTGAAGCTTCTAATCATTTCAAAACAAAAACTACAAAACCCTTAACTTAATGGAAGAACAAGGCCAGTACAGCTAGCATCGTCAAATACTGTTGTTGTTAGTAAGGGTGCACATCTAGACGAATAGTGTAATGACATCTTTCTTCAGGAATGGCGTGTATGCGGAAAGGTTTGGTGGTGTAATGGTTTCCAATTTGTACTTTGAATCCAAATATCCGAGTTTAAATCTCGACGAAACCTTCTTTCACATAATGTAGTGTAAGAGCAACATTTCGTTTAGGCTGAAATATCTAAATTTTTAAGAATTTTTTTACAAAACTAAGCAGGGTAAACTTGAATTGTGCTAAATTGTTAAGCGACGTTTAATGTCGTCTTGCACAAATACTTTTATCAAAAATAATGCGAGAAAATTCGTGTCTTTCTTTGGGTGGAAAGATATTTATTTTACTCTTCGTGGATCTTGAACCCAACCCATATCTACGGCTTGGAAGGCAGCAATGCTGACCATAACACCATGAACGAACACGTTCAATTTGAAACATTTATAGGTTCAAATAATTCTCATATTGATAATTGCTGCTATAAAATTTTACAAATTTTAGCAAAGCAAAAAGTGTCAGGTGTGGGGTTCGAACCCACGCCCACAAACGTGGACCAGAAAGCTTCGGAATGGCTTAAGTCTGGCGCCTTCGACCACTCGGCCAACCTGACTCAGGTAAAGCTTCTAATCATTTCAAAACAAAAAATACAAAACCCTTAACGTAAAGAAAAGACAACGCCTGTACTGATAGCACAATTCAATTTTTTTTGTCAAGTACTGTCCTTATAAGGAAAGGTGCACATCTAAATGAGTAGTGTAATGACACCTTTCTGCAGGAATGGCGAGTTTGAACGGTTTCATGGTGTAATGGTTGGCGCTTTGGAGTTTGAATCCAATAATCCGAGATCAAATCTCAGCGAAAACATTTTTGCACATAATCCAGTGAAAGCGACTTTTGGATTAGGCTGAAATATCTAATTTTGTTAAGAATTTTTTTTCCGAAAACAAAGCGGGGAAAACTTTAATTATGCAGAAATACTTTTATTAAACCTAATGGTAGAAAGCGCACTTAAAGATTCGGGTCTTTCTTTTGGTAGCAAGATGCATATTTTATTCTGCGTTGACCGAGAATCGAAGCCAGATCTACTGCTTGGAAGGCAGCAATGCTGACCATCAACGCTCACGTTCAATTTCAAACGTTGATAACTTGATATAATTTTCACATTGATATTTGCTGGCATAAAATTGTACACGCCCACAAACGTGGACCGGAAAGCTTTGGAATCGCTTAAGTTTTGCGCCTTCGACCACTCGCCCAACCTGACTCAGGCGGAGCTTTCATTCTTTTCAAAGCAAAAAATACAAAACCTTAGCTTAAAGGAAGAACAAGGCCAGTACTGATAGCATAGTCAAATACTGTTGTTACAAGGAAGGGTGCACGTCTAGACGAATAGTGTAATGACATCTTTCTTCAGGAATGGCGTGTATGAAAGGTTTGGTGGTGTAATGGTTTGCAATTTGTACTTTGAATCCAAATATCCGTGTTTAATCTCGACGAAACCTTCTTTCACATAATGTAGTGTAAGAGCAACATTTGGTTTAGGCTAAAATATCTAAATTTTTAAAAAATTTTTTTAGAAAGCTAAACGGCGTAAACTTGAATTATGCTAAATTGTTAAACGACGTTTAATGTCGTCTTTCACAAATACTTTTATAAAAAATAATGCTTGAAAGTGCATGTGAAAATCCGCACCTTTCTTTGGGTAGCCAGATACATATTTTATTCTGTGTTGACCGGTAATCGAACCCAGACCTACAGCATTGCTGACCATTACACCATCAACGCAAGCGTTTAATTTGAAACATTTATAAGTTCAAATAATTTTCATATTGATAATTGCTGACATAAAATTTTACAAATTTTAGGAATGCAAATCCGAGGGGTATTGTAGAGCCCTTACCATATCCCAACAGAATGGTACACGGGATGGACGGGTAGCAGTTGTACTGAATCGTTGTAACTGGAGGACAAAACAATCGATAAGTTGGGCGACAAACTTGCATTCAGTGAATAAATGGAGAAGGTTTTCCACATCTCCACAAACACACAATGGAACCTAATTAAACGATCCGTAGTCGGCAGAATAGCGTGCGCAATTAGCCACGAGTTATCTTGGACAGGGGCGAACAAGGCGCCAGAGGCCCAGACCACAGATATTTCCAGGAATGTAGGAGGCCCAAGTGCGATATTTCTCTACACAACGATGGGGCTGTTACACTGAATTAATTGCCTAAAGTGACATAAGCAAACTTTGCCGTAAGGTCCAGGAGGGGTACCGGATCTTTGTTCGGTCTGGGAATGATCCAGACGTCAAATTGTTTACACGCTTTGATGAGGATCCAGGCTGCCAACACAGTGCGATAACAAGGACAGCAACCACGTTGTCGACTTCGAAGTGTGGTTGGTCGTAATGTGGTTGGTGTAACAACGATAGCAACTACGTTTACCATCTCGTAGAGTGGTTGGAGAAATAAGAAGAGCAACTACGTTGTCGATCTTGTACTGTAATTGGTGTGACAAGAACAGCAACTGTGTTGCCCATCTCATAGTGTGGTTGGTGTAACAAGGACACCAGCTGCGTTGTCCTTCTCGTACTGTAATTGGTGTGACAAGAACAGCAACTGTGTTGCCCATCTCGTAGTGTGGTTGGTGTAACAAGGACACCAGCTGGGTTATCCTTCTCGTACTAGTAATAAGAACAGCAACTGCGTTGTCCATCTTGTACGGTAGTTGATGCGGCAAGGACAGCAACTGCGTTGTCCATCTCGTAGTGTGGTTGGTATAACAAGGACAGCAACTGAGTTGACCATCTCGTACTGTGGTTGTTATAACAAGGACACCAGTTGCGTCGCCCATCTCGTACTTGTAATAAGATAAGTTGTCCATCTTGTACCTGTTGGTGTAATATGTACAGCAACTGCGCTGTCCATCTCGTAGTGGGGTTCGTGAAACAAGGACAGCGACTGCGTTCTCCATCTCCTAGTGTGGTTAGTGAAACAAGGATAGCGACTGAGTTGAGTCGTTGACCATCTCGTACTGTCGTTGGTGTAACAAGGACAGCAACTGCGTTGTCCATCTCGAACTATCGTTGGTGTAACATAGATATTATGTAGCAAGAACAGAAACTGCGTTGTCCATCTCGTAGTGTGGTTGGTGTGGCATGAATAGCAACGGCGTTGTCGATTTTGAAGTGACTTGGTGTAGCGAGGACAGCAACTGCGTTGTCCTTCTCGTAGTGTGGTAAGTGTAGCAAGAACAGCAACTGTGTTGTCGATATCGAAGTGTGGTTGGTGTAGCAAGGACTGAAACTGCGTTGTGCATCTCGTACTGTGGTTGGGGTGACAAGAACAGCAACTGCACTGTCTATCTCATACTGTGGTTGCGTAACAAAGACAGTAGGGACCTTAAGATGCTGGGACGACAACGGCGGTTAAAAACCAATTCAAATTTTAGCATTAAAAAGTAATCACGGTTAACTGACTACTGTATTTAATACTTGAAGCTTGTTTTATAATTTTCAAAGTGTTAAAACGGTTGCAGTGTCTGTGTTAATTAAGGCAATCTCAGACAACAGTTCTCATCACCCCACGAATCAACGTCGTCCTGAAGACAGACGTGAAAATGCTCTGAGTGGCGTTGTATACAGAGCGAGGACAGTGTTCACATTACTCTTGGGACTAGAAAATATTCATTATCTTTGTTTTGCAAGAAGAATGCTTTTGTTTGAAGGACGTCGTCCTCGAAGTTGCCGTCGTAGATCTTAAGGTCCCTAGTAACTGCACTGTTCATCAACTTCGTTGTCAATCCTGTGCTGTTGTTGTTGTAGCAAGAAGAGCAACTGCGTTGTCAGTAGATAACCCCCCCCATACAGCGTACAAAGGGATGCCGCCTCATTAAATATTCGGTATGATGCACGGTGTGACGCCCGGTGTGACGCCCCCGTGTGACGCCCGGTGGTGTGACGCCCGGTTGTGTGACGCCCAGTTGTGTGACGCCCGGTGTGACGCCCGAAGGTAATTAATGCACATAGAGTGGGTGATATAAACTCTGTGTTGCCGTACAGTCATTTACTTTCATTTGGTCTTTCACTGGTTAAGTACAACATCGCTGCAATGGAATGTTTACATGGTAAATCTGCGTCTGTCTCGACAACCAGGAATGGTACTTTTTGGTTCTGTGGACAGAAACCTAGTTGTGAGTTCTTCTGCCCAGAAGAAGACTGTTACATGTTCGGGAAAGCTGTGGACTCTTTTCGAGCAAGTGATTGTATACATCCAGTGTGTCCTAACCATCAGAGATTGGCGACGATGCGAATGGTTAAAGATAAGATGAAAGAAAGTTATGGAAGACCTTATTTCGTTTGCTCTGAGCGAGAAAACCCCTGTTCGTTTTGGCAATGGGGAGACATCTTTGAGAGTCCCAAACCATTTTGTATACATGGATTGGTGTGTCGTACGTGTAAAGTCAAGAAAGAAGGTGATAACCAAGGTCGTCTGTTTTACTCGTGTCCCAACGAGAGAGAAAACTCCTGTGACTTTTTCGAATGGAAACCGGAAGAAGATCCCCTTGAACCATTCTCCACTGTTCTGTTTAGTATGCCACCATCTTACAGATATACAGTCAAAAAGACTGGAGAGACATTCACGAGCCATGAAACTGATCATAAGAAAGCCTACGAAAAGTACCTTTTTCAAAAGTCGGTAGATGACTTGACTATAGACTTGGAAAAACTGAACATTTACTAAACATGTATAATTTTGTATTCTAATTATCTATCTAATAAATATATGTTTATACCTGACTTTTTTGTGATTCATTTCTCTCCAACTTTTGTCGTGTGAACACGAATTGTTATATATATATAGACCAATACGCATACGCTATGGATACAATTTTTGATGAGTTGAAACAACATAACGTTGATATTGATAAAGATACGTTATCATTTTATATTCAGTCATGTCTTGACGATCATCGACACCTGTTTGATAGTTTTAGCGATCAATTAGATCGTGTGAACCTTCATCACATCTATGAAGAAATGGATCTAAATAATTTTGGAAGAATAGTCGCTTATCTCGCTTTCGTGTACAGAGTTAGCGATTCTTACGATAACCAAACGGTTCGAGAGGCCGTTCGACGAACGGTGAACGATTTCCACAACGTAGATTTATCACACTACAAGAGGCGTAAGAATTCGTCGTTACGATTGCTTGGTCAACTGTTCCTGAAATTAATATATGAATATATCGCCTGAGTGTATATATGTTGCGTCCTTGCCCTTTTTCATTCATTTATCTCCGACCTTAATCGTGTGAACATGACTTGCTGTGGCGGTTTACCACAAATAGCCCTTCGTAATATTTTTCGAAAGATTCGCTGCATCTCGGCGTGCTGTGGGGGGAAAATTGTGATACAGGCATCCGAATTAGATGGCGGAACAGTATCTTCACGACCTGTACTACAGCCCAAAAAGTCCGGCAAGTTTTGGCGGCGTAGATGCCTTGTACCGTGTCGTAAAAAGTGATGGTAAATTCCAGATATCCCGAAACAAGATAAAAACATGGCTTAAACAACAAGATACTTATACTTTGCATAAGCCCGTACGACATATTTTCAAGCGAAATCGTGTTATTGTTGGAGCGATGGACGAGGAGTGGGAGGCCGATCTAGTAATTATGGATTCGCTTAGTAAAACAAATAATGGTTATAAATACGTCTTAACTGTCATTGATGTACTGTCCAAATTTGCGTGGGTGGAACCATTAAAAACAAAGACTGCAGAGAGTTTGGTTAAAGCCTTTGAAAAGATACTAAAGAAAGGAAGGAAGCCGGAAAAACTTCATACCGATAAAGGAACAGAATTTACCAATAAACGTTTTCAAAAGTTATTGGAGGATAAACATATTCGATTTTTTACAACACACAACGATACCAAGGCATCCATCGTTGAACGATTTAACCGAACGTTAAAGGGGAAAATGTGGAAATATTTTACAGCAAAGAATACGTTGAAATATACTGATGTGCTACAAAAATTAGTGTATTCCTACAACCATTCGAGACACCGTAGTATTGGGATGAGACCGGCTGATGTCAATCGAGAAAGCGAGAGTATTGTATGGCAAAAACTGTATGGTGATGAGTCCCGCAAACCCATCAAATATAAATTTAACATTGGTGACCAAGTCCGGATTAGCAAAGCAAGACGTACATTCAAGAAAGGCTACTTACCTAACTGGACCGAAGAAGTGTTCACCATCACGAAGCGAGTACCCCGACGACCGCCAGTGTACAAGATTGCTGATTATCACGGAGAAGAGTTACAAGGAACATTTTACGAACAGGAATTGCAAAGAGTTACAAAGACAGATAGTGACTTTTATAGAATAGAAAGAGTAATTACATCACGCATGCGTGGTAGACGTAGAGAATATCTTGTAAAATGGTTAGGCTATCCTGAAGATTTTAATTCTTGGGTACCAGCCGATAATGTAAAAGATATAACGAAATAAAAATGTGTGTACCTTACAATTTGTGTTCATTTGTGTATTGTTCTTCGACATGGCAACACAGTTTTATTTAACGCTTCCAAGCAATAGCTCTATGGAATATTTTCCAGATAATACTGTAGCAAATTTTAAAGTGAAACTTGCTGAAACAATACAACTGACAGGTGATTGGGAAGTAGCTTTGTCAGAGTTATATTACCCCCATACATGGAGCACAATTCGAAAAGGTAATCAACAAACGTTTCTCTATAACGCTGGAACAAAATATGACGATACGGCTCTTATCCCAAATGGCTACTATAACACCATTGGCGATCTCGTGGGGGCTTTAAACCGTAGCATGAACAAAGAGGCACGAACCAAGATAAAATTTTCTTACATTGCAAGTAAACACAAAGTCATGATTGATGTTCCTAAAGGTGGACTCGTGTGGATATCTGGCGATATTGCTGCGACATTAGGGTTTCAACAAGACACAGTCATTAAAAAGAAAACCCTAAGCCCTTACGTAGCAGACGTTAACGCGGGATTTTCAGCCATGTATGTATATACCGATATCGTGGATGCACAGTTTGTCGGTGATGTCAAAGTACCCCTACTTAGAATTGTCAATACTCAAGGAAGTTATGGTGAAAACGTGAACGTCAGTCTCCGTAACCTACAATATATTCCTGTCAAGGTAAAGTCCTTCGAAACAATTGAAGTGAATATAAAGGACGACAAAAACGAAAACGTACCATTTGGCTTCGGGAAGTCGATCGTGACACTTCACTTTAGACAGCGGAGATCTTCGTATTTCATTTAAAAAAATGAGACATACAATTATTCCAGACGTAAAGCAGTTTCAACAACATTATTTAAGAAGACAACAAGGTGGAAGTCTACCTGGTTTCCGAGGTGCACGTATTCAGAAAGGTTACGGCATTGGAAGTTTTTTTAAAAGTATTGCACGCTTTGCAATACCTCTGGTAAAACGAGGAGCTCAGGCTATTGGAGGAAGAGCTCTGCAAGCTGTAAAAGACGTTGGTCAAGATGTTCTGGCAGGGAAGAATGTAAAGCAAGCGATAAAAGGGCGTGGTTCTGAAGCCGTGAACGATCTTGCTCAAAGGAAGGAAAAAGGGGGTTTAACGAATACGAAAATGTATACATTTTTAGACCAAAACATGGAAACGAGACAAATATTAATTAGAGGCCCGCGCCGCTTGACTGCATGCATAAATTAACCTTGACAAACACACAGATTATAAAGTTTCCATGTTTTGGTCTAAAAATGTATACATTTTCGTATTCGTTAAACCCCCTTTTTCCTTCCTTTGAATTACAAGTTTAGTATTAAAAAATATAGTATTTTGATAAGTTTCTACAAATATTGACATGAACTATACCAAACACAAAATAGCCGAATTGGTAGAATACTGCGTATCACCTTACGTCTCAGGAATTCCCGAACCATCTGTCCTAAATGTATTTGTAAAAGGAATAGCCGACATTAACATTGACAAAAACCTTATCGAAAATCATTCAATGATTCAATCTTAGGATTCAATGAGTCAATGATTCAATCTTAGGATTCAATGATTCAATGATTCAATCTTAGGATTCAATGATTCAATCTTAGGATTCAATGATTCAATGATTCAATCTTAGGACTCAATGATTCAATCTTAGGATTCAATGATTCAATGATTCAATCTTAGGATTCAATGATTCAATGATTCGATGATTCAATCTTAGGATTCAATGATTCAATCTTAGGATTCAATGATTCAATTTTGTAAAAAGCATTTGCGTGAAAGAGTGACATCAGTTTATGATTGACAGTCACTGGGTGAACATGTCTTACGTTTGTGAAGTCTGCGAAAAATCATTCACTACGTCAAGTAATCGTCTACGCCATATAAGATCTTTTCATCACAAAAGGTCTATCAGTGATAGGGTAACAACATCTGCCCCATTTACTGCTATGACAGCTACATTCACCCCTGAGAGTCAAAAAACGTACTCGATACAACTGACACATCCGTTTGGACTCTTGGTCTCTGGAGGCACCAAAAGTGGGAAAACAACTTTTGTCAAACAGTTATTGGTTTATGCTAGCATTATGATCGACCCACCTCCGGAAAACATCGTGTATTTTTATTCAGAGTATCAAGATACGTTTGGCGAAATAGAAACCCTAATTCCGGGTATTCAGTTTGTCCAAGGTTTGCCCCAATCGATGTTGGATAGCATTAACCCCCAAACAAGAAACCTATTTATAATTGATGATATGATGGGAGAAAAAGATGCAGAAATTGCTAAGCTATTTACTAAAAAATCGCACCATGGGAATCTCAGTGTCGTTTACATTGTACAAAACCTGTTCCATCAAAGTAAAGATCATCGTACCATTTCCCTTAACGCCAGTTATTTATGTCTGACGAAAAACGTTCGAGATGCAAGTCAAGTGACTCATCTGGCTAAGCAACTGTATCCAAGTAACACAAAATTTTTCCAGCAAGCCTATCAGATGGCGACTAAAGAGCCATATTCCTACTTGTTTGTCGATCTCACTCCGACCTGTCCCGACGAAATCCGAGTAAGATCTGGGATCTTTCCGACTGACACCCACTACGTGTACCAGCCCAGAGTATAAAGATAAGTGCTCAATACCTGAGAAAAAAGCGACATTGAGACATACTGATAATGGTTTATTAAAGGCTATATAGCATGGTGCATTTTGAATATATGTTTAGATTTCATCAAACGAAAGGAACCAGTATTACAAAAAAACAACTAATGTACTCCTACAATCAATCTAAACGCCATAGTATTGGAATGACGCCATTATAAGAATTAAAATTACTGTTGAATCGTTGAAACATCATCTTCTGTACTATGCTGAAGTTCAATAAAGTATTTACAAATAATGTGTATGTCTTTCTGATATTCCTTTGGTATACAGGTTAAATGTGTTAGCCGCCGTTTGTCAACTCTCGTACAAAAGGTGTTGTTGAGTTATATTATAGCAAAATATTGCATAATAGTGAGGAGTCGGTGTGTGGTAATGCAAGCTCTAAATTATATGTTTAGTATTAAAATATAGTATTTTGATAAGTTTCTACAATTATTGGCATCATTAGGAAAAACATTGATAGATTTAGGGCATGAATAATTGTTTGGCCGCGTGGGTTTAATCGATAGAGTTGGCGTATACATTCTGGAACACGCATGCATTGTATAAAAAGAGTGAGGAATATGGGGTAGTGCAAGCTCTAAATTACAAGTTTAGTATTAGAATTATAGTATCTTGATAAGTTTCCACAAATATAGGCATCAATAAGAAAAACATTCATAGATTTAGGGCGTGCATAATTTTTTTGTCGCGTGGGCTTAAGCGAAAGAGTTGGCGTAAATGTTTGAAACACGCATACACACACACACACAATGCATAAAAGAGTGAAGAGTCGGTGTGGGGTAGTGCAAGCTCTAAATTACAAGTTTAGTATTAGAATTATAGTATTTTGATAAGTTTCCACAAATATAGGCATCGTTATGAAAAACACCTCCTAGATTTAGGGTGCGAATAAATGTTTGATCGTGTGGGCTTAATTGCTAGAGTTGATGCATACCCTCCGAAGTGGACAATAGCCATTATCTTCATAATTGACAAAGACGTTTAAAGAAAATACAACATCAAAACTTTCAGTTTGACATGAAATGATTAACGATAAGTAAAGTGAACATGTTCCAACATTATAAATACGGAACGAACCAAATAACATCACAAACACACTCAAACATTGCGGATGAGTATGGATCAAGTTGGGGTACTACCATCACCAGACCTAATTCTACCAAATAAAACATTTCAACTGTTTGGGTTCTTGATAACCGCTGAGAATCCAGACACAGAAGAAGAAGAGTGTCACGTCTGTTTGGAAAGTATTAAAAGAGGAGAACGATGGGCGTTATCAACTACCTGTTGTAAACATTTTACACATGCAAGATGTTTGCAAACGTGGATAACTACTTCTTCATCCCAAGGTGAAGAAGTTCGGTGTGCCTGTTGCCGAAGGAAGTATGCTGTTTCCAAGTTTTGTTTCTTGTGCTTAGCCCCAACTGAGGGACAAGAGAACCTGTTAAAGACATCCTGCTGTCAGTCTACGGTCCACAAGGCGTGTGTGGAGGAGTCAAGGAGGATAGTTAATGGTTTGAATGTGAATGCTGCAATGTTTTGCGGGCAGTCAACAACATGTGGCTGTCTCTGGGTTGCAATATAACCCAAAACAAAAACAAAAAAACCCGGCTCTTTTAAGAACCACCAAATCATTGAAAGAAAACAAACGAAATATACTCCTAAACTAATATACTCCTAACGAAATATACTCCCAGTAATATTTATTATACAATGTAATATTTTGCATACACATACGCGAAAACAAACGAAATATACTCCTAAACTAATATACTCCTAAATTAATACGTTTGACTGAATGGCCATTTCGGTATATTCTCTCTTGTAATGATTAAGTTCTCAGACTGTTCAAGAATATATTTTCTATAGGTTTCTTTAGTTGAAAAACAACGTTTGTGAAATAATTGTTATTTATCGAAATTATTGTTACGATCGATCAAAGGGGTGCCCCAGGGTTGATAGGGGTATCTTTTGGGGTAAGATAGGGTCTTTGGGGGATCAGAGAGGACGTATGGGGTATTATTCAAAAGGGACTAATTATCAAATAAAAGTCCTTCCGGGACACATATGTCCCGCAAAAGGATATTAATATGTATTAAAAATGAGCAAGTTCAATCTACACGTTTATTTCGGATTAACTCGATTATGTCCTCATAACACATACAACATTAGTTCAAATTGTTTTTGTTCGTAACGTTTCCATATTTTTCAACAAGGCACTCCTCATAAGCCGGTCTCTTTAGTTTCGTAATTTCAGAACCTGTCCTAATGACTTTCTCGCCTGAACTTGCCCATGCATTAACACCTCTTCATGCCCCTTGTTATCCCCAAAAAACTCATGATCATCCCTAAAATGAATTAAATATTCTACTTATATGCAAATCCGGTTAAGTTTTGGTCATTAGTAACTTTAATGAGTTTCTCTTTTGTCTCCTGCACGTGCACTGAGCATAAATACGCAAATATCAGCCGTAGCAACATTAACAAGATGCTTGACGACGTTAATAAAATAGCCGAGTCAGCCGTTTAACCCTTGACAGTTTATATTCTGGCAAACCCCTCTGAAGAAAATGATTCAATGTCTTTCGAACAGCTTGCCGAACGGTTTGTTCATTCAAGGCATCGTTTACTTTATAAACTAAAGCCAAATAAGCGACAATTCGGCACATATCTCCAAGTAAATAGGTAAAGATGGTCGTTTAAGTTCTAACTAATATAATATTCATGTTGCTATTAATTCAAGTCGATACTCAGCCGTCCCGCAGCCAAATAATATTTCATTTATATATCGACACTTAAAAACGTTCTTATGGCTTTTTAAAATTGACTGCTCATTCTATCTTCTTACGATTTCTTCACTTATAAACAAGGGTTTAGCTAGCAATGATTCTAGGATGATTGAATATTTAGGTTCTATTATAATATTCATTATATGCCATTAATCTAAGTCTATACGAGCTCTGCCAATTCAGACACTTCGGCTGCTCAAAACTCTCTGTACTCATCGAGACAAGGTTTCAGATAAAAAATATAAAGTGCCTCTATCAATTTCCCTTTATAGTTCCTTGTAAAGAACGTCTATTTTGTTAAAGTTTACTGTACGCATGCTCTGTACGTATACGTGTCCCACAACTGTTGACTATAAATAGGGTTAAGGGTTTAAATGAAAGTTGGTTTCTATTAGTTATAAAGAGATAAGTCCCGTGCCTTTTACGTAACTTCGGAAATCAGTCGGAGACCAATCGGGATTGACAGGGGGTTAAGTAACATCTAGGGCTAGGGGGTTTCGGAAGAGCTCGAGTCAGTTATGACGTAATAAAAACCGGGGGTTAGTATCAGCCAGGGTTTAGGGGTTAGGGTTAGACTATCCCAAAGGAGTCTGAGAATGAATAAATAATAAGGTGAATATGACGTAGTGAATAACGGGGGGGGGGGGGTTGAGTGAGATTAGGGTTAGGGGGTCATATAGGAGCACGAGACATAATGACGTAACGAGATTAGGGTTAGAGGGTCGCAAAGGAGCATGAGAATGAATAAATAATAAGCTGAATATTTAATGAGGCGGCATCCTCCTCCTCCTCCTCTTTCTCCTCCTCCTCTTTCTCCTCCTCCTCCTCCTCCTCCTCTTTCTCCTCCTCCTCCTCCTCCTCCTCCTCCTCCTCCTCCTTTCTCCTCCTCCTCCTCTTTCTCCTCCTCCTCCTCCTTCTCCTCTTTCTCCTCCTCGTCTTTCTCCTCCTCTTTCTCCTCCTCCTCCTCCTCCTCCTCCTCCTCCTCCTCTTTCTCCTCTTCCTCCTCCTCTTTCTCCTCCTCCTCCTCTTTCTCCTCCTCCTCCTCCTCCTCCTCTTTCTCCTCCTCTTTCTCCTCTTTCTCCTCCTCCTCTTAAAATGTGTGTTTTGGTAGCGTTTTCCTCATTTATACACTGACTGTCAAATAGAGATGTTGATGAAAAAGCACAAACCGTTTCTTGAACTTTTATGTACAAGTGAACCTATTCAACAGCGAGCTCTGTTGGAGACTGCAAACCCCGAGCAAATTAGATGCATTTGTGATTGTATGTTGAACTTTTGGTCAATGCAATATCAATTATCACCTGCTTTGCTTGAAGACGTTAAGCCTTATAGCGACGACATATCAACTTTGGCTAGTCCCCGAAGTAGTTTTATGAGAAAAAAGGAGATACTGGTTCAAAAAGGTACAGGATTTCTTGATGTCTTACTTGGTCCTGTTTTAGACGGACTCGCAGAACTAATATAAAAGAACGATATTTTGTAAAGACCCTCATTCGAACCCTGAACACGATGGGAGAAAGATTACATGATGATTTTCGTGTTAAAGAAATACTGTCACACTTTGACTACGGAGTCGATGAAGCGACAGCGTCTTCTTTGCTGAATAGTTTACTCGCGTCCTATGTCAACTTAACATGGAATCCCAAAGGAGAAATTGTGTATCAAGGAAGAACTATACCAAACACAAAAATAGCCGAATTGGTAGAATACTGCGTATCACCTTACGTCTCAGGAATTCCCAAACCAGCTGGTCTAAATGTATTTGTAAAAGGACTCGCCGACATTAACATTGACAAAAACCTTATCGAAAATGTTCGAGTGCTGACAATGTTGGCGCAGGCAGAAGAAGAAACAGAATCAGAGAGCGAAAACGAAGAAACGTCCTCCGAAGATTCCGAACACGATAAAGATTACACCGAAATAGAATCAGAAAATTCTATAATTGACGAACCTGTTGATTGCGAATGTTGTCAGAATCCTGTTAATTTTACACATGTAATTGAGTGTCCTACGTGTTTGTGGAAATATTTTAACAAATGTGTTATTCGAAATCTGATATGTAATGTTTGTGGTACAGAATTCAAGACTCATGATCCATGCCTTCGGATTATAAGATGTACTGTATGCCCATATGCTAGTGTTACCGATAGATCACTAAATAATCAAGAGTTTTTTGTGTAAAGATATATTTCTCAATAAAATAGTTTAAATTCTGTATTACATGTACGCGTGTTGTTAATGACTTTCTCGCCTAGACTTGCCCAAGCATTAATACCTCTTCATGCCCCTTATTATCCCCCAAAAAACTCATGATCACCCCATAAATAATTACATATTCTACAGTATATGCAAATCCGGTTATATTTAGGTCATTAGTAACTTTAACGAGCTTTCCCTTTTGTGCTCTGCACGTGCACTCAGGATAAATACGCAAATATCAGCCGTAGCAACAGAAAGCGTAGCAACGCTTTCAAAGTAATAAATCGCTTTGCCTTTATATTTCGACACTTAAGATTAGTTCTTTTTACGGCTTCTCGAATTGATTCTTCATCCAAGGATTCGTATACTCTATATACTAGGGTTAGCGATAATCCGACCAAAACTGTTAACATTCATCTCTTCGTAAATAACACTCAGATTACTTAACCAAAAACCCGCTAAATTCCAGGTTTAAGATAAAAAATATAAAGTGTCTCTATCCATTTTCTGTTTCGTTCCTCTACAAACTAGGCCAAAGTAAACGATAACTCTCTAAACACTTATTGCCACAAAACGTGTATAAGACTGTTTGATCATTTAGGTTCTAACTATTATAATATTCAAAGTCTCCATCTTATTCAAATAATATTCAGGTTTCACCAGAGCAGTTGTCTCTGCCAATTCAGACCCTTCGGGCGTCACACCACCGGGCGTCACACCGAATATTTAATGAGGCGGCATCCCTTTGTACGCTATATGGGGGGGGTTATCTACTGTTGTCCATCTCCTAGTGAGGTTGATATAACCACGACGGCTCTCGTAGTGAGGTTGATATAACCACGACGGCAACTGCGTTGTCCATCTCGTAGTGTGGTTTGTGTGGCATGAACAAGAACGGCGTTGTCGATTTTGAAGTGTGGTTGGTCTAGCAAGGACTGAAACTGCGTTATCCATCTCGTACTATGGTTGGTGTAACAAGAAAAGTAACTGCGTTATCAATATCGATATCGAAGTGTGGTTGGTGTAGCAAGGACTGCAACTGCGTTGTCTATCTCGTACAGTGGTTGGTGTAACAAGGACACTAAGAGTTGCGTTGTCCATCTCGTATTAGTATTAAGAACAGCAATGACAAAAATACGTTTAAAAAGTTTAGCTTTTTTTGCAAAACGTTGGCCAGACGGCATTTTCACGTCAATCACATAGATAACTGTTTTTTGGAACATACAACTCAAGCAAACCAAAATATCTGTGTTTCCGCCCGGGATCGAACCGGGGACCTTACGCGTGTTAGGCGTACGTGATTACCACTACACTACAGAAACTTGAAAGGCATGGAATTAACTGAACAACCGCGTTCTCGTGCACCAAATGGTGCGTAACTGAAAATTTTCAAAAGAAATGCAACAGGTAACGTTTATATTTCCCTTCCGGGATTGAACCGGGGATCTTGTTTTGGGTTAACTCTCACGATTAACTAACAGACTCGGCGGTACAAATGAGCCCTGAAATCGTGTGAATTAGAGTTTCCCTGCGGAGGTGGCTACGAGCCACATCGATGTCACATGAAGGTTACGAACCTTCCTCCACGCCTGAATAGACACATGGTCGTGCAAAGGGTCAACTGGGTGGCCTTATGAGACAAAATTAAAGAACCAACGAGAAAAGCGTCGCGATGTGACGAGCCCGCAGAACGTGAGAAGACTCACTTCAGAACCTCACCGGGTGTTTGCCCAAATCGGAGGTGGACCTCCGGCTTAACGTCCTTATCCGAGAAGACGACGCCGAGCCCGAAGAATTGGCGATTTTCAATAAAAATATTAAAAAGGAGATCCCCATGCGGCCCCCTGCGAGCAGGTTCCGCCGGCGCTATCTCCTATTAAAACCTATTTAAAACAAAAGGCTCAAAGGACCCAAACTGGAGTATGGGCCACGACGTTGACCCGCCTCAACTGATACCGAGCGATACCAGGAGGCGCCTACGAAGTCGGTCTTTCCTGGGGCCAATGTCTAAAAAGAAGCTAGGAGCGGGCATCGCGCTAAAAAAGGTAAAAAAGCCCAATTGGCTATTGTAAATCAGGATGGAACATGAGAGAACCATCCGGTTGCACACTGCCGAAAATACCAGAAGCGAGCCACACACTTTCAAATATAGTCGCGCGGCTGTGACGCTGCTGCATGCGCAGCAGGAACCGAAAGGAAGACTTAACCGCAAGAATTGCGGCTTCAGAGCATGGAACCAATCCATCGAACTGGTTGCTTTCGGGTCAGCCAAATACGGTGGCGCACGATGCCAAGTAAGGCAGAAAATCCAAGGGGAACGCTGGTGCCGCGGCCGTATCCCACCAAAATGTCGCACGGTGACGAACGAGCCAAGGCAGGATCGAATCTGCGAAGGGGACAAAGAAACCAGTCAATGACCACTTGCGCAAAAGGACACTCGGTAAAGAGATGGACGAGGTCTTCCACAGCGCCGCAAAAACAAAGCGGACTAACATTCATGCCGAAACGGATCAGCCTATCTGCAGTTGGAAGAATTCCATGCGCGACCTTCCACGACGTATCTTGGACAGGGCGTAGAAAACGCCATAAGCCAATGCACGCCCAGGCGTACTTCCAATTTACCGTAAACCCCAAGTTACGGTATTTCTCTATACAGCGGTATTTCTCTATGCAGGGGTGTTGGGTTTGAGCGGCATTACCTAGAATGGAGTAAGCCACACGAGCGGAAAGATCACTGAGAGGAATTGGATCTCTGGGCTGGCAAGGAACAATCCACTGGCCAAAGGGTCGGCACCCACCCATAGCAAACCAAGCCTCCAAAACAGACCGGTAAAAAACAGGCAAGCGGCGCAGAGTCGCAGGGTTGACATGTTTTAAATCGAACACCCGATCCAATGGGTTGGCAAAAGAAAACACGGCGAAGGTAAAATGCAAAGAAACTTTGCCATCCCTGGTGTTCACCACAGAGAAATCGTTTGACCCATCTGGCATCAAGGTCTACAAGTTTTAGCAAAGCAAAAAATATCAGGTGTGCGGTTCGAACCCACGCCCACAAACGTGGCCAGAAAGCTTTGGAATGGCTTAAGTTTGGAGCCTTCGACCACTCGGCCTACCTAACTTAGGCGAAGCTTCTAATCATTTCAAAGCAAAAAATACAAAACCCTTAACGTAAAGAAAGTACAAGATCAGTACTCATAGCATGCACAATTCAATCTTTTTTGTCAAGTACTGCGTGTCCTTATAACAAAGGGTCCAGGAACGGCGTGTATGAAAGGTTTCGTGTTGTAATGGTTAGCACTTTGGGCTTTGAATCCAAGAATCCGAGTTCAAATCTACTCGGCGAAACCTTTTTTCACATCATCTAGTGTATGAATCTAGTCCATCTCGTTCATAGCATGGTGATTTTGATTCTGCCAGCCATTGTTCTTTCTCTGTCTACATTACGATAATTCACGCGTCTGTAACATCTTATTGAGTTGGAAATAGAACTTGTGCGACAACTAAACTTTCTTTTCTTTTTCACTTTTCCCTGTTTTCTCTCCACTGCTTTCTTTCCCCCTTTTCTTTTTGATATTTTCTTGTTTCTGCCTATGTTTTTGTTTTCTTTGTTTTCTTTGTTCTTTTTAAATTATTTTTTCCCTTTTTCTCTCTTTTTTATTGTTTTTCTTTGTTTATCTTTGTTTTATTTGTTTTTGGGTTTTTTTCATTTTTTTTTTATTCTTTTTATTCTTGTTTTCTATTTTTAATATTTTTTACATTGCTTTCCCTTCCCCTCGTTTCACAGAGTTATAGAGATTAAACTTCATATATGGTACTCTAGACACAGGTGGTCTAATCATTTATGAATAAACAACGAAAACGACTTATTACTTCAAACAAGTACAATTTATCAATCAATTGACGTTTCAACCTGTGCGTCTAAAAAAGGAAATAAAATATTAAAGTCATACACCGTCCTTAAAGGCCTGGCCAAACGCTTTCGACATTTCATTCAACATCTTTCAACATTGTAGAACGCGTGTTGAACGAAAATTTGAACATGTTCAAATTTTCGTTTCAACATCAATCAACACCCTTGAACAACGTTCAACATCATTCAACAGGGGTGGCCAAACGCTTTCAACATGTTGAATCATGGTTGAATTCAACAATGTCGAACGACGTGGAATGAAATATTGAAAGCGTTTGGCCAGGCCTTAAGTCATACCAGACAAGATGTTTAATCTCTATATTGTACATTGTAATTTGTAATTCGCAAGAAACCATCTTAGTTTAGCTTAGCTTAGCTTAGTTTAGCTTAGCTTAGCTTAGCTTAGCTTGGCTTGGCTTGGCTTGGCTTGGCTTGGCTTGGCTTGGCTTGGCTTGGCTTGGCTTGGCTTGGCTTGGCTTGGCTTGGCTTGGCTTGGCTTGGCTTGGCTTGGCTTGGCTTGGCTTGGCTTGGCTTGGCTTGGCTTGGCTTGGCTTGGCTTGGCTTGGCTTGGCTTGGCTTGGCTTGGCTTGGCTTGGCTTGGCTTGGCTTGGCTTGGCTTGGCTTGGCTTGGCTTGGCTTGGCTTGGCTTGGCTTGGCTTGGCTTGGCTTGGCTTGGCTTGGCTTGGCTTGGCTTGGCTTGGCTTGGCTTGGCTTGGCTTGGCTTGGCTTGGCTTGGCTTGGCTTGGCTTGGCTTAGCTTCCCGTTCGTTTTTCGAGCTTTCTATCCATGATCCTAGATACTTAAAGTCTTCAACACATTTCAAGGTTTTCCCTTTCGATAATATAATGGCTTCTTCCAGTTGATTGAATACCATAAACTCTGTTTTATCATAGATGACATGCAGTCCGATTTGTTTTGCAGCCTCCTCAACTTGTTTAAGAAGAAGTTGAGCTTCATTGATGTTATTAGAGGTGAGGGAATATCATCAGCATAGTCTGTATCAGTCAGAATGGTAGCAGGATGACGTCTGATCCTTCGCGGAGTTATCACAAAGCCATTTTCTTCCGCATTCGGTGTTGCAATTCTCAGCACGTAGCCCGAGACTACTCATAGTAGTCATAGTAGTCATAGTAGGCAAACCATCTGCTATGTTTCTAAAGCTATGAACCTCCCTACATTAACCCTTTAATGTCCAGTTTTTAGGAAGTTTCAGCTCGCGTGGTAAAGCGTGAATAAGTAATAGAATGAATAAGTCACGAAATGCCAACAATGATCATGACAACTACGTACCTGAACCCTTTACTGCAGTAAAGGGTTAAGATACGTAGTTGCCACCTTTTTAAAATAATAGCAAAGCTAATCATATCAACTGGTAATGCTATGCAAATTGAAAATCATCTAGGCATAGAAACACGAAAAGACATTCAAATTATATCATCTACAATATTTGGCACCACGAAAAAAACGTATTCACAAACAGATATTTTTTAAGAAATTGTTGGTCACGCTTTGTATGACTGCTAGCTTGACCATTAAAGCTTTCCGTACAGTGGTTGATGTGGAAAAAAACCAGCAACTGCGTTGTCCATCTCCTAGTGTGGTTGGTGATAACAAGGACAGCAACTGCGTTGTCGATATCGAAGTGTGGTTGGTGATAACAAGGACAGCAACCGCGTTGTCGATATCGAAGTGTGGTTGGTAAAACAAGGACAGCAACTGCGTTTCCCATCTCGTACTAGTAATAAGAACAGAAACTGTGTTGTCCATCTCGTGCTGTAGTTGATGCAGCAAGGAGAGAAACTCCGTTGTCCATCTCGTCGTGTGGTTGGTATAACAAGGACAGCAACTACGTTGTCGATCTCGTAGTATAGTTGGAGTAACAAGGACAGCAACTGCGTTGTCCAATTCGTACTGTGGTTATTGTAGCAAGGACAGCATGCGTTGTCTATCTCGTAGTGTGGTTGGTGTAGCAAGGACAGCGACTGCGTTGTCCATTTCGTAGTGTGGTTGGTGTAGCAAGGACAGCAACTGCGTTGACCATCTCGTACTGTGGTTGGTGTAACAAGGACAGTTGGCGTTGTCCATCTCGTAGTGTGGTTGGTGTAACAAGGACAGCAACTGCGTTGTCCATCTCGTACTGTGGTTGGTGTAGCAAGGACGGCAACTGCGTCACGCATCTCGTACTGTGGTTGGTGTAACAAGGACAGAAATTGCGTTGTTCATCTCAACCACAGTACGAGATTGTCAACGCAATTCCTGTCCTTGTTTCACCAACCACACTACGAGATGGGCATCGCAGTTTCTGCACTTTTCTCACCAACCACAGTACGAGATTGACAACGCAGTTGCTGTTCTTGCGACACCAACCACACTACGAAATGGACAACGCAGTTGCAGTCCTTGTTACACCAAGCACACTACGAGATCGACAACGCAGTTGCTGTCGCTTTTACACCAGCCCCACTACGAGATCGACGATGTACTTGCTGTTCTTGCTACATCAACTACAATACAAGATGCAGAACGCAGTTGCTGTCCTTGTTATACCAACCACACTACGAGATGAACAATGCAGTTGCTGTCTTTGTTACCCAACCCCATACGAGATGTTCAACGCAGTTGTCGTCTTTGCTACACCAATCACACTTCGATATCGACAACGCAAGTTGCTGCTCTTGTTACACCAACTTCACTCCGGGATGAGCAGTGCAGTTACTGTTTTTGTCACACCAACCACAGTACGAGATGGACAAAGCAGCCGCTGTTCTTTTCGCACCGACCACAGTACGAGATTGGCAACGCAGTTGCTGTTCTTGTTACACAAACCACACTACGAGATGGACAACGCAGTTGCTGTTCTTGCGACATCATCCACACTACGAGAAAGACAGCCAGTTGCTGTCCTTGTTACGCCAAGCGCTCTACGAGATTGACAATGTAGTTGCTGCATATCCTTGCTACATAAACTACAGTACAAGATGGACAACGTATTTGCTGTTATATAAATACGTTTTGTGGAAACATTACGTAAATTATTTCTTTGCTAAGCTTTCGGCCTGTTGACTCAGGCCTTCATCAGAACAATGACAACAAACTGTTGATTTTGTTTTCTAATTAATAAAATTAATGTGATACGCCATTGTATTCTTACGTGCTTTAATTGATCAGTTGCTTAATTTATAAATGACGTGAGCCAACAGTTTGTGTTCATTGCTCTGATGAAGGCCTGAGTCAACAGGCCGATAGCTTAGCAAAGAAATATTTTACGTAGTGTTTCCACAAAGCTTATTTATATTACTTTATCGCCATGAAAACGTTCAAAGAATTAAGTATTTGCTGTTCATGTTTCCCCAACCACACTACGAGATGGTAAACGTAGTTGCTATCGTTGTTACACCAACCACACTATGACCAACCACACTTCGAAGTTAACAACGCAGTTGCTGACCTTACTACACCAAGTACACAACGAGATAGACACGCAGTGTTTGTTCTTATCACCAGTGCGAGATGGACAACGCAGCTCTGGCCCTTGTTACACCAAGTACAGTATAAGATAGACAACGCAGTTTCTTGGCTTGCCACACTACGATAGTTCGAGGTGGACAACGCAGTTGCTGACCTTACTACACCAAGTACACAACGAGATAGACACGCAGTGTTTGTTCTTATCACCAGTGCGAGATGGACAACGCAACTCTGGCCCTTGTTACACCAAGTACAGAATAAGATGGACAACGCAGTTGCTGTCCTTGCCACACTACGATAGTTCGAGGTGGACAACGCAGTTGCTGTCCTTGTTTCACCAACCACAGTACGAGGTGGTCAACGACTCAACACAGTTGCTGTCCTTCTTTCACCTATCACACCACGCGATGGACAACGCAGTTTCTGTCCATGTTACACCAGCTACAGTACGAAATTGGACAACGTATTTGCTGTTCTTATTACTAGTACGAGATGGGTAACGCAGCTGGTGTCCTTGTTACACCAACCACAGTACGAGATGGTCAACGCAGTTGCTGTCCTTGTCTCACCGACAACACTACGAGATGGGCAACGCAGCTTGTGTCCTTGTTACACCAACCATACTACGAGATGGACAACGCAGTTGCTGTCCGCCTTGCTACACCAAGTACGAGATGGACAACGCCAGCTGCTATCTTTGTTTCCCCAACGATAGTTCGAGTTGGACCACGCAGTTGCAGTCCTTGCTACACCAACCATACTTCGAAATCGACAACGAAGTTGCTGTTCTTGCTACACCAACCACACTACGAGATGGACAACGCAGTTGCTGTCCGCCTTGCTACACCAAGTACACAACGAGAAGGACACGCAGTTGCTGTTCTTCCTAATAATACGAGATTTACAACGCAGCAATTGCCCTTGTTACACCAACTACAGTACAAGATAGACAACGCAGTTTCTTTGTTTTTACAAGATGGACAACGCAGTTGCTGTCCTTGACTCCTTGCCACACTACGACAGTACGAGACGGACAACGCTGTTGCTACCTTTGTTACACCAACGATAATTCGAGGTGGACAACGCAGTTGCTGTCCTTGTTATACCAACCACAGTACGAGATGGTCAACGACTCAACGCAGTTGCTGTCCTTGTTTCACCTATCACACTACGCGATGGACAACGTAGTAGCTGGCCATGTTACACCAGCTACAGTACGCGATTGGACAACGTATTTGCTGTTCTTATTACTAGTACGAGATGGGCAACGCAGCTTGTGTCCTTGTTACACCAACCACACTATGAGATGGTGAGATGTTGTCTTTAGTGCGGTGGACATGTGAGAGAAGGCGAAACCCCCATGTGTTCTGAGATTCGCGTGTGAAGATGTCTGCGAGTTTGGCTGATATACACCGCTCCGAAGGAATGACACATGTACTGATAAACAACACGCGATCCCATCAACATGGGGATTCGGTACTTTCAAGAAAAGAAACTCGGCAGACGACTACCAGATTTGAAAATAAAACGTAAAGAAACATCTGGGAATGCAGAAGAACATAATTTCATAATTTGTATTCGGAGCTGTACAAGTAGAGAATATTTTTATGAAGCTAGGGGGTTAACCGGTCTCGAGAAGAGGTGGGAGAAAACCGTTTGTCAAGAAAAGCACGAATACAGCGGTCAAGAAAAGCATTCGGATAGCCATTGTTAAGAAAGAGTTTCTTAAGTTTAGCTAGTTCCGAATGAAACAAATGGTATGAAGAGCAAATTTTGAAATAACGATCAAGAAGAGTATGAAATCGCCACAGGGAAATGAAGCTATGGTCAGAGGGGGGCCTTCGCTCGAAACGTTAGACCCCTACGTTCTCTGTTTCGGCAGTATATCTAAACTTACTATATTTCGATTGTTGTTTCTACACTGCCTACGCAGCACGCTACAGTTTTATTAAGAAAGGAAGAGTGGAGTTTTCTAACTCACTGGTAAAGGTAATATTAGGGTGTTGAGAATTAAGGTAATCTTGTAAAGGACGATCATGATCACGAGAACGAAAAAAACAACAACAAAACAATCATTAACATAACGACGAAAGAAAAGTGGCTTAAATTCAAGTTGGCAATTAGCTAACCAATGACGTTCGCCACTCTTCCTTTCATGAGATGTCTCAATTGATCGCTCTGACAACTTTTCTACGTCAGCCTTATCGTATTCACCCGCGTTCACTGGTTTATTTACTAATTTTGATAGCTTCATTCCCCTGTCTTTCAAACGTGGTTTGTTTTATACTCTTCTTGATCGTTATTTCAGAATTTGCTCTTCATACCATTTTTTTTCATTCGGAACTAGCTAAACTTAAGAAACTCTTTCTTAACAATGGCTATCCGAATGCTTTTCTTGACCGTTGTATTCGTGGTTTTCTTGGCAAACGGTTTTCTCCCACCTCTTCTCGAGACGTTATAACCCCCTTCATAAAACTATTCTCTACTTTTCACTTCCGTTTACTGGGTTACACTCACTACAGCTCCGAACACAAATTATGAAATTATGTTCCTCTGCCTTCCCAGATGTTTCTTTACGTTTTATTTTCAAATCCGGTAGACGTCTGTCGAGTTTCTTTTCTTACAAGGACGGAATCCCCATGTTGATGAGATCGCGTGTTGTTAATCAGTACACGTGTCAATGCTGCAAAGCGCGTTGTACATCGGCCAAACTCACCGACATCTTCACACGCGAATCTCCGAACACATGGGGGTTTCGCCTTTGACGGGAAAGAAACGTACCGCTTCTCAGGAATTCTCTCACATGTCCACCGAACTAAACGCAACATCTCACCAAGTGACTTCACCGTACTATCTTTCTCTCGTTCTAATTCTAATCTTGAACTTCTTCGCGTGAGTTTACTCATTTCAAAATCTCGACCTTCTCTAAGGGGGCGATTACATATAGTCAGTAGCTAGACAGAGCAAATTATATCTAATTAAATGAAATTGCAGTAATTACTCGGGCAACCGCAAAGGTAGACGAGTCAGTTTCGGTTCTGTTGGGGGGTTTTTTGTGTCGCCACACGGCACTTCTGACGTCACAGCTCAAATGCTGATGGGTTTTTTCATGCAGGAGGGGCGAGTTTTTTCTGAAAATGTGTAGTACTCGATCAATTATCGATCAATTTACATGTGTTATTAATTAAACGGTACCGAAAAATGTTGCTCAAGTGCTGTAAATCAAAGAATAAAGAAAGTTGACAAAGCCAACTTGCAAGTGAAAGGTAAACATGCTGTGTTTTACATCTTCATTGAAGTTGTCATTTAGCTGAACTGACTTGTGTCTGTGAATGCTGTATGTATTAAAGCTTAAATGTATTGAGGTAACTGAATTAATATTTGTGGTGTGCTTTATTTTTGCTTTTATTGTTTATTATTGTACTGATGTCTTGCACTAAAAGTCGATGTTATTGAACAGTTTGTACATTACTGTACTTTTATCAAGTGTGTAGTATTGTTTGGGTACACCAATATGGCTCGACCATTTCAATGTTTTGGTACACCAGTATCGCTGGCATTTCATTGTTTTTTGGTACACAAATATGGCCATTATTTCATTGTTTTGGCACACCAGGATGGCCACCATTTCAATGTTTTGGTACACCACTATGGCCTCCATTTCATTGTTTTGGCACACCACTATGGCCACCATTTCATTGTTTTGGCACACCAAGATGGCCACCATTTCACTGATTGTTTTGGTACGCCAGTATGGCCACCATTTCATTGTTTTGGCACACTACTATTGCTTTAATTTTCATCACCTGTTGAGTGTTGGGGTGCTGTTGTCTGTAGCAAATTAATTGTGAGAAGATGATTCTAATCTGCAAAGCAAATGAGTTGAAGGGTATTAGTTGGTTGTAGATTGTAATTGATCTTTGCCAGCTATATTAGTGGGCACATCGCCCACTGTTAATTCGAACCCTGAATAGTGCTTACCCTGTCAAAATGTAAAACATCAGGAAACTAATCAAGATTCTCGTCCCGTTTGAGGCACCACTTCACTCTCGATAATAACCTCTAGTTTCATATATACTGACAATCCTCTAATACAGTTACCAAATGACTGTCACAGATATCCAAGATGTTAAAGCAACCACAAACATTTGGACTTGTTTATAGACAAGGTTCTATATAATTATTACTTGGGCTACTATGGTAAGGCTGAGTCCATTCTCGTCCCCAGAGCCTCTCCCGTGCTGGCGCGCGGAAAAGGCTCTGGGGGAATCCATATATCATCGCGATCTGATTGGTTGTTCAAATTCAAAGGTCTATATATAACGGGAGCTTGTTTATAAATAAACAGTATTTGAAACACGAAAACTGAGAACAAAGCACAATTCTAATCATAATTCTAATCATAATTCTAATCCGAACAATTTAATGGAACGTTTATCAAAGCAATCAACCTGTTTCCCCTTATATAATTAAATGATCAAAAACAGAAGACAGACATGTACACCAATTTGAAACCGATAGACGATCGACCGACACTGCAGGCTGTTCGTGCATGGTACATATTAAGAATCTCATTGAAATATGCAAGTCAAATATAAACGAACAGTGCAACAAATTAAAGAGAACTACCTTCACTAAAAGAGGCTGTAAATACAAAGAAATTCCCAAGCTCTGAAGCGAACTCGTATTAAAATTTTAGTAAACGCAGCGATGAGCCACACTTGACAAATACCTTCTTCGAACAGAATTGAATGTAGCACAATCACAACTGTTCTAAAGTCAAACGAGTTAATACGAGGTAGCCAAACCGCCAGAATCGAAAACGAAAGGAAAATTTATATTCCAAACAACTGTCAATGATCTCGTGTCCAAGTCCCAAACCGCGAACTTAAACGCATGCGCTTTTGAAAGAACACCAAAGATCTTGGTGTTCCGGTTTGGATTCCCCCAGAGCCTTTCCGCGCGCCAGCACTGGAGAGGCTCTGGGGACGAGAATGGCTGAGTCTAGGTTTTGCCTCGGTTTCTGTCTTTTTATTGTTCATATTTCGTATTAATCTTTTTTATGTTTAATGCTTATGACGTCAATAACTTTGTTTTGGAAATCAATGTTTAAAATGTTCTTCATCCCCAATCTATAACATACTCTCTTCTAAACCCTACTGCTACTGACTGACCTTAATCACTTATATCTATCCATTGTATTTGCTTACATGATTATCCTGAATTGTGAAATGGTCTAGAATTCAGGATAATCCCGAATATTAAAGAAAATGAAACCCAACCCTGACTCCCACCTCTAAACCTGACCCTAAACCTAACGACAACCCCCAGTAACCCTAAATCTGACCACAACCCCCCAGGGAGAAAGTTCCACCTCTTAGACCCTGACTACAACACCTCTACTGTTTTTTGTTATATGCATGCTTTTTAGTTTAATGGGACAGAGATGTCCCCTAGGCTTCAGGATAATCCTGAATTCTAGACACTTTAAATTGACAATCCAAGATAATCCTGTTCACAAATGTGAAGTATGCACCACATTCCGCCTTCAATCTGACCTTCCTCGGCCCACTCCCACCTCTTTTCTCACACGTTAAGCCCGAGTGAACGCCTGACACAGGCATCTTGTTTTAATATATGATACAAATGTTTGCTTGGCTATAGCCAGTCTTCTTGTTTCGTGTTGAAAATAATTGAAAATATAGGTGATTGATGGTTTTATAACTCAAGCATGAGTTTCCTCTTTTTGTTATTCAATTATTAAAATATAATTATAGTACTCCTAGGCATAAGGAATGATATCTTAAAGGCTAGGAAACGTGGCGAAGCCAACCCTAATGGTCCTTGCAGACTTCTCGAAAGCCTTCGACACCGTGAAGTATAAAATCGTACTGGTTAAAATCAACCAGCATGGGTTTTCAAGATCGTATCTCGAGTGGACAATCAACTATCTTTGTGATAGAGAACAGTTTGTACAGATTGACGATAGGAAATCAAGCTTACTCAAAGTACACTTTGGAGTTCCGCAAGGATCAATAATGGGTCCACTTATATTTAACATATATGTCGCGGATCTCCAATCATCGGTAACCTCTACGTGTTACCAATACGCAGCCGATAGTACCATTTATGCCCACGCAAGACCTGCCGAACTTGGAAAATGCATTTCTACGATAAAATCAGACCTCGTTAACATCGAAAACTGGGCTGACAAGTGTAACTTAGCCATCAATCCTACCAAAACCAAATATATGCTAATCAGCACCAAACAGTTGTCGATCTTCCACTCTCTAGATAGTTTAGAAGCTGACTTGAGCGTTAACAATACTGCCATAGAAAGAGTTCGTTCAGCAAAGCTACTTGGAGCGCATATAGATGAGAACCTTAGATGGAAGGAAAACATAAAACACGTGTCATCAACCTGTTACGCCACTCTCGCAACTCTGAGAAAGTTGAAAAACATTTTGCCCTTTAACATCAGGAAAACTGTCGCCCAGGCTTTGGTCCTGTCAAAACTGTACTTTAACAGCATCGTGTATCATAACCTACCTGACTATCTCGAAAATCGTCTCCAAAGAGTACAAAAAGCAACGGCCAGTTTTATCCTTGGACGCTTTGCAGGCTTGGACGACATCATTAAGTTGAAATGGTTGCCCGTAAAAGAACAACTACAATGGAATCTTCTCAAGGCAACGCATAGAGCAATACACAGTTCCAACTGGCCGAGTTACTTAACATTAAACATTGTAAAGCCTACCAGAACTTTGAGGTCAAACTCGGGCATCTCTCTTGAGATTCCCATGATCTCACATACATTTCAAGATCAAGCTGCTAAGCTTTTTAATAATTAACTTACCATTAGAAACACTTAACTGTCCTGATTTTAATGTGTTTCGTAGGAACACTTTTAGTTATTTGTTGGATAAAGCCAAATCTCGCTTGGACTATATATAAAGACACTTTTTCTTATAATCGAAATTAGTTTTTATCTGTTTATTATAGAAATTATATAGTTATTATATCTTTGTAAATAGATATTTCAGGTGAAGAGCCACCTCGTGGATATACTGAAATAAAGTCATTATTATTATTATTATTATTATTATTATTATTATTATTATTATCATCATTATTATTATTATTATTATTATTATTATTATTATTATTATTATTATTATTATTATGCATTTCTATGTAATTACATTTTTAAATTAAAACCACCTGCGTAATGTAGCGTCATATTGTTACTTGTATATGTATAAAAACGATATTTCGTTAATATATATATATTTGTTATTGGGACATTGCAGTCAATCAAAACATGACGGTGATATTTATTAAATTTTGGAATACTAGGGCCGGCAATAACTCAATAGGTTCTAGGGCGAACCTATAGTATACTTAATTTCTTAGTTAGTTGTATTGGGTGAAAATTACAGAATGGGGAATAACACAACGTTCCAGAATGACAGCCACCAGATGTTCACACCTCGGCCACGAATTGATTTTGATCATTTCTCTGGAACAGTCAACTTCCACAAAGCAATATTCGGCATAATCGATGGCCGTGGAATTTCTGGTAACCTTCTCGTCATTATTACTATAGTTTTCAACCGAAACATGCTTTCTAGCATTTACAACTTGCTTGGTAACTTGGCCTTCTCTGATCTCTTATGTGTAATTCTAGCGCCATTCCACATCATGATTGGTGATATAAATGGGACACAACAAAGGCAAGGCCGTACGCGAAAGCGAATGTCGTTGATTGTCGTCCTCATTGTTGTTTCATTTGTCATTTGCTGGTCGCCATGGAACATTATTGAATTCACTGAGCAAACCCATACGAACAGCTGGAAAAATCCTCCTATACTTCCAACGGTGAAACTCTATGCTACACTGGCTTACATTCTCAGTACAGTTATCAATCCGAGTTTACTTAACTTCATGTCTTCTGAGTTTCGTGATGGATTACGTCTTATCTTCAGCTACTGTAGCTGCCGTTGTTCTGTACGGGTGGACGACGTCAACCGACGTGAAAATATTAACGTGGACATGACTGCCATGAGGAGGTGCTCTGGAGCAAGAAAAAAGGACAGCTTGACAAGTGCTTGAAATAAGTGTTGTGAAAGAAACGTATAAATAGTTAATGATTCAAGCGGTTCTTTAAAAGGAAAGGCCGAACAATCAAGCAAATACTAATGGCACACACACAAAGTTTTGTGGGAGAAGGGGTTTGGGGTGAAGTACTCCGATTGTCTAAAATTGTGGTCAAACATCATCACAACGACTCATTATTACATGGCCTTAGATTGTTGTCCTGGGGTATATAATCCCCATTAGGACTCTGCTAATGCCCTAAGGGTAATAATCCCCGAGTAGGGCATAGCCTGCCAAAGGGGTAGCGACCCCCTAAGATATCGACCTGAACCAAGGGGTCATAATCCCCTTGGACAGTTCTTACGATTCGACTGATCATTATATTTACATAAAATAACCTGAGTCTATGGCTTGAAGGTGACCATTGGGAGCACTTCATTCCCAAACCAGAACTTTATTTTTTACAGCAGGAACATAAAACCATCAAGAATATATTACACCAATGAATTATTTACAAAAACAGTTGCAAGTTCTTCAAACTATCTGTTCGTTCGTGGAGAAACATTACCACATGCTTCCCGGTGTCCACTGTTTAACACAACATAAAGGAAACTTGGCTAAAGATCTGCATGCTATCAAATGATATTGGCAGATTACTTTCCACGTATATACCAATATTTTTCGTTTCGAAAATATTTGCGTAAGTGCAACTATGAAGCGGTGGGTGGGTGGGGAAAAATTCCTGTGTAGAGCTTACAAGTAGCTTTCAATGTTGGGCTCTCGGATAAAGTTATTCATTTTGGCGCGTTTTGAGCTTATATGTGACTCTTGCGCGAATTGTAATTGGTTACTTTTCCCGCCGAAGAGAGAAGTAATGTTCTAATTGGTTAGCAAGTGCCGTATCACTTGTTTTTCACGTGCACTGGAAAGCTGGAAGAAAACGACCTTTAGAACTATCTGGCATATATATATATATATATATATATATATATATATATATATATATATATATATATATATATATCGGTTGTTGATAGGTAGGAGTAACACCTTGGCCAACCTTCCTGTTCAAGGTTTTGGCACAGCTTGTAGTGAACGTTGTCTCATTAACTTTAATTTATATATTAGCGCATATAAATTGGCTTTATAGATATTGTATTGAAAGAAAGACACGTAGAGATGCATGTAGATCGGTATAATAGCAATGAGTCATATATTCGATCTTTTATGCACAGACCTCGCTCTACGAACTCGGTCGGTACTGTACCAGGTCACTACCGGTTGGTCGGTCCGTACTTGGAAGTATTTGTCCCAGGTCTCAAAAGCTGGCCGAGGCCGTAGGCCGAGGGTTGTTTTTGAGAGAGGGCAAATATTTTCCAATATGGACCAACCAAGAACGGTAATCAAATGATATTTACGTGATATTATTAATGCCTAAAGTTCATCAGTTTGGGTGACACCAAGCTTGTATATCCTTTTTTGTGAACGGTGAAGCAGTCAAAAATTTAACCCACCCAGTCACGAAGAAGAGCTAAAATGCTGTCAGTGTGTTGCCAATGCTTAGTTCGTTAATAAAGATTCTTCATCGTTCTTCCTTGTCGCTTGCTCGCTGTCTGTGTGTTGTCAATGCTTAGTTCGTTAATAAAGATTCTTCATCGCTCTTCCTTGTCGCTTGCTCGCTGTCTGTGTGTTGTCAATGCTTAGCCTAGTTCGTCAATAAAGATTCTTCATCGTTCTTCCTTGTCACTAGCTCGCCCGGGGAGGGCGTACTCTCGTATATATAAGGTATACGGGTATGTCCGGGGACTGATAAGGTATACAAATAATCAATTTTGGTCTGCAATATATAGGGTGCCTATATTTTGCTGTGATAGAGTATAGATGCTGATGTGATACCAGTGCTGGGATAGGGTATTGATTTTTTTAGTTTGGGTCTGGGATAGGGTAAATAGAAAATCGCCTTTTTAGGTCTGGGATAGGGTCAGGATTTTGAGTTCACGGTGGCACATCCCTACCCAAAAATTGCCAGAGTATACCCCCACCCCACCCCATGCATGGCCGTTCGCTTGAAAGTTTTGTTTAAAAACACCATCAGGGACACTGAAAGTGCATCGTTCGAGTGTAAGGACAAAAATGTATGCTTGTGATAAGCCATCTATAGGATTTTTTAAAGATATAACACGAGTGTTAGCTTGTGAAAATTAAATTTAATTGAGCTGAATTTGGAGAAGCTTCATTGTTCTTTTTTTCCGAAGTGATAGCATAATGTGACGATCTGACTCTTGATGATGAATGTCGTCGCTCGTTTATAATTTTCCCTTGTAAGAGTTTGCTTTTTTCCACAAATTTGTTGTTTTCACAGTTGTCAGAAAATAAAATAACAAATAAAAAAATAACCCATTCATATTGTAATACCTATATCTTTTGTCTGAATGTATTTTCTCCAGTGTCAAGCTAATCAGTAAAATGATTTTGTTTTTAAATTTGTCTTTTCAATCCGCGAGCGGTCCGTTTGCGAGGTCCGGATAGGATAAGGACCGTTCGCCAGTCAATCAGAGCACACGATTCCGTTGGATACTGGAGCAGAAAAAAATAATTCTCCGTAATGACCGCACTCTCGGTTAATGAGAAGTTAGTATTTCACTCTATTTTGTCTATTCCAGACGTTTGTGTTCACCTCTGAAACAACCTCTTGCAAAAAGAGTTCCCAATCTGATCTATGCATGCAATTAAAGCCAACATTCTCACTTGGGTTGAGTTATTCTGCAATCTTATTGATTCTGCTACTAGCAAGAAATAGCTGATAATTATGTGAAATGAAAAAGAGAAGTTTCGAAAACAATAAAAAAGATGAAATTTCAGTTAAATTACTGCCAGGGTTGGGAGAGGCGGCTGTCTAATAAATGGTATTAAATACCATTTGTTCTCATGAATTGTGCTCTCATTATGCTATATCTTGAGAGCATTAATATAATTAACGGAAATAATAGTTTTAAGATGTATTTGCGTTTTCAAGCTAAGAGTTAAATGCATGCTTCGAGCATCAGATCTAACAGTCGTTTTAAACGACAAACAATCAGACGCATTCGTTATTACTCGGGCTACTGTGGTAGGCCGCGATCAGGTTTCGGCACAGTTTCGGCTCGGGTTTGGGGTTTTTTGGGTGTCACGAGTTTGCATTTAGCTGTGTGACTTGTGACTGATGAGTGAGTGACTGGGGTCCACAAGTTTTGCGGGCCAAGCTTTGCTATTTAGTGTTACCCTCATGAAATGAAGACTTAAAAAAGATATTTAGAAAAAGAGTGGACTAAGTGTGGCCGTGAGGCATGTGGTAAGTTCTTTGCTCCTTTCGCTTTTGGAGTTGGACAAAAAACTGAACAGCTTTGCCTTTTGATCAAGGTGTTCTTGCACATTGTTGGTAGATTTTGAAACAGACTGACTGACTTTGTAGTTTAACAGCTAGAGATCAGATGTGAATAACAACTGTCTTTATCGTAAATATGTTCACCAATGTGAAATTAAATATACACGACATTCAGCCTTCGATTCAGGCTCCGCGTACTCGCCAGTAGCCCGAGCGAACGCCTAACCCAGGCGTCTTGGTATAATAGACTTTTCTCAAAAATGACCGCCGAATTATTAGAATTATTTTACATCCACGTCGCACTAGGATTGTAAGGGGCCGTTTACATGAATCCGGATTGAAATGCGAAGTCAATCCGTGTTTACATGCATGGGAGTTGGGTTTCTGGATTGAAATCCGTCTGTCGCCTGAAATCCGTAAATATTAGAAAACACGCATGCATTGTTTGTTCTAGACCTCTCTGTTACGTTTTTCATTCCGGAATGAAACTCGCACCACCTTTATACATGAATCCGCAACGAAATTTCAATCCGGAATGAGTTCAATCCGGATTAAAACTCAATCCGGATTCATGTAAACGGCCCCTAAGAATTCGACCATGCTCAATGCGCCAACTGTTCGTCGTTTAAAACAGGGCTTAGAGTGACGACATTTCGAATTCCAATAACTGTTTTTCATTTCTTTTTTAATTTGGGAGCAGTGGTGATTTCTGACGTCAGTTCGGGAACGAATTCTGAACAATTTGGTTTATGTTATACTTAAATTAATCAGCTCCAATATTAAAAATAATACAATGAACAACAACTTTATAACTATACCCGTAATTTTTTGTTATTGCCTACAAAATTAGATATTTCTCAATCATTTATTTCATTTTTTAAGAACATATTGCGTTTCAAATTTTATGCACTTTTTTTGGGTCACGGGTATATCACATCTATACAAGCACTAGATAAACATTTATTTAGTTTTTGTTTCTCGTCATGAATTATTGAATATCATCAGGTAAATTACAACAATAATCTTATCATAGATAAGTTTTGTGGAACACCACGTAAAATATTTACTTATTTTATTTATTTTACGTGGTGTTTCCACAAAACTTATATAATTACATTATCGCCATGAAAACTTTCAACGTCGGGGTCCCACAAAATGCCAAAATTGCGCAATACTTCCCATATATGGAGGTGAGACTTCGTCACTTCGAGTCTTCGATCACTTCGAAAATTGAACGACAATCATGTTCCTTTCTGTGGTTGTGTCAAGCACATCACTGATCAACCATATAAGCAATTTACTTGGAAAACCTACCAACACTTTGGCGAAAGGCGAAGCTGGTTTAAAAGAAAGAACTCGCAAAATCGAGCACGGATTGCCATGGAACATCAACAGCGTAAAGCATAAGAAAGATGCTTCGTTGGAAGCGATTTCGAAACCGGAGTTGTTGTCATTGAATCACAGTGAAACTTTTATTTAAGACTTCCAAATATGCAAACTATCGATATTAGGCCTAACAAACACAAAGGTTAGTTCAATTCAATTTTTATTCTTCAAAATTATAATTACAAAATTAAAACACTAATCCGCAAATAGCAATAGCTAATCAAGGCGGGAGGTGTTATTAGTAGATCATAGTACAGTAGTTATAAGTAGTTAATAATAGAATAATATAAGAATGGTAGAAGTTTACATGGAACAGACGAAAATTAGTCGAGTAAATTAGATAATTGGTTAAGATATAGATTTAACAATAATTAATGCAACAACAATAAATCTTATTGTTGTTACGCAAATTAAGGACACTAAATTTTTAGCAGTATATTATACGTAAATAAATATACACACATAGTCATACAGACACATAGAGTTAATCAGATATTCTCTGTATTATCACCGGTAATTCAAGGTAGTCATTCTCAACATTCAGGATACCAAGAAGTAAATCATGAATCTTTTTGGTAAAGATCTTTCTCCCTAAGTTACGGAGATATATTGGAATATTATTCCATACTTTTGCACCAATTCTGGAAAAAGCATTTTTTTGTTGATTTGTACGGGAATATTTCATATGATAGTTGCCAGCAGTTGAAGATCTGGTATTATACGAGTGCACATTAGAAGTTTGGATAAATAAATCAATCATATTTATTGGTGCTAATTCATTGGTAATATCATACATTAATCTGGAAACTGATTCAACATAAAGCATACTTATTGGTAAATTGTTAGTGTTATTGAAAAGAGGAATAGCATGATCCCGATTATTAGCAAAGTGCATTATTCGAAGAACACGCTTTTGCAGTATTAAAAGTTTTTTTAAATGCATTTGTGCAGCATTTCCCCAAACAGTTATGCCATAAGATAGATAAGGATATATTAGAGATCAGTAAATTTTTGTAAGAATTTGAAAGGGCACAAAGTGACGAAGTCTGGCAATGACTCCAATTGTTTTACTTATTTTAGAGGCAACATAACTAATATGATCTTTCCAAGTTAAATGACTGTCAAGTAAAACGCCCAGGTATTTAACAAACTCCTTTCGCTCAAGAGAGATGAACTTGTTGTTCTTTTTGTCAAATATTTTAATATTTATATGATAACTTAGCTTCTTCTGGTGGGGATGAAAATAAAAAAGTTTGATTTTTTAATATTCAAAGTTAGTTTATTTGCGTTCAACCAGTCGTACATTTTTGCTATTTCTGTATTTACTACATTTTCGAGAGTTTTAGGGTTCTTGTTAGAATATAGCAAGTTAGTATCGTCAGCAAACAAATGAAAACTAAATTTATCGGAGGAATGATGAATATCATTGATGTAGATTAGAAAAAGTAATGGACCAAGCACAGATCCTTGTGGCACACCACATAATGTTATCTCCTTGTTCGAAATATGTGTACCGATTTGCGTGGTTTGAACACGGTTTATTAAATAAGATGAAAACAATCGTAGATTATACCTCTAAATCCATAATATTGTAGTTTATATAATAAAATTGAATGGTCCACTGTATCAAATGCTTTTTGAAGATCGATAAATATACCACAAGTAAGTCGCTTATTGTCTATGTTTTCTTGTATTTTATTTACTATATCAAGAATTGCGTGTTGTGTAGAATGTTTTTTCCTAAAACCATATTGTGAATGGTATAGAATATTTTTGTTTTGAACAAAGGACATAAAGCGCTTGTACATTACTTTTTCAAAGATTTTATTTAAATTAGATAACAATGAAATTGGTCTGTAATTACTTGTTTCTGTATCATCACCTCCTTTGAAAATAGGAATTATTATTTTTGCATGTTTTAGAATGGAAGGATAAATTCCCTTTTCGACAGAAATATTCATGATTTCAGCTAATGGTTCGCTAACGACACTACTTGCATATTTTAAAATTCTTGTTGGACATGAAAATAAGCCATAAGACTTTTTATCAGGTATCAATACTATTTCAGATACTATTTCTGAAGGTATTATTGGGGCAAAGAAAAAGGAATCCTTAAATCGATTTTCTTTTAAATAATCACAGAAATGACTTTCTGACTGTGACGTGCTTGTCTCTAATTTATGTCCTATTGACGCAAAGTGTTTGTTTAAAATATTTGGAAATAACGACGGTTCTCGGTTTACTTCACTGCTATCTATATTTTTCAAAGCAGTTATTACGTTCGAATTTCTTTGTTTATTATTAATTAAATCATTAATACCAACCCGAGTCTTTTTCATGTTATTTAGATTACTTTCAAAATATGTATAATAATAGTGTTTTTTATACTAATGCGAATAAGAGTTGAGATTTTGTTTCGATAATATTTATATTTATCACGCTGTCCTTGGCTAAGTAGTCTATTTTTTTCCTTAAAGGGATATGGCAATAAAAATTATTTTTGTCTAATTTGTAAGAACATCAAGAATAGTTATGAAGTGCGTTTACAAATTTTCATTAGATCTTTTATTTTTTAAGAAATTCGGCATTATTTGCGTACGAATACGCTCGCCATCCGCCATTTTGGATATGCATATCTATCGTCAGATATGCATGACGTCACAAGCAGGGTAAAATTTGTCTAAACATTTCTTAATTTCCTAGGTATTTTAATGCAAAATCTTAAGTATTTTGATCTGATATATTTCAAATTGAAACTCTAACAATGTAAAAGAATTTTAGCTGACATTTCGCTACTGACTGCAATTTTTACAATGTTTACCCTGCTTGTGACGTCACTTAATTAGATCTAATTGTGAAACAAGATGGCGGACGGCTTGTGTTTTTGTTCGCAAATATCTGAAAAAGTAAGCCAGCTAATGAAAATCTGTAAACGTACTTTCTAACTTTTCTACATATTCTTACAAATTGGACAAAAATAATTTTTATTGCCATATCCCTTTAATTGATTTTTTTATTCCTTTAGTAATCCATGGTTTAGAGAATTTCTTAATATCGCGTTGGGTCACTTTTTTACGCGGTGCATGTTTGCTTACTAATTTGTTTAGTTTATTGTAAAATGATGAAAATAGTTTAACATCATGCCGATTTTTTTCAATAATTGTATTCCAATTAATTTGCAAAAGTTCATCTGTAAATTTCTTCTCTGAAAATCACGAGAAATCCCGCATTTTATTATTTTTTTGACATTTTGATTTATCCTTTGTTGATTGGATAATACAAATTTGTGACAAATGATCGCTTATGTCAGATATAATATTACCACTAGAGATTTGTTGTTGAAGTGTATTTACTACATAAATTTCAGATGCAATGAAGTTATGCAATGTAGATCTGTAAAATTTAAAATTACGACAATAGACCTTATTCCAAAATCGCAAACATTTTAAAATTCTTTTAAAGGTGCATATCAAATAGCCCTTATCACCTCGTTTTAAAGTAAAAATTATTTTGAATTTCCCACATGAAAACAAGTTCATATCGAGGTTCATATAATAAGGACAGGGTGCTTTATGTTGGCTGATGCATGATGCATGTAAACAAGTTCGTTTTCCCGAATGACAACGGCGATCTAAATACTTTCAGTAATAAAACATACAGTGCTGGATTCAGGACATTCAAGCGATCATTTTGATATAAAATTTGTTTATATGGAGCAAACAGAAAATATTTAAACATGTTTTGAAACACACGTTTCCAAATCACTGTCAAATGTAATACGACACCTACATGAAATCTAGACATACAAACAGCTCAACATGTTCATATTTTGCATTATTCAGTTATTATTGCTGGTGTTTTGTAATTGTTATTACTCAGTAAATAGTATATACGTTTTTTGATGTACTGTGGCGTTTGTTTCTTGTACTTGATGTAAGCAAAGCATGTGTATTCCCGTGGCTTTCGCAACTCGGTCGTCCATTTCTGTCTTCATATTATTTCATAACAACATTAGAAGCCTGAAACGCAATCTCGAAAATTTGCAAGTTCAATTATTAGATGAACTTGATTATCACTTTAACATTATTGGTGTTACAGAAACTAAAATAACCAATTCAACCCAACTAAATTTTAATGTAGAAATTCCAGGCTATGAATTTGAACATGTTCCAACACCACTAGCTTCTGGGGGTGTTGGTATGTACATTGATAACACACTGGAGTATGTAATACTAGAAAAACATTCAAATGATGCGTTTCAGGCTTTATGGATAGAATTAATTAATTCCAACAAGAAAAACATAACCTGTGGTATTTATCGACAACATAGCAATCCCAATCGCTTTTTGACTTATTTTAATGAAACGGTTGAAAAATTTAGCTCTACAGGAAAACCTCTCTGTATTATGGGAGATTTCAATGTAGACCTTCTCAAATCATGAAACTGTAATTATGCTCAAAATTTCTTACTTTCTTGCCAAAGTTTTTCCCTCCTCCCATCAATTGACAAGCCAACTAGGATACACAATAATTCGGCTACGCTTATTGATAATATACTACATTTAAACAAATGTTTGTGTGCACTGGTTCCGTGCATGGGCTATGGCTAGCCTGGTACCCTGATTGGGCCAGGGTACCAGGCTAGGGCTATGGCATGCCCAATCTCATTCCTGGGGCCTGTTTCCCGCCTGGGGAGTGGGGGGCTCTGGGATAATCCGTTCATGCCATCATGACCACAGGATTCTTGTTAGCTGGAAGAAGAGTAATCATGTTCATCAGCCAATGAAATATCGATGTGAAACAGATTGTCCCAGAGTCTCTCGTTTCCTGGGTGGGGGCGTGGGCTCAGATCAGTAGGTTGCCACAATCACTCAAGCAGCTCGAGTGTACGCCTAAGCAGGCGTCTTGTTAGTACATAATAATACATGCAATACTTTATTTTAAATATTTGGTTAAAATTAATTAAAATTTACAATAAGTGGGTAAGTCGTTAAATGAAGAAATTAGCGATATTATTACGCTTATACACGACACCTTCAAAGGTTTAGATTGTCCATGGAATATTACACTAAGAAAATATTGATAATCGTAATAATTAAGAAATTAATCTATTTTCGTGATGTTGTAAAATTCCAGACTGAACGAGCCAACTCTAGGCTGTGGTGGACTGTGGTACACTAAAAATTGAGTTAAAATTGAAAAAAAATATATTAATGAAAAAAAATTAATAAGAAATATATGAACTCGAAATTTTCTTGATATATGCTAGGTACTATATACGATTACTTACTCTAGCTGTGGTGTCTGTTTGAGAATATAATGTTTAACTTCAAATATAACCTGTCGTACGAGTAACTGAAAAAAAGAAGAGTATATGTAAACTAAATGGCTGGAATATATATTGTTATATAGCTAGAGTTTCACTGGATGCAACGATGACTGTCATTGGTTGGTTTGTGGTCACGTGACCTTAGCTAAATTTCAATGTCTACCGAGCGGGCAATAATTAAGAACTTATTGCCTGCTCGGTCAATAAGTTTTCAATTGTTGCCCGCTAGAACTTTGAACTCTTCACGGAAAAAAGAATATTTATAGGTCTTTAAAGCATGTGTGAAGATTAACTGGAGAAATGTATTGCTGTTCTTTTGTTCTGAGACTTATATTTGTTTGGTTGAAGTGAAATTACGGAGCCAGGCGAAATGTAAGTCTTAATAGCGTTTGTCTTTTGTGTACTTTCCCTTGTTAAACGTCGAAATTATTCAGCGAAAGTCAAGCTATATAACAAAACACTTAATGTCTGCTCCCTCGCTTCGGGAAACTGTTAGTTTTGTTTTCCCAAGAGTCTTGATATTTCCCGAGACGAAGTCGAGGGAAACATCGAGACTCGGGGGAAAACAAAACTAACAGTTTTCCATAACTTAAGTGTATAATTAAGTGTATAATATACACAACAGCATTTATATAGTTCTAATGGTCCTCCTGCTCTGTTTATAAATCCCAGATTGAGTATAGTTGAGTTCAAACTACGTATAATTGTGTAATCTGGTATATGATTGTGACGTAAAGAGAAGGCAAAATTATATGTGTTGACGAAAGGTAATTTCAGTAAGTTTTAGTTAGCTAAAATAAACCTAAAGCCATGCAAGCTTTAGGGCAGAGAAAATAAAATACCCACAACACAATAGAAAACAACAAAAATGCGTCGGTTTTTAACTTACCAAAGCAGCCAGGGCATTGGCTGTAATAAGCATGTAATAAACATCATTCCAACTCTAAACATAAAACACAGCAATGTTAAAAACAGTTCTCCTGGAATACCCCTCCAATACTTACTACATCTCTTGAGTCTTAATACTCCTTTTATGGCTGCTGAATATTTATTATTATTATTATTATTATTATTATTATTATTATTATTATTATTATTATTATTATGAAAATTGATAACCTTTACGGCCCATGGCCTTTGACTCACAATAATTGTGAGAAAGGTACAAGTACTGCCAATAATTTTGCCAGTCTCGCTAACAATGTCCACACTTATATGTCACTCTGCTTGTACGATCCCAGATATTATTTTGCGTAGTGTCGATTCACTTTCGATCAGCACCGTCTTCTGCATTTGGTTACCAATCCATTCAACTTCTTTTTCGTTTCGTATTACCTTTCCAATTTGTCTCCTCGCCTTTACCATACCTCCACCTAAACTTCCAATTACAACTGGAACGATTTGGACTTTGTATTCTCGTCGTTTTTCACGAGTTTCGAAAGCTAGTTGTTGGTATTTCTGTAGCTTCTCTTGGTGTTTATGTACAATGTTTATCTCTGCTGGGCATGCCATGTCTACGAACCATATTAGTTTCTTGTTGTTGTCTTCCAACGTTAGATCTGGTCTTCTTGCAGTAGCTGTTTTTCTCATACAATATTCCAAGTCCCAACAGAGCTTCATTCCACTTCCCTCCAACACATTTCCTTTTTTCCATTGCATTTTGTACCATACCGCATCCTTATTTATCAACCCTTCTTGCTTTGCCCATGCTACAGCCAACACCATTAATGCGTTGTTATGTCTTCGTACATATTCGTTTCCAGCTACTACACATCCCCACACATCCTTTCGCCATTTAGCCACACCGCCTCTTCACCGAACTTAATGCTCTCCCCTATGTCTAGCATCGCTTCCTCTGCTTCTCTCTTAATAGAACAATATTCCTTTTTGCATTCCCGCCTCCAAGCCACTTTGATCCATTCACTTTGCGAATATGTCATATAGCAAGCTATTCTAACTTTGGTCTCATTATAGACATCTCGCATACTTTTCAGTCCTCTTCCTCCTTTATTTCGTGGTAAATATAGTCTCTCATTACTTGCCTGTCGTCCGTGCATTATTATTATTATTATTATTATTATTATTATTATTATTATTATTATTATTATTATTATTATTATTAGTAGTAGTAATTATTATTATTATTATTAGTAATTATTATTATTATTATTATTATTATTATTATTTTTATTATTATTATTATTATTATTTATGATTCTAAAATGCGCCATTATCAGCGGCTATGTGACTTCTTAAGATCTCGTGAATGGAATGTTAGTCTAGTGGTATTATGGAAATATAGTAAGGTTAGACATACTGCCGAAACAGAGAACGTAGGACCCTTCGTCAGAGGGGCCTTCGCTCGAAAGGAGTCTAACGTAGGAGTCTAAGAAACGTTAGACTCCTACGTTCTCTGTTTCGGCAGTATATCTAACCTTACTATATTTCGATTGTTGTTTCTACACTGCCTACGCAGCACGCTACTTTTATTACACTAGTGGTATTATGTTTTGG